>CM057809.1:57506817-57841817 GCA_030067965.1 Latrodectus elegans | reverse complement strand
AATTTTTAAAATTTAAAAACAATATTTTAAAAATTATAAACAAGATATCTTCTGAAAATTCGAGATAATATAACTTTAAAAAGTTCAAAGTCCAATAATGGGAACATTAACATACCATATTCTTAAATTGTAAAAAATAAAATTACTCATTAAATGCAAGGGTTGCACACAAAACAAATTTTGCCCTTGTCATATGATCACCTTAAGTCATAAAATGAAAATCTCATCATGAAAACGCATTCTGAACCGTTAAGACAGTTTGGCGCACTTTATTGCCTTTTACCCTCTGTATAGTTCTCTATTCTTTAGAGTAAAATCTAATTCAGAAAAAAGATTATTACAGATCTAAGTATTCAAGACTTAAATATTTGGTAAAATCATACCCATAGGCACAAATTTCAAATATTTTTATCAACCAAAATTACATGGTTTTGCATTATTTTGCACATGGAATATCAGGATTTTGGATGTTTTCCTATTTCTCTACAACAGGCCTTCATGAAATAAAGTTAAAAAATTAATTTTATACACTTTATCAAAATATATACTAGGAAATAAAAATAAATTGTAACAATATAAATAACACCATTCATTACAATTAAACAAATAGCATTGTTTTCTATATAATTCACAATTAACCAACAGAACAAAAACACTAAGTAATGTGAATAACCCCAATTTTAAAAGAATTTATTTTCACTTTAGCAGAATAATAAATTTTAGCCATAAAAATTAGTACAATATAGTTTATATAATTACATTTGACCAGCAACACATTTAAACAATGCAAAAATACCCAGAAAAAAGTAAATGAATAAGAAATGTTTTATAATAATGCAATATCAAAGAGAAAGATACAATTCAAAATTATAAAAGGAAGAAATACAAATAGCCAATTCCTAATTTAATATTAACTAAAAATTGAAAAAATCAGGGCTTCAAGCTTTGCATGTTTTTAAACTTAGAAAATTAAAATTTTAAGCATTGTTAGATTTCAATATGTTAAAGTTAAACATTAATATTTAACTTATTAAATTTCATATGAAGTAAGAGAATTATAAATACAGTTCTTATGAATACATAATACTGTACGATATACAGAATACTTAATATTCCTTACATTATTATTATTAAAAAAGCATATTTATTATAGTATTTAATTCCACACATATCAAAATTTGCGACATAAAATTCATTCAAGAGAATCAAACTAATGACTTGGCTTCTTTGATAATTCAACAATTGGTAAAAGATTTTTTTTTTATAAATATTTCTTTATAAATATAAATACAACAAGAAGACAACTTTTTACCCTTTTTAAAGGAAAAGTTAATTCAACCAAATCCTTCATTTTTCTCTCATATTTTCGTAGCTCAATGCAATGCTGAAATACTGGATCACTCTCCCTAATAGGAAAAAAAAATTACTTTAAATTAAATAAAAATATGAAAAAATATATGCATGACAAACTGTTATAGAATAATACCTATGAAAATATATGTATACAAATATTTAAAATTATAAAACTTAAAGATCTCATTAGAAATAAGGCATAGAAAAATTATACTCAGTATTGAATAAAACCTTGGAAATTTTTTTAAACCAGATAATTATTATTTTCCATGCAATATTGTAGCTTGCAGAAGTTCTTTTTTAAAATAAAAATTGTATAATTTTTTCAGAATTACTGTAATTTTTAGATGCACAGAATTAAAAATTTATTTTTTTTAGAAATGCAGCATTTTTAAGCACTTTATATTTATTTAAAAATAAATACGTTGTTGTATTATACCCAGATATTAGTATTTCCATGTTTTAGCACTATAAGGCACAGAAATGATGGCACCTTATATAGTGGGGCACCCATTGGGTATGCTTTTGTAGCTCTGAAAGTGGAACTTCATGATTTAGGAACAGGTATCAAACAGAAGAAACATTTTAAGACAGCAAGAAAGTACTTTTCACTATTCAACTAAAAATTTTTTAAATATGGTTAACGAATTAAAAATTTAAATTCTAAGAAAATAATCACTTTTGTTCAACGTAAATCGTTACTTATATCATTTTCAAAGCAACTAATCACAACAAGTAACAACTATTAGATTTTGGACTTTTTAAGAATCTTTGAAATATAATTCAAAAGAAAACTTAGACTTTCAAAATAAAACTTCACTAAAAAATAAATGACTTATAGCTAATTTTCTGCTTTTGATTCCAATAATAGAATAATAATGCAAAATTTATGCGTTTTATATTTACAACAATGGAAGACTTGTGACGATACGAATAAAGATCAAAGAAAGTAAAAATTTCATATAAAGTTTAAAAGAGTTAAATTTATATTTTTTTCAATCTTAAATACATTAGACCTTTAACTTTAGACCAGACTTTTATAACTCTAGAAGGATGGAAACACAATTTAATCACAGATACAAAATAAAATTTACATTATACATACATAGTATATCACTGTATAATTCTTCAAACTAATAATATTAGATTTTAACTGATTATAAACTCAAATTGAAGAACTGCAAGTAATAGTAATAATATGACAGAAACAGTTTTGGAGCTTTATGCTCTTAGGCTTATAGCTCACACTGAATAAAATTGAATTTTTTCACAAAACTCGTCAAAAATTTAGAACACCATTTAGGAAGATATAAGAACTGCAAAAATATCAAATTTAAATCCATCTCAATTCTGCATTTTCAATATCTGCCTTAATTTCTGAAGTTGTTATACTTAGCCAACCACCTCTTTATTGTGAAGAAAGAGATCTTTTTGAAAATCAAAATGCTTATTCCATATTCCAACCACGATCACCACTAGATAGTATTGATAAAAAAAGTACATCAAAATATTGCGTAAAACTCAGAAAAACTGCGTTTATTCCCCTGGTAGTAAATCAGTTTATTCCCATGACAATTCTAAAAATTTCAGGGAATTTTCAAAATTCTCGGAAAAATTTCAGATGATATAAGCAATTGTAAAATTTTTTGCACAAAAATTTATTAACATAATTTTTTAAAAATTTATCAGTTAAATATGTATTAATCGATTTGAAAAAAATTTGGTTGACAACAACATCGTGGAGAAAGTGGACGATGTCCTATAGGATCGTATTGTCACCGACTGTCAGTTTGTTAAAATAATCAATGATTGTATCAATTCATCAATATTTATTTATTGATGTTGTTTTCTTTCAATGTGAATTTGTAAGAATTGTAATATAGAATTCAAAGTGTACTGTGCCACATTAATAAGCAAATTAAGCAAGAGAACTTGTGGGTTATTTCATATATGTAAGTTAAATTGAATGTAAAAGTAATCATTATTAATTTTAAGCACTGTCGCTAAAATGAGCTTGGAATCTACTCAGGATTTTATGAATGTATTGAAAATTGCATTTTTAAGTTTATTATTTTGTAAATCATTTTTGTAATAATAATTATAATCATTTAAATAAGAATATGATATGTTAAAGAGTTGAGGAAAATACTGAACGGCCTTTTCTTGGCTAAAACTATCCTTTTATGTCAAAGACGGAATGCGTTAGAATTGTATGAAGATGAAAGATATATAAGCCGAGTCACACACACACACACATAAATAACTCCTTTAATAATGTTGTTATATGCTGACTTGTTGATAACTGAATTTATACTTTATGTACTTCATATCAAACCTGCGTGATGTGCAGTTTTACAGATTAAAAAAAATATATGTTGCTTTATTTCATTAGAAACAGAAAAGAATAAGTATTGCAGAGTTTCTTAATATTTCACTAGAAATTCGTTAAAATAACTCAATTTAAAAAGATCTAGAAAGGAAATACAAATTTAAATCTCAGGAATTTGATTAGTTTTTATCTTAATTCTCTTTGTGATTATATCAAGAACTCTAAAATTGTGTCTCATTTTTACATGATTGTGTAAGTGCTGAAAACGAATTTACATTGAATACAGATTTTCTTTAGCCGTGTATATTAAATTATATATTTTGCAATCATATCCTAATAACATATGTAAAAAGGTCTGTATTATACACTAATGTTATTTAATGTACATCAAAATTTTTAAAGACTTCCTGTAGAAGCTGTTCCACAAGTGACTGAACAAAGATTGAAAAACAAATTGTAGTAGGAAGAAAGAAATCAAGAAAAAATCTACTAAATCTACCAGAATCTACTAAATGATACTATTTCATTAAATCCTTACATTGAGGTCTTAATATATGTTTAATATGACAAATTTCTCTTTCTATTTGTTATAAATACTGGTAGAATATTCCACATTAAGTGATTTCTCGCCAAATCTAGCTTTTTTTTTATTGTAATGTTGCCAATTTTAGTTTTTGTTTGTATTATAGTATTGCCATATTCAGTTTTTGCTACTTCTCTGATTTTTTAGTTGCCAGATTTTATTTTCCTTGTGTTTTACATCATTTTTACATCATATATATGCTTTTCAGTGGCAACAGCATTTTTAGTTTCACTTCAAGTTTAGTTTTACTATTAAGCACTGAATTATATATATTTTTTACATATATTTTATGAAAAAACTTAATCATACTCAATGCGAGCTATAAGCCTATGAGCATAAAGCTCCAAAACAGTTTTTGTTATAACTTCTTTTAAGCACAATTTGTATTTTTTGCTTTGTTCGTTTTTTTTATCAGATGTAAATCACTGTAATTTAAATCCTTTTTTTTCATATTTATTTTTTCACTTGAGATGTAGCACGGAATATAAATATTGTCTTTTATATTCACATTTTTTTATTTCGCTGTGGATATAGTGCCGGAATTTCAATGCTGACCTTTATATTAATTTAACTTTTATTTGTGGATATAGCACCAGAATTTCAATCCTGTATTTTATATTTGTTTTGTATTTCACTATAAATATCGAGCTTGAAATTAAAATTTAACTTTTATATTCATTTTGGATTTTGCTGTACTTGTAGAGTGCTGGAAGAAAAATGAAAGTGAGAATTTTTCTGCAGGCATACAATTTCTAGAATTGTATGTTAAGTGTTTAAATTTTGAATAGTAAATGAAATTTTATAGAATTGCTCTATTTTTTTTTAATGATTCTAGATTTGTCTACTTTTATGTAGTAATGATTTGCAACATTTTATCTTTAAATCACTGAAATTCATTATTTTATTTATTTTTAACTAGATGTTATTAAATGTAATAATTTTTGCTTCTTTATTTCCTTTAATTTTAATTCTATAATATTTTGAAATAGAATCTTTAATTAATTCTTATTACGATTACGGTTTTCTTATATACCGTTAGGATGCGCAATTTAAAATCATAGTGGGGGAACACCCAGCTTTATTTAAATGATTGTTGGATTGTTATTATTGTTTTCTTATATAGTGTGAGGCCTAGTAATTTGAAATTGGGGGAAACCCCGGTTTCTTACGCCGAAAGGTGCCTTTTCTGGGTTGTATAATTTTTTTGCGCCAAAAAAAGTCACAATGATCACCATTAAAGGGGTATACTCTACTAGTTTCACTATATGATTTTATAGCCTTATAGTTTTCGGATATTGTGTTCTTCTTCTTGTTATTATGAATTATTTCAATGTTTTATTATCAATTATTTTGATTTGTATTTTCCTATATATGACTCTAGTAACTATTTTAACTGTTATACTTTGTAATTTCTAAAACAATTAAGAAATAAAAGTAGATCTATATGAAGATAGTTATAAAGGTGTTAAAAGTTTATCCTGTAAAAATGAATTTTATATTGTAATTTGTTGTTGGAGCAATTCCTTTTCATGTTTATGTAGGAATCTGGGAATTTAAGATATTTAGAAACCTCTAATTTATATATATTAAAAATCTTAAGCATTTAACTTTATTTATACCTATGTAAAATGAGAGGACTGTTTCATATTTTAAAATTTTGCTTCATATGTTCTTGAATAATTTTAAAATTAATCATTTAACTATTACATATTATATGTAATAATTACATATTATATGTAATAGTTAAGTGGTTTACTGAAATATGATATATTTCAGAAAAATAGACCAAAAATGGAAAGTTTTTTAACTGCTTAATTTCATTGGTTATATTATAAAAGTTAGAAAATGGTTTTTATTACAAAAATTAAATATTAAATATAATAACTACTATATTTATAATTTTTACATACATATAAAACAGTTATGTATTTCACATACATCTTATTCAATTAAAGTAAATTAAATGAAAATTTAAAGCTAAATATAATATAACCAGTGTAATATAAAAACACAACAATATGATTTTTCAGTACATAAATTTTACAAATATTTTACAATATGGTATATCCCAATACACTGTACTGGGCACAAGCCTATATATCACACTCTTTACAATAAACTATTGTCTCATGCCTTATTCTCTTCCCTGTTTCATTGGAACCACATATAAAATATCGCCTGGTTGGAGTAGAAATTCTTCCTATTGATGGGATGCGTTCTGTAAAGTGTCGACCTATGAGGCGTAGTAAGCTTACACTATAGTGCCCTGGTAGCTGAATGTTTGGTTTATTTTGTTCAACAATTGATATTCTGAAGTTCATATTTTTCCCACCTGGTGAAGTATAAAAAATGAAGGAGTTATATAATGCCTGGTAATCCTGAACTTGGAGATGGAAAAAATATTTTCTGGTAAAATTTTTTGGAACTAGTAGGGTATCCACCTCTGTTGGCGATCATTGTAACTTTTTCGTCGGAAATACTTAACATATGGTTCTATGAATTCTATGCCTGTAGAAAATAATTGAAATAAAACTCTTACTTCCATTTTTCGTCTGGTGCTCTATTTGCACAGCAAAATCCAAAATGAATGTAAAAATCAAAGTCTAAATTCCGGTGCTTTATCCACAGCGAAATACAAAATGAATATAAAATACTGGATTGAAACTCTGAAACTATATCCACAGTGAAATAAAATATGTGAATATAAAAGACAATGTTTATATTCCATGCTTCATCCAAAGTGAAATAAAAATAGATATGGAAAAACAAAACTTAAATTGCCGCTCTTCACATCCGATAAAAAATTTTAACAAACAGAAAATGTTGTTGCCTCTGAGAAAAAGCATGTATATGATGTAAAAATAATGTAAAACACATGAAAAACAAAATCTTTTCAACGAAAAAAATCTGAAAAGTAACAAAACTGAATTTGGCAACACTACAATCAAAACAAAGGTTGCTAGATTTGGCGAGAAATCACTTAGAGGAGGATATCATACTTACACATATTTTTTTACCTCATTTATTAGCAACCGGGTAATGTGTAAGGTATTGATTCTCTTTATTAGCATCTCCTATAGTGTTGTTGTCATGGGCTACCTTCGGTTTCAATTTCTTTTCTTTTGTCATATCTTCAAACACAATCATTTTGGTGGTGTGGACTGTAGAAAGCATACAGACATCCTTTTTATCAGGCATTTTATAGCAGTAACTTTTCCATGTAGAAAAGCAAGGCTGTCACCTTTCTTAATTCTTTTCTTGAAATATTGGCATATAATCCAGAACCTAAACAATACTCTTTATCGGTTTCTGAATCTGACATTGTGAAAAAAGAAAATTATTTCCAAAAAGCAACCAAAATTAAATGAAAAAGTGAAACTCTGTCTTTGTTTATCAACCCAAGCGTGTCTTTGTTTATCTGAGCAGCTGACAACTCCCACATTTTTCCTCCCCACTGAAGACAGAATCACAGAATAGAAACGTTAATTTTTCTTCTGCCTGAAGTCAGTTTGGGAATCACAAATATTGCAAGCAGTACTTGCCGGAACAGTACTGGCAAGGGATTAATAAATATACTTAGCTAAATATTGTCAATAAGTTATAAGTCCCTTTTGTCTTAAGCTCCTAAAAGTAACTTTAAGCTTATAAGGGAAAATTATATTTTCATAGTGAGAAAATTTGCTAAATGGTACTCAAAATATAAAAATGTGCTTTTTTAAAATTTAATTTTTCTTTTATTAAAGAATATCAAGAAAAATGCATAAAATTCTTTTTTTATCTTGAGTTTTTTTTAAATACCTACTAAATACTGACTTCTTTATTTCAAGGAACATATTTTTCAATTTTACAGCAGCTCATTTTTAATGCTATCAGTCAGTTATATTGAAAGCATTAAAATTATTTTTTGAATACTTTTTCATCAGGTAGCATTTTATATACAAGAAAGAGTACACTCAGTAATTGTTCACTTTTCTTAAAGTTTTTTTTAGCATATTTAAAAAAAAATATTTTAACTGATATAAGAAATAGTAGAAATTTTTTAGACACCCTATCTGTATTTTAAATCTTTTATACTTAAAAAAAAAAAAAAAAAAAAAAAAAAAACCTTAAGCTTTAATTTATAATGCATATGAATTTAATTTATACTTTTGTTTATTAAATATTTAACTATATTATTTTTTGTTACACATTGAAGCATTTGCATAAAAAGTATTTTTTTCATACTAAATTACTTATGATTTTAAATGCCTGGTCTTTTTTTATATGTTAAATAATTTCTATTTTTTTTTAAATATTAATGAAATAGCACTGTTTTCTATCTTGCATGCACCCTCTTCAGTGATTCTTATTTTGTTATTCACACTTGAATTCTCCTCCTATTTTAGTTCTGAAAGAAATTCTTACATTATTGATGCAATCTTTACCTATCCAATTTATTACTGGCTTTGATGTTGCGAAGAAAAAAAAAGATAAACAAGAAACCTGGCTAGACAAGCAATTGAAAGAATTGACTGATGGGTCTGTTGCGAAAGAAATGGCAATTGGAGGTGCTTCTGGATGGTAGTAATCTTAACAAATTTTTATTTTACTGTTATTTACTGTATTTTTGTTATTAATTTTACTACAGTTATTTGTCAAGGTTACCAATTGGTAAGAAATATAGTTTTTGTATACAAACAGAAAATTACTTATCAATAAACAATCTTTTAATTTAACTTGAATAAAGTAAGAAATTGTTAAACTGTAAAAAGAAATATATCAAGAAATTATTACCATTTTTTCTTGCATATAATCTGTGGATTATGTGTTAAAAGTTTTAGAATTTTGTGCATATTATATATGACATTGCAGGTAATCTCATAAACATCCTCTCTCAGAAAATCTTAAAATGAAGTTTGGAAAGAAATATTGTTTATATTTTATAAAATAAATAATAGATTGCTCCATGACTTCGGTAATGTATTTTTGCTGTAAGTTTTCCAATTACATCTAATAATAAATTTGGTTCTTCAAAAGCATGTCACAATTTCTATTTGCTAAAAGTATCTCACATTTTGTTTTGATCCAAACCATTTTGTCATGTAAATATTCATGTTCATATATGGTCATGTGAAAGCAAAAACAGCTAAGATATAAGCAGATTTAAACTAAAAATTATAAAGGAAAAAAAAGGGGGGTCAATTGTGTTAAAGTAGAGTGAACACAAAACGTGCAATATGAAAGAAAAAAATGTATCTAATGCACAATTAAAAAATAATCCAGTTCCTCCATTTGAATAGTGAAGAAGAAAATTTATTTTCAAAATATGTATTACCTTACTTTAAAAGTTATTAAAAACTAAAAAAAAAAAAAAAAAAGTTTTACTAGAATTTTCGCGAGATTATCGCTCTTGATTGATTGGGTGCTTTCATCACAAGTTTATTGTATTTGGCAATGAGTTGAGTCCAAATTGTATCCAATCTGATGTTTTTCATATTTTTTCTGTATAATTTATTATATTTTCAATCATATTGAGTAGTTTTTATTTTAAATAACATTATCAGCAATATATATTTTGGATTATTCACTGAAAAATTGCAGAGGATTATATACCCTTCTTTTCTCTTTTATTAAAAAAAAATATCTTGCTGGTTTGATGTTTAAAGTTCAAAATGATATCAAGAGGGAAGTAAAGTTTGAGAACTTGCTTATTGTATGGGATAGGCAAGACAGTGTGTTTCATTTTAAGGAAGTTTGTTGAATATCTTTCTGAAAATGATATACTGCCTATGAATTATATTTTCAGCTTCTAATACTTTTAAGAAAAGTAATCTCTTCCATAGATCCATCACATATTAGTAGATTCATCATAAGCTTCATTGTAAAATTATCATGGAACCATAGAAAATGATATGACTTCAAATGAGATGGCTGTTTCTAAAAAAAGATTTTAAATATTACTTAATAAATGATGTTGATAAATTAAAATGTAAAATTTCATCTGCATGAATTTAAATATAGACTTTTTAAAATTGATAAAATGTATTAAAACTAACAAACAAAAAGAAGCAGTTTTACTGTGTTTTATGGCAATTTAAAATTTTTAATATACATATGTTTATGCATGCAAAACAAGCTTTAAGCGCAGCTGTCTTCATCAACCTATCTAGTATTTTTGTTAAGACTGTAAATAAAAAAGGAAATGTCTTGTTTATAACATTAAGTATTATTTCTATTTTAATATTATGCATGACAAATGGGAATAAACAATTTATAATATTCTAGCTACACTGCTGGCCACCCAAATTGTAACACTAAGAAAGGCAAGAGATACCCCAACAAAATTTATTTTGTAGATAACATGTTGACCAAGTATCAAATGATTAAATTTATAGATTTTTGTGAAATGTGGTTCCTGTCAAAATCTGTAGCCAGACTAACCATAATTCTTGGAGATCATTGCTGCCACACACTTGAGCATTGATTCAAAGAGACTTTGGATGTGTTCTTGGGGTACAGCAGACCAAGCAGCTTCCACACAATGCCAAAGTTAATCTGGGGTGACAGCTAGGGGTGTAATCTGGGTCAATCGTTGAACAACCGTGGACCACATGTTTTCTATCGGTGAAATATCCAGATTGAATCGCCACATTGAATTCCCTGGCTGGCTGGGAATTCAATCTGGCGATTGACAAAGAACCCTTGGACAATGCGTGCCATCTGTGGTTGCTTATTATTCCGTTGGAATATGGCTGTGGGCAAGCCCTGAAGGTAAGGAAGAACAACTGGCTCCAACACCATGGAAATGTAGTGCTGCCAATGTGTATTAGAGAAGTGTGAGAATGATATCCAATACATCTCCATACAATAATACCCATTGTGATTGTGCATCATGCAGCTGTTCAGCATCCTTTCTTCACTGTGTCTCCAGACTCAAATGCGACCATCGTGGTCTTGCAGATAGAAGCGTGACTTGTCAGTAAAAACAATTTAATTCCTTTCTATTATCCAGATCCTTCTTTCACTGCACCATTAGTGTCAGAGAAGTCTGTGGTTCTGCGTCAAGTGTGGATGAAGCAATGGACATCTTGCGGATAGAAAACTTTGCTGTAAAATGTAAAAGGTGTTGAATGCTATGCGTAGACACAGGATAATGCGTTACAGACTGAATATGCTGTGCTGATGTTCGTGATATGGCTGAGCAATCTGTCACTGCCATGAGCACAATTTGCTTTTCATCACATTAAGTGGTGCACTGAGGTGGATGCATTCGAACACATCATTGTACCCTACTGCATCCAATGATCACATATCCACATTACAGTTGTTTGGTTTTGTCCAACACGACAACTGATTTCCCTGAAAGATAATCTACAATCTCTAGGCCACTTATTCCTTTTTTTTAACTTGAATACTTGATCAAAAAAATCATCCATTTTCTACGAGGCATAATTAATTTTTTGAAAAATCCACAAAAAAGTACAATTGTCGAACTTGAAATCATCAAAATCTCCAAGCCTTAAATAGTTCTTTGAAGTGGCATCACAGGAGTGTGGGATGTGCATCTGCACTAAAACTCTAATAATTTTCATTTGTCACTTTTGCTAATGCATGTTTTAAATTTCATGTTATTTACACGCTTCCTTCTGAGTGTAGCATTTACGATAGCCCCCAGTGTAGAATATATCTTTATATAATTAAGCTTTGCAAATTTTAAGTAGCTTTATGATATAGACTTAAATGTAGCATTTTATTTGATAATTTTAATTATTTCAATGATTTATAAAATTTAGTGTAACTAAAATTATCTTCTCAAAAAATCAATTTTAGTTTTAGGTCCCTTCAATTGTTATACTTTGTGATAAATAACTAGTATCAAACTGCTTTGTATCTTGTAATTTGAAACTAATTTTCTCTTTAAAATATTACATTATACATTTCTTTTTAACACTAAATTTCAAAGTTTTTTAAAATTGTCTGGAGATTGTCTCAAATGTCTGGCAGAAATTTGATTTTTGAAAGAAATATAATACTAAGAATTTTTTCTAATTTTTTTGAAGTTCTTATTGCATTTTAAATATATTTCCAGAAAACTAATTAAGGAAAAGGAAGATATCTGTTACTTTTTTATGTTTGTTTAAACAATTGTGTGTCTCGGTGAGAGCGAAAGTCTTGTTTTTATGTCATAATAAAAATAAGTGTAACTGTTCTTATGGATAACTAAGATTTTTGGTTAGAATCTTATAATGAGTGACAAACAATTTGTTGAATTTCAAATATATCTTCCTATCCTGAAAGCAAGTAAAATGATATTGTATTCTGTTATATTTTTGATTCCCAAAATAAGTTAAGGTGTAAATATATCTCCCTCTATGTGATTTCTTTCCAAATCTAGTGCCCTTTGTTGTGATTGTAGAGTTGTCAATTTGAATTTTGTTTTTATTACAGTGTTGCCAAATTCAGTTTTTGCTACTTCTCAGACTTTTCAATTGTTAACTTTTGTTTTTCTCTTATTTTACATAATTTTTACATCATATATATGCTTTTCAGTGCCAACATTTTCAGTTTTAGATAAGATTAGATTTAAGATAGGGTGGTTCCAAAAGAACCTAGCACCACGACCATAGGTCTATTGTACTATACCCCTCAGGAAGCCCTATTTGAAGAGACTAGTGGCTGAAGCAAAATTCAGCAGACATTTTACAGGAATTTCTTGCAACATCCAAGGTTCAATCAAGTGCTGACCCAGGTGTTCAAATCTATGTGCAGAAAAGGTTTCACATTCACATAAGATGTGCATTGAAGTTTCTTCCATATAATGACAACCTCTACAAGTGGGATCATCTGAAACTCTCCTTATAGTGAGATGTCTTTTAAGGTGGCAGTGTCCTGTAAGTAGTCCCACTGCTTTCCTTAGACTGCTTCTATTGAGCTTTAATAATTCTTTTTGCCTTTTACTAGGGCACATGCAATTTAATAGCCTTGCTTGTCTTTGATCATTGGCATTATACCAATTCATAAACTGTTGTTTTCTGAAGAAATCAAAGACATTCCTTCTGATCAATTCTTTAGAAATACCTAGCACTGGTTCAGGGCCAAAAAAGTCGGTTGTTTATCCAGTCCTTGCCAGCTCATCAGCTAATTCATTGCTGGTGAGCTGGTGTTCCCACACCAGAGTGCCCAGGCACCCACATTAAAGTGATAGGGTTATTATTAGCTAATTTACACAGAGTGAGATAACATTCCCAGACAAGAACAGAAGTTACAGTAGACTTCTGTAGAGCTAGTAATGCAGCTTGACCTTCAGAAGAGATAATTATTCTTTTACAAGAATAGTTTCTATCCAAGCATATTCTACTGCACATGAGAATGGCAAAGACTTTTGCTTGGAATACATTTGTATATTTACCCAAGGGGAATGATAGCTTTGTGCCATCAGCAGGACAACAAATACCAGCCCCAGTGTTGGAATTCATTTTTGAGCCATCAGTATACCAGTAAATACAGCTTTCACTGATGGCAACATTATTCCAGTCTTCTCTCAAGGGAAATTTGATTGTATAAGGCTTATCAAAAGCATATTTAACAATCGCGTAATCAGTAGGCTTACTTATAAAAGGATGACTAGTTACGTCAGCATTGAGGTTTTCCCAGGATAAAAACCTAGAGTAGTCTTTCCACTGACCTGTATTTTTAAGCCTCTTCATGCTAAGTATTGCTTTTGCTTCAATACGCATATAAAGGGGATGCATACCAAGCAGAAGCTCCAGTGTAGATGTAGGAGTTGTTCGAACACAACCAGAGATTGCTACACAAAACATCCTTTGTAATTTTTGTATTTTTAAGCCTCTTCATGCTAAGTATTGCTTCTGCTTCAATACACATATAAAGGGGATGCATACCAAGCAGAAGCTCCAGTGTGTATGTAGGAGTTGTTCGAACACACCCAGAGATAGCTGCACAAAACATCCTTTGTAATTTTGTTAATTCTGCTAAAGCAGAATTATGCAATTACACTTGGGTCAGCACTTGGTCAGCAATGCAATTTCATTATGCAATGCAATTTCATTTTTGATTCTAGGCCACCAGACCAGTGAGCCATAGGTAATAATGGGACAAATGATCATAGTGTAAATCCAATGAATAACTTTGGGATTTAAGCCCCTAGTTCTTCCAAATGCTTTCTACATGACCAGAAGGCTTTTTTTGCTCTTTCAATACAAAAGTTGAAGTGCTTGTTCCAACTTAAGTTCATGTCAAAAAATACTCCTAATAATTTAACTTCTTTGGAGCAGTTGACTGAAAAAAGTTATCTTTTTCAGATTAAGATTCTTTTTCTTTGTGAAGGCGACCATAATGGTTTTTTGAGGGTTTACAGAAAGGCCTCTTTTTTACACCAAGTCTCAACTTGTTTGAGGGTGTTGGACATGATGCTAGAGATTATTTCATCAAACTTACCTCTGACGATTATAACTAAATCATCTGCATATCCAATGGTGGTTATGCCTGGTTTTTTTAACACCTCTAAAAGGGAATCTACAACACAATACCATAAGATGGGTGAAAGAACCCCCCCCCCTGTGGACAACCAACTTTGGCTTGGATCATCATGTTTTCACCTAAAAATGAGGCACTGACAAATCTGTTATTGAGCAAATTTTCTATCCAAGAACAGATTGTGTCATTAACTCCCTTTCTAGCAAGGGATTGTAAAATAGTTTCAATGGGCACCTTCAGTATCTAAGAAAACAGCTAAAGCAAGTTCCTTAGCCTTAAAGTTCTCCAAAATGAAGGATAGGTTGTAGATGGCAGTGTCAGTGGATCTACCAGGTTGATATGCATATTGAGAGTCAGAAAGTGGTTTTCCACTAAATGAACTTTTCTAATATATCTGTCTATCAGCTTTTCAATTGCCTTTAGAAGAAAAGATGTTAAGCTGATAGGTCTAAAAGATTTAGCTTCATAGTGATTATCTTTCCCTATTTTAGGAATAAAAATTACTTTTGTATGCCTCCAAGCAATAGGTACATGCCCAAAGGCTATACTTGCCATAAAAATTATACAGAGAATTGGAGAAATGTGCTGGACTCTCTCAATGAGCAGAGCCGGTACAATTCCATCCATTCCTCGTGATTTAAAAGGTTTAAAGGACATTATTGCCCATTTTGTTCAATCATAAGTTATGATTTTTTTGGCAGCATCCCATTTGCTTCTACCACATATTGATGTAGAGAGTGTAAAGGAACTAACCTTGGAGAGCAAGTATTGCTGACATCACTATTTTGATGATATGCTTGGAAAATGGCATGTTGCATGTGATCAACGGCCAACTCCAAATCTGCTACCGAAGATATCTTACCGAAGTCACCTTCCTTGAGGAGATCTTCTAGATCTTTTTTGTAGGAACCCCACTTGCTAGTTTTAGGGTTCCTACCTACCACTTCTAGTTTGTTTGTTCCTAAAACAGAATAGCTAATGTATTGGTGGTGAGATAAGCTTATTTCATCAGACACTTTCCAATCTTTAATAAAGTCAGCACACTTACTGTTACATAAAGTGATGTCAATGACTTCTCTTCTATTTATAGTAATAAAGGTGGGTTCATTACTTCTATTAAGAATAAATAGATTATAATACAAAATGTATTCTAAAAGATCCTCACCACGTCTGTTGCAGTCACTACTTCCCCGCACAGTGTGGTGAGCATTTGCATCACATCCTATGATTAGTTTCTTACTCAAATTGTTATAATCTAGAAGACTGACAATTTACACATTAAATGTGTCTTTATCTTCGAAAGGAAGATATGAAGACATAATGATGATTTCATCTTTGATTACTTGCAATAAACAGGATACTTTTACATCAACATTATCCCCATTTAGGTAATTAACCAGAATGAGGGCATTTAATTTGTTGCTTATAGCAATACATGCTCTTAGTCTCAAACAACATTTATCATAAAATATGTTAAAACCTTGAACATGTAGGCCCATAACAGAACCATTGCAAGCCTATGCCTCTTGAATTAAAACAATGTCAACCTCCCCTTTAGTCATCTTCTTGCTAAGAATAGCTGAAGCTGATCGACTATGATGAAAGTTGATCTGTGCTACTTTGATAATACTTACCATTGTGGCACCCAAAGAAGCTAAGAAGAAGCAGTGCTTCCCAAGTCTCTGTAAGTAGGGGACTTGCTTGAGTTTCCTGCAAAACCTTTTCTATCTCACTCTCAGATAGAGGAGAGCTAGGTTGCAGGGTTATATTAGAACCAGAATCTAAATCCAGTTCTTCAATGTTAGGTAATTCACTTTCCTTACTAGAAGTAGGAGAGGATTTACTTACTTGAGAGGAAGTTGCACCTTCTTGTACAACTTTATCTCTTCAATGCTCTGTGCATCCTTCTGGTTTGGGTCCCGGAGAATTTTGAAGGTTCCCCAATCCAAACCAGTATAGGCACCATAATTTGCCTTTTTAATGGCTTCTGAGACTTTCATATCAACCTCGAAGATCCATCTAATAGAATGTGTCTCTACAGATTTCTGCAGAGTATGCCATTCTAAAGACTTCAACTCTGGGTTGAGTCTATTTATCTGTTTCGGAAAAATGACAGGATCCTTGGTATGGGTGTCCCTTGTCTTAAAGGCCATCTTTACCGGTTTAGGTAGATTACTGGGATCCAGAACACTGAGCCCCTCACCACCAAACAGACTCTTGTTACCATGGAAGGATTTTTTAATCCATTTCACAGTTTCAAGGTCATCACATAAGAGAATTAGTGCCCCAGGCACTAAGCTGAAGCCTTGAACCCTAGGCAGACGATTTCCTATGGCAACCTCATCTGTCCTGGTCAGAATCTCCAGCTGTATGGAGTCAACATCCTCCTTATTGAGTTTGATGGTTGGGAAACCATCCTTCACAATTGCTGCTTTATGGCTTTTAACAGTCTGAGCAAAAGTCCTAGGTTGATTATCATCCCTGTGCTTTTTGGAGGCAGTGTTACTGGGAGAAGGGGTTGACACCTCATACCTAAGTCTTTTAGTGCCACCCATTTTCTGAGCAGTCTCCACCTGTTCCCTTGCCTTATTGCGACACCTTAGATTGTGTCTTTGTGATTTTGTGAGAACTCCTGGTTCTCCAACTGTGGTGTCTGTGTGTTGCCTTGTGGTAACTCTACTTCCTCCAGCAGCCAGATTGCCAGTGCTCTCCTTTTTGCCGGGATTCTGTTCCTTAAGAAATGCTTCGCCGGCTGATTGGATAACACCAGGAGATTTATCCTATCCTTTTTTATCATTTTTATTTATTATTTTTTTGTTTTTGTCATCCATAAGTGACCTAGGAACTGGGAGGAAATATAAGGTCACTACCTGCATAGCCTCCCTGTACAGGTGGAAGGCAAACATACAACG
This sequence comes from Latrodectus elegans, assembly GCA_030067965.1. NCBI lineage: Eukaryota > Metazoa > Arthropoda > Arachnida > Araneae > Theridiidae > Latrodectus > Latrodectus elegans. The sequence goes on along the minus strand of CM057809.1, from coordinate 57,824,164 downwards.
AGGTTTTGCCTTGTTCCTCGAGGGGCCTGGTAGCGACACCATAATCCTGGTGCCATTCATCCATCAGCATGCAGCCTAACACCTTGGATTGGGTTTTCTTTCTGTATTAGCCAGGTGTATTAGCACAGCCTTATCGCCATGGTTGACCCTACCAGCAACTTAAACCAAGTTTAGGTTCCAGACGTACATCACCTGTGCTACCTGTGTACACCCTCACACCACTTTGAGGTTACAGAATAGGATTTTGTGAGGGAACATTTTCAGTTTAGTTGTTCATTTCTTTATCAGGATATAAAGTGCAGCAGTTTAAATCCTGTTTTTACAAATTTATTTTTTATTTCACCTCAGATGTAGTGCAGAATTTCAATACTGCTTTTTATATTCGTTTTGCTTTCCTCTGTAGATATAACACCGGGAATTTCTATCCTGTCTTTTATATTCATTTTGTATTTAACTATGGATATCGTGCCAGGAATTAAATGCTGACTTTTATTTTCATTTTGGATTTCGTTGTGCATGTAGAGCACTGGACAAAAAAATGAAAGTAAGAATTTTATTTTAATTATTTTCTGCAGGTATAGAATTCCTAGAATTATTTGTTAAGTATTTAAATTTCCAATAATAAATGAAAGTATAGAATCATTCTATTTTTGGAATTATTCTAGATTTGTCTACTTTTATGCAGTAATAATTTGTAACATTCCATCTTAAATCACTGAAACTTATTTTGTTTATTTTTAACTAAATGTTATTAAATGTAATTATTTTTGCTTCTTTATTTTTGCTACTTTATTTCCTTTGAATTTAAATGTAATATTTTTAAATGCAATCTTTAATCAGTTATTATTTTGATTACTGTTTTCTTATATATTGTTAGGCTGAGCAATTTAAAATCGAAGTGGGGACCACCCCACTTTATTTACATGGTTGTTATTATTGTTTTCTTATGTAGTGTTAGGCTTTGTAATTCAAAATTGAGGAAAAACCCAGTTTCTTACGCCGATGAGTACCCATTCTGGATTACAACATGTTTTGTCGCAACTTGGCGACGGAAAATGTCGCATTGATCACCAATAGTGGGGTTACCCTACTAGTTCCTAAGTTAATAGTATAAAAAGTTAGTACTTGAGTTTCTAACTGAAGCAAAAGTTGATAAATATGGAATTTTTATAGTTTTAGTAAATTTAAATAGTTTTCAAATATTTTAATCACCAAAATTTACAAGAATACTAGAAGAAGAAAAAATTAGAATTCTCATATTTATTTTCCTCAAAAGTCTTCACCAAATTTTAAGTGGTGTCTGATTTTTAATCTGTGATAAAATATTTTGCATATATTATGAGTTTATATTAATGAAACAATATGTTAAAAATACTTAGATCTAATTCTACTGTAGTTTTATTTGTAAGTTATTCATAACATCTAATTTTATCTGTAGTTATGATTTGTGTAAATCACATACATTATTGTATAGGTCCATGTGTTAGCATCAATTATATTTAACCATAAGGATAAAAAATTAAACATAAGAAATATAATGTAAGTACTTAGATTTTCATTAGAAGTTAGAAGTAATCCTTTGCATATTACAAATAAATATAAATAGTTTTTTTTAATTTCCTTATTTTACCTATAAAATTAAAATCTTACTGTACTATTTTTTTTAAAGTAGCAATTTTATATAGTTTGATGTTTATGGTATTGCATGAAAAAAATGTTTTTCTTTAATTCACCTTTACTTTCATTATTCCAAATTAATAGGCTAAGCTTGCAGCTGAATGGTTAGTTTCTGCCTTTGGTTTTTGCTGTTTGTTTGTGGGTTTGATTCACACCTCAAGTTTGGATGTTTGTAGTGGTTTTGAATATACTTTAAACTGTAGGTCCAAGTCTAATTAACCCTTATGCACAATAAATGATCATTAAATGGCAAAATAACATGAAACCAAATGTTGTTATGTCTCTTAGAAAATATTACATGTAAATTCCTTTTCTATTTGAAATACTCTAAGGAGATTTATGTTGATTAACATTATTGCGGACCTCTTGTATTTCTCATATTTCTATATATTATAATTTAAACTAAAATTACATTTATTTCTTTAATTTCATTCTCCATTTCATAAAATTGAATACTGCCAGTTAAAAATGTCACAGAAAATTTAATATTTAGAGTTAGAAATGAATGTTTTACAAAGTAGATAATGCCTGGATAGTTTTTTCTTTCTTGCTTTATAATCCTTTTTTTTGTGATTCTTTAATTTATCTTTATCTCTTGCTTGTGTAGTCAGTGATAACTTGTACCATTTTCCAATTTATTATAATTTTATGTTTGAAATTATCTTTAATAATTTTGAACCTTATAACAGTTTCAGTAATTTTTTAAATATATCAAATATCCATGATTAAAAGTGATTTTAGCTATTTGATTATTGCTCCCCTTCAAAACTTGTCTCAAGATGCTGTTGTTCCTGAGAGACTAGTAACATTTTCATCTGTCAGTATTCATTGTATGAATAAAGAATATATGCAATATTGTATGGCAGTAATCCTTATGAACTTCATAAATAGCTCTTATATGCAAAATGTGCAACAATTTGATGTACAATTTTGAAAATTTTTATACTGTATATCATTAGGATCATTTTTGATTATTATGTCCAAATGGTTAAAAAGATTTTCTCTTCACTCTTAAAGAAATAGCTATAAAAAATGTGTGACTCTAACAAGAGGACACAGTGACTGCCTTGGTACAAACATTAATGATTCTCTTGTGTAAACACTTCCCCAATATCATATCTTTCAGAGGCAATCTTCAGTGGTCAGTATGTTCACCAAATTTCAAATCCTTGCAAATTTTTTCTTGTAGAGCTATCCCTAATTCTTTTGCATGTCTCTACTACTAGCATAAGTGACCTTTTAACTTTATATTATTGAAAAGTTTTTAATGTACACATCAGATTAGAGATTCTTTTGATAGAATAGACTGAAACTGGTGAAGAATTAGTCTCTGCCAGACTAATTCTTCACCAGTTCCAGTAATTTGTCAATTAGCTTGCTCTCCATCAATTATTCATACTGCGGAAAACCATTGTATATAAGTAATGTATGGTCTATATATGTATGAAAGCCAATGTAAGGTTGTAAAATGGAGAGTTCATGTATAACAAAATGCAGCACGAAAGAAAATATGCAGAAAAAATTATACAGGAGTTCTAATTCTAAACATGAAAAGAGAAATTTCAGGGCAAAAATATGGTTATGTGGCAAAACTATAGGATCCAAATTATATTTTTTAGAAAGGATGCTGTTGCACTCCTGTTTTTTAGAGATATCATAATATCCTATTTTTTTTATAGATTTCGTTAAAAAACACATAAGTCAAATCAATTTTTATTGGCATCAAGAAGTATTCTCTGATGAACATGTAACAAGTATATATAATTTAATGAATCGAGAATAAATGTTTTTCATGATTGAGGCTTTTCAACAAGAAGCATGACAAGTAATTTAGTAATAAGTAATTTAGTAATATATACTTGCTATAAATTTCTTCATGAATAAGAACAAGTTATTCCAACACTATCTCTAAGACTCCCCCAAATATTTACTTTAGGAAAAAAACATTGTAAAAAAATTGACCAGTAAGAATACTTCTCTTGTTAAGATATTGTATAATACTCAAATGTTTAAGTCAACAGAAATACCAAAATATTGTTACATTAACAGAAATTAGCTCCATCTTACTCAAGAATGTTAGAAGAATTAAATTCAGAAAAATATTATGAGCAAAAAATCGTTATAAATGGTTCATGATTGATTTTATTAATTTGTATCATTTTCAAAAACTATCATTTTTGATTCAGCTATATCAATTTTCATTATAATATCACTCAGCTTATGTACTGTACTTGAATAGTGCTTATGAAGTTTTCCTATGAGATAATGCATTTCACTGAAGAAATTGAGCTTTTTTAAAAAAATTTTTCAGAAAAATCTATTAATATCTCTTGTGTGAATACTTTTTGGTTACTGATGTTTGTATAATATGGATGGACAGAAAATCCTGCGTACTAAACTATATATTTTTATAGTGAGTAAAGACTAAGTTTTGCAGAATTAGTAATTATTAAACAATAAGAAAAAATAATCAATTCTCAAGTAAATCTATTTGGAAGTTTTAAAATTAAACTTTGGGTATATATAATTTCTTTTTATATATGATTTTCTGTGGAATAATGGTTTTTGATTTTAGAATGTGTGTACAAAGGAAGAGATAAACAAACAAACAAGAAAAGCTTATTACACTAACAAACTATAATTTAAAATGCTTACGTATCTTTATGCTTAATCCATTAAAAAATTCACCATTTTAAGTAATTAGTGCATATTAATTGGAATAAAAGTATTGATATTTTGAATAATAGGTGAGAAAGACATTCACTTTTTTCAAGGACTTCCCCTGGACTCTTTTAAAGTTTGTATTTATTTATGAAGTAATGCAAATGTATTGATATAAGGTATAAAATATATAATTCTTACTTGAAACAAATCAATGTCTGTAGTATATGTTTATCTTTCTTTAATAAGTTTATTTATTTTGCAATTTTTATTTTATACTTTCATAATTATTTCTTACACTTCTAGAAGTAACTGTTCATTAGATCAAAAATGTGTATTTTAAGAAAATCATAAGAATCAGAAAAGTTTTAAACTATTAGGGGTATTTTTTTAAGGTAGACTTATTCCATATTATTTTTTGTCATCTTTATATTGATAATATTTTTGCATTAATTTTGTGAAATAAGATAATTTTCTAAATATCAAAAGTAATCATGAAACAAGGATACCTTTGTGATTATAAAATTTTATTGAATTTCATTTTCCCAATTTTTAATATTGATAGAGATTCATATGAACATGTAATCTAATTCTATAAAGTTTACAACTAAAAAAATGAACTTCCCTACTTATTTGAATTATTACAATTTTATTGTATACATTTAATGTGTACAGTATATCCTTAATTGTTCTGTAATTAAGAAGGTAGATGATTTTGCATGTAAATTTTCACAGCTTTGCATTTACTTTTTCAAGTATTGAGGTTTTATATATACATATTGATCTTTATGTTGATTTAATGTCCTCATTGTTTTGGTATGTTTGGAAATATATATATATATAGATGTAAAAATTTCAAATATGTATTTTACGTAAATTAATTAAGTATGTTAATTGTATTTATTTAATATGTGAATATTTAAAATTTGATTTTTAAGCAAATCCTTATAATCCTTATACTTTTCCATACATTCAAAATGATTGAAAGTGAATACTGATTTAACAGTTCTTTTAAAGGTGTGCAGGTGTTGTGTTTAGTAAAGTTGGCAAAACAGCAGCTTCTGCTTTAGCTGGGAGCTTATTAATCTTCCAGGTAAAATTATTTTCTTATTTCTCATTCAAAATAAAATTTATTTATAAACATCTGTATATTTTTATTGTTGCATATTTAAAAAAATTCTCTCATCAGTTTGATACTGTTATATTTTTCTTGTTAATACATGCTTATTTTCTTTTATTTTTACAAATGTCTTAAACAGTGTATTTTTTTAAAAAAATGTTTATTTATCTTCACAAACTGTTCATATGCATGAATTATTATCCATTATAAAATGAAAAGAATAATATTCTAACTAATGTTTGCTGTTATCTGTAATACTTTTTCTTAACTTAAAACAAATGGTTAGTATTTAGACTGATATGAATGTGATAAATGTAAAATGAAGAAAAGCTCATTTATTTCATAAATAAAAGGATGCTTTTCTTGAAAGTGAGAAAATATGGATCTTATTTATAATATACTTTATGTATACAGTTTTTATTCAAAATGATATTTGATTACTTCTTTCAATTCATGATTTTATCATATAAGTTTTTTTTTTTAATTTTATGGAGATTGTAATTTGAAAGCTTATTTTTTTTAAATAAATGATTTAATTAATATTCTTTATGTATTTTATTAACCATAATAAATTATATATATTATGGTTAATAAAATATTTTTATTTTTGGAAATATTTATATTTCAAGCTATCTGATAATGTAAAATGTATTTCAGAATTAAAATATAATGACAAAGAAAATTTTTGAGACAGCAACTTAAATTATAAAATATTCAAGGAGAACTAAATAATTATGAGCATTGCCAAAGTTTGAGGTTTTAGTTTAGTTTTCATGAAAGTAATCAGTGAACTTAATTATACAGTGGTGATAAAATTTTTTTTTTGCATAATTTTAACGGTACATGCCGAATTTGCATAATTTTAACGGTTTATTCCTCAAAAAATACATGTTGCAAGTTTTCTTTCAAAGATGTCTAATCTATTTTCATGTATATGATTCAAGATCCACATACATATTAAAGTTGGTCTTGTAAGACTTATGTAGTGAAATCTTAGATTTTCTTTTCATTACATTTGATTTTATGTATTTTTGTATTCCATTTAAGCATTTGCTGTGGGTTTTTTTTTTTTTTTTTGTTATAGTGTTGTTCCTATTGTTGATTTCAGAGCCCAATAGCTGACTTCAAATTTAGAGTCTCTAATTTCCAAATAGTTATTTTTGAAGCTGGTATGATGAAAATTAATAAATAAAAGAATTGAGAAAATATAAAATTTTAAATATATTTTATTTATACCGTAATTGAATTAATTTTAAATGAAAGATAACTAATCTTAAGTTTTGCTTTTTATTTTATTTAAGCTAATATATATTTTTTAAAATTTTGTGTAAACTTAAAATTGTGCTTGGAATTTTAGTTAAAGCAAGCTGATTTTCATTGAACATTAATCATAGAACTCTCTGAATTTTATTTTCTGGATTGCTTCTAATTTTTATTCCCAATATCAGTTGGAAGCAGTTAACTATTTTTTTATTAAAATCTGGAGTCAGTTGTAAATTAATTAGTTTAACGTAAAAGAGTTTTGCTAAAATTTCTTATTGAGACTGTCTATTACAATTTTATATTCTTTTCATTCAAGACTATAATAGCAGTTTTGTTTCTTTTTATTTGTTCTTTCCAACAGCTTTCCAACACACTTTAAATAAAAGGTTCTCGTCAAATTAACCATGTATCTAAAATCGATGATAGAGTAATAAACTAACTATTCAATCATCAATTAAATTCAAAATTGCTTTTGTAACTATTGATATTTGATGGAATTTACATTTGAGTTACAATGCCCGACATTAAATATGGAACACCAAGAAAAAGTGGTCAGAAAACTATGACACAGAATTAAATAGAGTTATGCAAATGATGTGAAATGCACAGCCCTCCAATGCACATAGAATATGATACAAGACGAGGAATCAACAAAGTGGTTAATATTCATGCCATTATTGTTGCCTGGAAAATAATTGTTGAAAGTTTGTTCTTGTCACAAAGGACACCTGTAATTGTGCAGAATGTCCAGCCATTGTTAATGAAGTTAGTTCCAGTAGACAGGCGAGTTTACGAGGGGCATGGCGATTGGACTGAGAAGGGCAAGTTGGTCCTTACAGCAAATCACAACTGACAGACACCTGGATACCCCCACAGTGCTCTGGGTGTGGCAAAGATGGTTGGAAGAAGGAACTGTGGAATGTTTGCGATGTGCAGGTGTAGCCATAGTGATAACAGCATACATGGATTAACGCTTTAAATTGGAGGCAGTGGCGACCCCGCTGAGTATGTCTACCAAAATTCTGTATCATATGCAAGGTATCCTAGAACCATTTGCCATTGATTGGTTACTAGTGGCCTGCTCTCATGGTGTCTGTTAAGAAGATTGACATTGATCTCACACCATAGATGCCAATGTCTGGAATAATGCCGGATTAGATCATTGTGGATGACGGAGTGCCACAATATCTTCTCAGATCAGTCACTCTTTTGTTTCTTTAGTGATAGTCGCCACGTATGAATGTGGAGTCGACGTGGAGACAGTTCCAATCCTGTTGCAATTTTTTTATAACTTACATACTACATTAACAAAATTGATTTCTGTTTTGTCATTCATTTTTATGCTAAATTTTTATTATTAAAGCATTATAGTTAATGTTTTGACAATTCTTTATGTTGATGATAAAAAACAAGTGATTCTTTTTGATAAGTTTTTTTTTGTTTTAAATATATTTTTATCATAATTCAATAAAAATTTTGTTGAAATAATTAACATAGATATCTCTTTTTATGCTAAGATTGCTAATATTTGTATTTAATTATGATTCACCATAGAGGATTATTATTTGTACTTTTACATAATGAAGTTATTCAAGGTTGTATAATTAAATTTGAATACCTGCAATTCATATTATAAAATTGTATTTATTGTGCTTATTTTCGCTGAAATTTTTGTCTATTTTGCTGCTTATTTTTGCAGCATAAGCTGCTTAATTAAACAATCTATTCTAATATAAAATTATTATATATTAGTAAAATTGAAATTATTTCTTTCTGCTACATTATAAAATATTCAGAAACTAATTTGAATTATTGATAATTATCCTAGTAACTCTAAATTTAATTTATCCATTGATCAGTTGAATAGTTATTATTTTATGCATTGATTATTAAACAAAGAAAAATAGAAAATGAAGCATTGAAATATATTTCAGTTCATGTTTTTTCCTCAATTATAAAATTATAAATTGAATGTATTTTGTTTTGCACTGGGATTTTTAATTGTTATATTTATTAACTTAAATAAGTGTAGAGATCATTATAACATGTAGGTACTTTTAATATCTCTTAAAATTGAATATATAAACTTATTACCAGTATCATTCTAATTGAGTGTAAGAATTTATTCAATTTATAATTGCAAATAATTTTAAAAAGTAAATCTACAATTTTATCCTGTTTTAAATGAACATTAATATAAAATTAATTGCTTTTTATTTAAATAATTTTAATTTATAAGAGATTTTGTTAAATAAAATCAGTTATCAGTCATTCTACATGTTTTAGATTTGATGAGGATCTCTTTTCTAAAAATCTTTCAGATAAATTATAAGTTTCAATTTTCAGAATGTAAATAATTATATTTCCAATATTGGAATTTTTAAATTTGAGGAAAAAATTTGTATTAGATTCATCTTCATTTTGATTTTAATGATTTTTTATTTGATATGTATTAAATATATTCAGCTGGTACTTATTATTCTGGTAACTATATTTGTATTTGTTAGGTTTTCCTGCTATTAATTTTTTACGCATTTTGAAAAACGTTAACTAATCACAGATAAGATTAGAATTATTTATGAGAAATCCACATGCATAGGTAATGTGAAGAAGAGGTAATCGTTTTATTGACTGTCTAGTTGTTAGTAAGAGTTAAATCCAACATAAAATTGAATACATACAATTAACTCATTTGTTTCTGTAAAACTAATCTGTTGTAGGTAAACAGAGTCGATACATCAAATCTGTGCTGTTAAAGAAAATACTTTGATATATGTGGAAATACTTCAGTGTTGCCATCTGCACAAATTTTGATTTTTATTAACAGGAAATTCATGTTACTGTAATGAATTTCAGCTTCAGCTTTTCTATGCATATATTTCTAAAAAACATTTTGTGTAATAATTTTATCTCTTTTTGTAATATATATATATATATGAATTCTGAAATACATAATTTTTTAAAATTTATTGTATATAAAGTAATTTTAATACATTTTATGTTATTTGCTTCAGATTGCTCAACGACAGGGATATATTAAAATTAATTGGAATAAAGTGAATAAAGACATTGAAAAAGCTAAAGGCAAACTTGATAAACGCTCAAAGCAAGAAATACATTGGTTTATTCAAGAAGTTAGTATAAATGTTATTATTTCCAATATTATTTATCCTTATTGTAACTATTTCATTTTCTTTGCTAAAATGATTTACATGTAAAATGAATTTTTCTATTGAGTTATTTTAGCGTTATTTGTTTAAAATTGTTATCTTTGTTAAAGATTTCATTGCTTAAAGGTATTGATGATATGGTATGATATGCACTGCTCAAAATAGTTAAGGAACATTGAAATTATGAATGGATCTTACTGCAGGGGAATCGTTTAAATGACTGATGTATGGTTGACAAACATGGTTGGCTACAGGAGAAAAAAATTACAAATGTTGTGCTGAAAATGATATATTTTATTGAGTATTTGAGTAGAAAAGGAAGAAAAAAAATTGGATATGACAAAAATGAATAAAAAAATACTTAAAAATGGTTTTTAGTAGGTATATTGGCTCACCATATATGGTTAGCAACATTGAACACCTTTGAGGCATGCTGTCAGTGGTATTATTACTGAGGATCTTGGTTATTTTGTACCATTTCTCTTGAAGTGTTTTTTCTAGGTCTTGTGAAGTTGTTGGAGTGGTAGGCAGTCAGCAACTTGTTTTCCTAAGAAATCTCAATCATGCTTTATTGTATTCATGCGCATGAAGAATATGTTGGCCATTTCATTTGTTGGATTCCTTCTTTGAAAAAGAAATCCTTTAATAAGTGAGTATGATGCAGATTGCTGTTGTCATTCATTAACAAGGAGTCATCTCCAGTTGCTGCTGTGCCGAGCTGGCAGCCGAATGGTTAGCGCTCTTGCCTTCGGTTCAACAGTTCGTGGGTTCGAATCCCACCTTGGGCATGGATGTTTGTAGTGGTTCGAAATCCACTTTAAACCGTAGGTCCCGCTCTAATTAGCCCTCGTGTGCAAAAAATGACCGTTGAGCGACAAACAAACAAACCAGTTGCTGCTGTGTAATGTACTAATATGTGTTTGAGGAACTCATTGCCACATTGCAAAATTTGTCAAAGCTCCATTTTTAATGATGTGGAAGTCAGTATGGCCATTAATGGAGATGTAATTGTAAACTATCACTGCAACACTGTCAAATTTGACACTTCTTTGTACAAATACAATATTGTTTCTAGTGCTATGTTCCTTACAGACAGAAGTATACCTATTATCAGGATCAAATAGAAAAATGGAACTTTTCAAACAGTTCGCATGCTTTTTCTCCACTCTCTTCTGACACCACGATGCTTTGCTATTAATGCAACTCCTACTATTAGTTTGCGAACATGCAGACATTAAATGGGAATTTGAGTCAAAATTGTGCCTGTAGTGAAGCAAAGTTTCGGCCGAAGAAGATTGACATTCATATTTCACTCTCTGCAAGTCCTTAGCACTGAATGTTGATCTCCATTGAATGCTACTACATGTCTATGACCTTTACTTTTTCTTCATTTTCCATTTCTAGTCTCCAAGAAATGTTCCAAATCCTAGAAATCACACTTAGGGAAACTGTTCCGGCTTCAGTTACTTCATGTTGTGTTTTGTTTCCTAACCAATCAACTCTTCAAGTTTCTGATTCATTTATTCAATGTTGAGACATCACATCCACTGATATTTAATGTCTATAATTATCTTCTACTTTGTTTTTTAAAAGTTAAAAGCCATATTACACACTTAGCTGCTAAAGTATCATTTTTAATATCAAATTCACAATTTACCTACTCGAAAGGTTTAAAAATGACTTCATTTAAATCCTTATTTCATAAAAAGCTTACAGTATTTGTTTTGAGCAATGCAATTAAAAAAGTGGATTTTATGTTTTTTAAGCTGCATCTTATTGTTATTGCAATTAATTTTATCTTGATGCCTTCACATTATGTTTGAATATCTTTGTTTGTAAACATAAATGTATATGTAATGTACACACACTGAAGTGCCATATATAAGCTATGAATTTTGCGTAGAATTATCCGGGAATTATGAAATTTAAATTGGAAATACAATTTTGTGGAAAAAAATTGTTTGATAATTTATAGAGTTTTTGAACTAATCTATAGTTTTATGTATCATTATAAAAAATGTACTTTATTTTTGGTCCTTATATTACTATAAATGATTGTTTTTCCCAACTTGTATGAACTAGTTTTTTTATCTAGATATATTACCATTCACTTTTAATGCTATTAAGGTGTTGTTACATATAATTGCTTGAAAAGCTACTAAAAATATTTCTAGAGGGCTATCAAAATAAGCAGAATTAAAAGAACTTAAAAAAAAATTCATTAAGCTTAATAATGAATTTTTTTTAATTTTACATAAACAATACAAAAAATATTAGATTAAATATGAAACTTAAAATCTTTAGTAATAAAAAGTTAAATTTAATCATATATTGTAATACTTATAAAATGCCTGCACAATTGAAAAATAATATTTAAACACAATAAATTCAAACTCAATCATTTTATTATTACAGTAAGATAACACCAAAGAAAATATTGTATCTGTCAATTAAAAAAAATTACGAAGATAAAGTAAATAAAATTTTGAAAAATATTCTTGTGAATGCATATAAAAAGAACTTAAATCATGAGGATAAATATTTTAAATAAAAAAACTAAAAGAAAGTTAGTTACCAATCATTCTCATCTGTGTTCATGAAAGGGACAAATAATATCTGAAATTTAGGTATATACAGGAACAGAAGGAAAATTTAAAAGTTTAGTTGTGCAAGTTTCAACTATTTACTACAAGTTTGAATCTAGAAGAAACTTGTTCATGCCCAAATTTTTTCGAGATTTTATATCGTTTGTTGGATAGATTTTCTTGTAAGGTTATTACTATTTCAGCAGTAGTTGCTTCAGTTATGTATTGATTTTTCCATTCTATAAATTTTCTCTTCAATGTCTGCTTCTCCAATTAAGTACAAGTAGAGGAAAAGTTACATAAATATCAAAAAAGTGATCACATCACAGCTATTTTAATAAGTTTTTGGTACCCAATTACATAATATTTTTGTCATGAAATTGTTGGTCCCTGAATGACAACTATTTCATTTTACAGGTGTGATCAAGATAAGATTTCTTTGTACCTTTTCATAAAAATTTACTCTTGCTTTATAAAATAAATCAGTAGAATAAGAAAGCCAATTCTTCCGTTAATGTATGTTGTTCTGCAATATAGTTAAGTATGCACTGTTTTAAGAACATTAAAACTTTTAACAAAAATTAACTACCACTGAAAAATTGTACATAGAGTGGTTCTGTTGGTGCAAAATATTTTTCATATATTGAGATTTTATAAGATTCCTTCCCTCATCATATTGTTGTAAATTTCCTTTTTTGTTTTTATAAAAATGTGAATTTTTGATAGAAATGGAAGCTCATGAACTGTAAGATTTTTGGTTAGAAAGTAATATTTTTGCTTAAGTTATAGATACTTTATCTTACTTTAAATTATAAGTATCTTAGCAAAATAGTTGAAAAACATTAATTTTTTTTATAAAATTGTTGACTTTCTTCTTTTCCATTGTTTTCTTTGATAAATTTGTTGAAATTTCTTAAGTATTTTCGTAATGTTATTCGCAAATTATATACATTAATTTGTTGAAATTTTGAATATAAAATGGGAACATACTCTCTATTCACGCAGTATTTTCACAAACATTATCAATTAAAATATGTAATTTTATAACTTTTATTTCTACTATTAAAATAATTATACTGCTTTTTTGCCAATTTTATTTTTTATTATTTAATATGTTAAATATAATGCATGATTATTTTTAATATGCATTTATATTACAGACACAGAATTTTGTGAACGAATACAAGTATCTAGTTACTGGATTTGCTGGAGGTTTTCTTATTGCCATATCTATGTGTTAAAATTGCTTGCTCATGCTTAGTTTTTAAGAATACACTCTAGTGTCTATAAATTTCTAGAGCTGTCATATGTTGTATATATATTATTTACTGAAACTATTTTATTATTTGATAATAACTTAAAGTTTCTTGCAAATAATTAATCATTTGATTGAAGTATGAAGATATTTGGAAAAATTGTAAGTGTTAGTTTTAAATGATTTTTTTCTTTTTTGCTTTTTTCTTATGTTTTTGAATATTTTTGTCTTTTTAGTATTATTTATAAATCTAATAAATTCTTATATTTATGAAAAACATTTCACAATCATAATTTTTCTGTTTTATCTCTTATGTCAATCTATAATATTGTGATTAAAAAATTCTTTGCTTATGAAATTCTTTAGAAATGCTAATTTCTTATTATCCAATTTTATTTTTAAAATGTGCATCTTACATGTTGAAATCATTTATTTCTAATTAGTACTTGCTATTTCTTTTATTTGTTCAGATTTTTAACACATTGAAAACACTCAGTTGACCATTAATTTATTCATATATGAAGTTAAAAATTAATGGAGTGAAATAAAAAAAGAAACTTCAACTATGGTTAACTATGGTTTTATTAAGCTTTGCATTTATTAAAAATTAATTATTTAATGACTGTATTGGATATTTGTTCAACCAATACTGTCATTTAAAATCTAGCATTATCTATTATATAGCTAAAAAATATGAGCAAAATGATTGTGTAAGGGCTCAATTGCCTAGTAGTATTACAGCACTCTTCAGAGCATGAGGCCCTGAGTTCGATCCCAGCCAGTGGTGAACAATGAACAATTCGCTTCTGCATGCTGTTGTGTAAATGAATACTGTTATTAAATAACGATTACAAATGATATTTTATATTAAAATAAGGCATTTTTTTAACATTGCGTTGTGCATTTATTATTTTATTTTTTCTACCCAGATCCAACTCTGAAAAATAGATGCAGAAACTGGCTTTGTTTTGATAATTAAAAATTTCTTTTAATTCACTTAAGAAGTAATAAAACTATTTAAACACATATAACTCAATTACTTAAATCACTTATATTATTTCAATATTACAACACTTTGCTACCAACATGATTAAGCATTCACATGGAGTTCATAATTACACTAAATTGCTTAAAGTTATATTCATATTATTACTTAAAGTTGTAAGTAGGTAGTACCACACTAAAAAAAAAATGGCTGGAAAAAATATTAAAAAAAAAATCAACTTGTGTACAAACAGTGGCTAGGTCGTCCTATTTAGAGGGCTTCAAAAACCTGCTTGATCGCTTGTTCGAGGAGGCTTCCTTCATCTGGATCGTAATAATGAACTCATTTGGAATAAAACTACAGAAGCCTATTTCTTCTTCTTTAGAATTTTATTATATGTAAAATATGTAGGCTTTTATTATCTGGAAACTTCATTTTTCTGCTAATCAAATACATTAAAGCGTCGGACTTGAATCACCAACAAGGTCCCTTTTTGAGGCGATGTCTAGCAGCCTTTTTTTTCCTTTCTCCTTTTCCTGGCACTGACACCTCTCTTCTGCCTCCTTTCCTCGCTTTCGCCTTGCAAAACCGGTTTCCTTCAAGTCCTATGTTAGGGCATCTCACTTCGTCAAAATGGCGGGGAATATGGAATATAATTTAAAAAAAAGGACTTCCAGCCAGAAAAAAATGGGCACTTTAATTTGTAAAAATTATCCAGCTAGTGAATACAACAATGCATAGGTGTTTGGGCAGATCTTGGGAGTTTTTCAGATTTCCTATGCATCATATGAATACAGCACACTATCTATAAAAAGTCCTCCCAGATACCAGTTTATGTAGTAGACACTAAAAATGCCTTACAATGGCATTCGACCATTAGACTGTCTACTGTGCAGTGTCAAAACTATTATCTAACCATTTTGCTTATATTTTATGGTGTTAATGTAATTATTTTTAAATATAAACATTATTTATCTATTAAAATTTTTCTGATATATGTCCAAATAAAATTCCTAACTGATTATTTTTTGATATATACAGTTGTATTTCATGAATTTTCTAGTAGTTTGACTGATTATATTTATCATTTAACTAATTTGACTTCTAAGAATTTTTTCAAGGAAACAAGTGAATGTTGTCTTTCACATATTATTTAAATATTTAATTGTCAACATAGGAAAACAATGATTGTAAAGAACTTGGTATAAGTAATCATTTCCTTTCTATGTTTACTTTAAATATCACATTATGAGAAATGTGAATTGGTATAAATTTTTTGAATTTTTAATGCATGAAAATTATTTATAAATATTTAATCTGTGAATGCATGAATGAACTCAAAAAATGTCTTGTAAAGGGGTAGAACTTACTTATAATATTGTTAAATAATAGGAATGTTAAATTATTTATGATTGAATTATGGGTTGATATTTATGAATTTGCATTTCAATGTAAAATGTTTTTGTCAATAAGTATTATTTTTTTGTAAAGTTGTATGTTCCTGAGAATAATAAATATCTTGCAAATTTTAGACTCTTAGGATAATTATCATTTGTAAATTTTTTTATTCTTCCTTAGTGTCACTCTAAAAATGTAGAAGTTTTTTACTTAGCTTTTATTTCTGTAATGTTTTATCTAAATGAAATTTAAGACAGAAATTTGAAATTCCTAACTGATGTTTCATCATAATAATTCTGAATTTATTATGCAACTTTTGTTTTATTTTTATATTAATACCGTATTTATGTTTTCATTAACTAAACTTAAGTAAAATTTTAATCTTCATTTTAATAATTTTTTAATGTAATTATTAATTTGAGTTCATGAATTATGCAACTGGTGCTTGCTAATGTGAAAGCAATGTCATTAAAGATTATAGCTCTGAAATTTGTTTCATGCCCGGTGCTTAGTTGGTACTTTAAAAGAAGTTGAGTAAAATGCTTATAGGACTTCCAACGCTTATATTAGATATTTTTTCTGTTTATTAAAAGGTAACTCCAAAAGGAAGATATTCAATTTTTGTCCCAAGAATATTGTCCATTCGATATTAAAAAAGGAATTAAATATTCTTTTCTTAATATTGAACAATATTTTAAGAATTAGTGTGAAAATAGTTGAAAGAAAGCATCAAGTTTTTGAAGTTAATCAAAAGTTATAAAACTTATATATGTATATATATATATGAAATATGCAAATTTTTTTTCAAATGCCATTTGTCAGTCAGTTTTACAAAAATACAAAATGTTCTCTTATTCAACAAATTAATATTAATGTTTAATTTATCAAATGCTATTATAATTTTAAAATCAACAAAGAATGAATAAAATATAGTGATTTGTATACAATTCAATTTAAATGTAATTTATGTATACTTAAATTTCATGTTACTTGGTTTGAAATTATTCTAAGCCATTTATGTCAAATTTATTATAAAATTGAAAAATGTAAATAAAAAAAAGATGCTTATTTTTTTTATTATATTATACTTAGAATCTCATAGAATACTGGTATATACTGTATTGCAAAAATGTAAATAAGTACTTAAAATTTTCATTAGCTTACAGAAAACAGCCTGTATTTTTACAGTGAATAAGTTTTGACAAATTTCAAGAAAGAAGTTATTTTAACAAAACACATTTAAAATTTGACTCATTAGTCGTTTATAGTGTAATTTAAAGTTTAAATAACTGTATGATTTTGATACTGTTTTGCAGCACATAGACAATGTACTAAAGATATGATTAAACAGTTTATTGTAATAAATACCTTATAAATGTGTATTGAAATTATATTTATGAATTCAGTTATATTGAAAATTATATCTGTGAATGGAAACAAAGTTTAAACAAATTTAATTAATACTATTACATAATTATCAAATTTTTAAAATTTTTTCCTTATTAACACAATATTAAGTATTTTAAAAGAAACACCCTGTAATTTACATTTAATAAATTTTCTTATAATTTATATTTTCATTAATTTAGAAATAAGATAATTAATAAATTAACCATTTATAATTTTATTACAAAATAATTAATATTTTCATGTAATTTATCAATAAAATATTCATTATTTTAAAAGAAACCCTCAGTAATTTATTTACATTTTATTACTTGTGTTTTGTTTATTCTAAGTCATTCTTATTTTCCAAATATTTTCCTTGCAAAAATTATTTTTTATTTCATTTATCATGATCATCATGATTTTTTGAGATAGAGTTATATCATCTTCAAATATATCCACATTAGAGACAACTAATAATTGTACTGATCTTCGTTTGCTTATAAAGCTGGTAATTTCTTAAAACATTGATATCTGATTTACATTGTACGATTATTAATAGAACTAGGATTGCTAACACCTTTTAGTCTCCATTTCCGTAGCCGAGCTGACAGCCAAATGGTTAGCACTCTTGCCTTCAGTTCAACAGTTCCTGGGTTCGAATCCCACCTTGGGCATGGATGTTTGTAGTGGTTCGGAATCCACAATAAACCGTAGGTCCCGGTCTAATTAGCCCTTGTGTGCAAAAAATGACTATTGAGTGACAAACAAACAAACAAAACATCCATTTCCGTATCTCTTATCTTTAACCTTTTTCTTACATAAAATAATTTAATTAAATTAATTTCATTTAATTTAGCGAGTAACAAAATCTATAAAGATATTTGTGATCTTTCAAATTAATAGTTTATCAAATTTAAATTCTATTCTATGAAATTAAGGCTTTTGTACCAGAAGTGTTATTTGTGCTTAGTCTTTAAATTCTGGATAAATTCAAAGAGTTTATTCAATCAGTTTTCAAGCAATTTTCAGGTAATTAGTATAAGGAGTTTAGAAAATTTACCCTTATGCATTTAACATTTGTACAGGTAAAAATTACAAATACTGTATCTAGTGCAGTAGTTTGGTAAACGAGTTTCTAGGATATTAGGAAAAATTTTTTTTTAATCTACTAGCTGCTTTTTTTTTTTTTAAATCTATTTTTATGCCAACAGATACTGCCACCACTCAAAGCATTTTGATGAAAATTTGTTGCTCGTTATAATTTTGGTGTCTACTTAGCCAAATATTTCTCTACTTTTGTGGAAATGTTTTTGACATATTATGGTCTTCTTATTTGGCAGATTGTCTTCAGACTTCTGCCTTAGAAAATGTTTTGAATAAGTGAATAAGTAATTTAAGCCTTCTCTCTTGATTCTTCAGAAATCGTAAATGCTACAGTTAAATAACTGTAGCATTTGACTACTAGTAGTAAAACAACTTTTCATTGTTAGTGAACAGTATTCATGCATCAAAACGAAGGAAACTGGAAATTTTCCAAGCAGCCATCCTGACGGAAGTAGTTGCTAAAACTGAAGTGCAAGACCCATCTTTTATTCAGTAATGCCGTTGATAGAACTCAGGACCATATATTCCAAAGAGCATTGTACCACTAGTCCACGTTGATTCCTTTTGTCTGTTTTTGAAGAAAGTGAGATTCCGTTATCCTCCTGCATCTCTGTAGCAGTTTGCATGAAGAATGCTACAAAACATTATCATAGCCATACAGAATTTTATATCTATTTGAAAGATGATTTAAGTGCTTTTAACTACTAAAGATGCTGCCACACCATTCTAGGTGTTAAATACTTCTTTTTGTATGGGTTTTCCATTATTTAGGATAAACCTTACACACATATTGTTAAGAAAATTGTAAATAGCATAAATATTTCCGCAAATGCCTTATATTTTTGGGTTCTAACTTAATTATTATGTTTTGTTATTATCTTTGATTTGTGCAATTTTCACGTGAGCAACGTTTGTTCTATGAAAGTATCTGTTTTCAGAGCTAGGAAATGAACCTAAGAATTGAGACGTTGAAGACACTTGGCCGTATTGTTGGTGTCTAAAACAAGTCAACATTTTTTAAATTTCTATCCAATTGAACTAATAAAAGCCGATTTATACTATTGGGTTACTATTAGAATATTTTGGAAATCTCTAGAGCTATTCATAAGAAAGGTATAAATATTAAACTGTTAAGAAACGAGTAGTTGAGAGTGAAGCAAAACGCCAGAGTTCGACACATGAATAATCAGCATTAAAAGCTTCTCTTTCTATACTGTATTACAGATACTGTGTTGTCTTTTAATCTGTGAAAATGCTTCAAGCTACGGTAATTCAAGTTACTGGGATTTAAATATCTGCAAAAAGTTTTGTTTTGAAGAAAAAACTGGGAAAAAAAAAAAAAAAAAAACGCACGCACGAACGCATGCTTACACACACACACTTTACTCGAAACAAACATAAAAGAGAATTAAGCACTTCAAGAACATGGCACAATAATATTGTAGAGATTATTTTAAATGCAAGTTGATGCTGAAATTTCCTTATTGTTAAACTTTTAAAATAAGTCAATTTAAAGGATATGTTAATTTTTTTTAATTGCTGAATATCGTATAAAAATATTTACAAAATGTTATTTCAAAAATACAACATTTATATTTTCTGAAACAGTTTGCAGATTACTTTTGTAAACAGTATCTTAGGAAAAACTCATCTCTTTTAAAAATAAACTAATAAAGTTATGTCATCAGTATTTATTTATTAATGACACATACATATTACATATATTCTGTCAAGAGAAACATAATAGATACTGAAACTCAATAGCACATCAAATCTTTAAAGAAACAGTAACTTTTATTAAAATAAATGGTATAAATTTGCACTTTCACATATATAGTAACAAATCCATTGGTGACATTTTTATTAATATTGATATGTTCTAAAAACAATACAATTAATGTATGTCTATTTTGCTTTTTAACGTCTGAATTCTTTTTTAGATTGATGCTAATAAAGAGAAAAAGCTAACTAAAAAAATAAAGGGGAAAAAATGTACTTATTATTTAAGCTTAAAGCAAGAAATATGCTATATAATGTTGAATACTGAACTTGAATTTTTTATTCCGTAACAACGGATACATGACAAAATAGTGTATGTACTTTCATGAACATATATTTTTTTGTCATGTTCTATAGTTAGGAAAATTAAAACCAAAAACACACGGTATCAAAACCTAATTTGTTTTAAATTTATTGGTTTAGAGTTAGCATTTGAAATAGATCAGGAAATGAGCATTAAAGGTAATTTTTTTTTGATTGTACAATTGTTACATTTGTAATATATATTTATAATGTGTTAGGATTTATCTATTTCACTAATGTTTGATCATAATGATATAAAAAAAATGAATTTATGATAATGCACAGCTTCAGTTTTGTGTCAAAATGTGCCTTAAAAATGAACAAAAGTTATAATTGAAAGTCATAAAGTTCCTTCTTAAATGTATATGTTATTGACAATTTGCATTGTATTTCAATCATCTTTATATACGAGGGTTACTCTGAAATTTTTGAGATACGCGCAGACGAGAATTTACAAAATAAAAATAGCGGTTTAAGTTAAAAATACAAAGTATTTTTTACTGACTTACTTCAACTTGTTTACCGTAGAATAAATTTTAAACAGAAGAGAAAATGTAATTGACGCGAGAACATTTTCTTGCTATGATTTTCTACGATTTTAAAGCAGGATTAAATCGAGAAATGCGTTCAACAGTTGCAATTAGCATTTGGTGATGTATCTCCAGCTCATACTACTGTATTAAGATGGTTTAAAAAATTTAGAAGAGGTCGCAATTTTCTTCAGGATGAAGAACACACAGGAAGGCCGCAGTCGACAGTAATCCCAGATAATGTGTCTGCCATACGAAAAATATTAATGGATGATAATCGCTGAACCTATCAAATGATACCGAAGGAACTTAACATTGAATCCGCAGCCATACACAAAATCATTCATGAAGAATTACATATGAAAAAAGTAGTTTGCCGTTGGGTTTCCCATAATCTAACTGAACAATAAAAAGAGGACCGTGTCAGAATCAGTAAATAAACTCTTAAATTGCTAAATGATGGTGGCTACCGCATTATTTCTAAAATTGTAACAGGCGATGAAACATAAATACCATTTTTTGACGTTCCAACATGTCAAGAAAGCAAAGTATGGGTCGTTGAAGATGATCCCACGCCGACCATGGTGAAAAAGCACTGAAAAAAGTGATGTATGCCGTTTTCTTCAGATGTACGGGATTGGTCAAAGTCATCAAGTTGGAAGGACAGAAGACAGTGACAGCAAACTGGTATACCACTAAATGTCTTCCAGAAATTCTACAAGAACTGAATGTTAAGGGACTGTTGCTTCACAATGACAATGCATCTTCACATTCAGCCGGATTGACAAGTGAGTTTCTTAAACAAAACAAATTAAAGTGATCGAACATCCGCCGTATTCAACTTATCTAGCTATGTCCGAATTTTGGTTATTCTTTAATCTAAAAAAGAACTTACGTGGACGTCGTTTTCATTCAGAAGAAGAGATTGATCTGGCTATAAATGCATTTTTTTTCATGTATTCCAAGAAATGAATGGCTTGAGGCATTTAATCTGTGCAAAATTCTTCTACAAAAGTGATGCTGGAGAGACTACTTTAAACACACCTAAAATTTTGTAAGTATAACTTTAAAAACCTGGTTGTATTTCAAAAATATCAGAGTGACCCTCGTATTTAATGATCTTTGAGGGGAATGTGATGTGTAAAACTGATGAAATGATACTTTTTCAAAAAGTGACTCCAAAATGTTTTGATGTTACATTAACTTATTACACACATAATTGTGCATAATAGTAATAACTGGGAGAGTCGACATTAAAATATAAGGTTACTTTGCAGAAACTGATTTGACAAGTCTGAAGGTATTTTTGCTGAAACTAATTTGACGAATCAAATATTTTATTTTAATCATCATGCTAATAGTTTCTCATAGTTACATCAAACCTTACCCCTTGATAAGCATTAAGATCAAAAGTTGAAAATATTGTAAAGTTGACATTACTGTTTTAATAAGTTATAATTTCAGTAGAATTTAAAAATTTAAAACTTATGTAATTCAGTAGTAGTAATAAAATATTTTGAATTTTGATAATTTTTCACTGATTATTTCTCATTAAACTTCTAAAAAATAAAATTAAAACTTTTATGCTGTACCAGTTTTGAGTTACTGGGCGATTTGGTAGACCCTTTTCTCTTTCAGATTGAAAAATGTTGTTTTAAATTTTTCCTAGAAACAGGGTTCGTATTACTCCTTGAAACTACTTAAATTTCAAAAAAAATTTTTTAAGGCCCTTGAAACTTCTGGATTTTTGAAAATCGTGAATTACTCCTTGAATCTTTATTTACCTTGATGTTATAATTTTTTAGAAAATATTATAATTTTTTTGAGTTTTTTGTTTTAATATTTTAAAATTTACAATAAAATTGTCCAATAACCTATTTGAGCATTAGCTTTTAATGTTACCACTAGATGGCGGCGCTATCGATATCGGATTGTTGTATTCTTAACTGTTCACTGTCGTATATTCTTAATTGTTTTAGATCTAGTTCAGTCACTATAATTTCCTTATTATCGGATTTAGTAGTATTTAGATTCATATGTGTGAAGGGAAGTGAAGTAATCCCTCAACAAGATCGTCATGTTGCTCATTTAGATGGACGATTTTAATGGATTATTCTTCTATTTGCTTTTGTTTTCATTATATTGTTTTAAATTTATTGAATATTAATTTTTAAACATACTTTCCATGTCTCCCTTGGTGGAAATTGCGTATAATTTCAGTGAATCAGGAGTAATTTCTTTATCAATGAAATAAAAGCTGAAATAAATTATTTATTATGCTTAGCAGAAAGTGCTTTTTCACAGACCAGTGGACTCTGGAAAAGCCATACAAAAATTTGCTTTTTTGGCATGGTTAAAAAAAAAAAAAAAAAAAAAAAAAAAAACCATCGTTTGTTTTGCAAAAATGACTTCTGTATTTCAAATATGGACGAATATACAATCAAATCTCATATGGGGGAGGGGGAGAGAAACATATTTATTAGAGCGGTATGTATTTCCCAAAAAATCTCGTTTAAAAGACGTATCTATTAAAGAATGTGAACCCAAAGCATGTGTTCGAAAATTTTAGATTCATTCGTTTCTTTAAAAGTAATTTTAAAGGCTGAAATTCTATGGGCCTTTAAAGCTTTAACAGTGGATTCAGCTACAGTTCTTGTAGCAATGTAAATTGTCTCTTTCAAGAAATGTTTCCAGACAGTGCTTTTGCAAAGCAATTCAGTAGTGCTGAAAATAAATTTGCTTTTTTTTTTTTTTTTTTTTTTTTTTTTTTTTTTAAAAAGTTTTTGGAATTGCATCTTATTTATCTAACTTACTGAAATAAAAAGTTACGAATGCTCTTTGATGAAAGCTGAAATAATTATTAGCAACATTTTGTGTGTGTAAATAACCAAGAAATGAGAAAATTTATTGAAAGATTAAAGGAATTATGAATAGGAAATTGTTTATATTTAAAAGAATTTGAAAGTAAACAAGAAAAATTAAAATTGCTTTTATTAAATAATAATTTGAAAAAAAGTAATCTTTGAAACTTTTATCTGATAGTTGTATTTGTTTTGAGTAAGTATATTTATATTTAAAAAGAGGTTGTTTTACACATCTTTTTTAAAATACTAAATAAATTAATCGATAAGAATCTATTGAAGATAGTCAAAAACTTTAAATTTACCCTTTATTTTATATAATGTATAATCCAGTATTATAAAAAGTATTGATTATCTAAATAAATTTTTTCTGTTATGACAGTTATTTATTTCTATTATTTACAAATATAATTGAAAAAAATGTTGCACATATATAATTATACGCCTAGTTGGCTAAGAACTATTTTAAAAATAAAATAAAGAATAATATGAATGTGTGTGTCGATACTTCTTGGAAATTTTTGATTAGACTCCTGGAAATTTGATTCTTGGAAATCTGTACGAACACCATAGAAAACTGAAAACTAAAATAAACAACAAAAGACTATGCAATGGATTCTTAAACATTTTATATTCAAAGAATTTTTATTAATATATTTTTTTTATTAAAATAATTTTTTATTTTTAATTATTTTTTTTAAGGAAAAAAGCAAATAATTTTTTATTGGATAGATTTTTTCTTTAAAAAAAAAAAAAAAAAAAAAAAAAAAAAAAAAAAAAAGGATTTTTACCAATTTTCTGGTTTACTTAATGCTGGTATACATTTATCGAGACAATGTTTCAGGGAATGAAAATTTTTTATATATACAAACTTTAAAATAAAAGTAATGAAAAGTTCCGTTATCCGATATATATTTGTTTAGTATTAACATAAAATGTTCTGATTATAGAAAATTTCCTTGTTTGCCTTTCCACACTGAAATATTTCAATGAAATTTATAATTAACTTTTCTAACTTTATTATTGCAACTGTTGGCAAATTTAATAGTTTTTTTTTTTGATTCAGAAACGTGAACGCAAATGATTTTTTATATATTTCATAATTTTCATGTTGCAGCAAGTTTTTGTCAATGACAAGCAATATTTAACGATACCATTGAAAGCGAATTAGCCGAATTATATCAATCTAAGCTATTGTTCTTATATTTTTATCTGGAAATTCGTGCACAGGTTTTCAGTTTTAGAGGTTATAGCTGTTATCAATTAATTTGCTAGATTTTTTTTTATAAAATTTTATTTATTTTTGCCCTGATTTAATAAAATACTTGTAATATATGCATATTTGTCTAACAAAACATTGTTATTTTCCCAAAATTTTTGATATTATTCATTTTAGTATCAACATGGCTGAGTTATTGTGATTCAGACACAATCTTAAAACTGTGATTTAATACTTACTTTTAATACATTAATTGAATGATTAAAAAAATGTTTTTCTTTTATTTGTATTTTCTGAAATTTTTTGCAACATCTATTCTTTTAATTATACACTACATAAAAAAAGTTGAAGGACACTTGATTTTGTAACAATAACCGAAAAATATTTTATTTTTACTAAAACTTTTTATTAAAAACATTTTACAAATATTATAAAAATACAATTTTAACATCAGAATTATGATATTCAAACATAAAATATTAATGACAGCAAAAATAGTTTCTCTCTTTTTTTAAAACTTTGCAAAAAAAGTAGAAGGACAGCATTATAATGAATGAAAGAATAGTGATTTTGATAAGGAATGTTTTTCCCATTGCCCTTTATAACTTCAAATATTCTGTTTGGAAGAGACTTATATAGAAACTGAACTTCTGCTTAACAAAAATTGTCTCACTAGTCATTCAATGCTTCTCGAAGCTGAGTTAAAGAATCAAATCGCCTTCCATCAGTATAAACTCGACGAACTATCATTACCTGAATGTTTTCCACTATATTAAGGTCAGGACTTTCTCTGGCCGTGGTAAAACATTCACATTATTTGTTAGGAATCGATATGTTTGACTCCAGTCGCGGTGTGAATGGAAGCTACGTCGTGCTGAAACTTCCATCCCCCCCCCAAGTCAGACCCATAAGGAAGAAGCTCGGAATTCAGCACTTGAATATAGTCTGTATGTTTTTGTCTACCATTTAAGAAAACCAGACTTGGCCTTCCTCCATATCAAACAGCCAACGAAACCATTAAACTCCCTCCTCCCATTTGTCGTGTTGAATAGTATTCGTCTTCATTCCTCAGGCAATGCCAGTAGTGCTGATATCTATCTGGACCGTCTAAGTTAAATTTCTTTTCATCAGGAAATGTCATAGAAGTCCATTCTGTAGTCCAGGACATGTGCTCCTTCGCCCACGCTAAACAGTTATCAATGTGAGCTTGTGTCCACTTAGGATGATGTTTTTGTTTTTTGAAAATGAATTTTTGAGATCTTTTAATATAGTTGTAAACGATTTGTTTCGTCACATGATTAAGTCCTGCTTGATTTCTTGCCTTTGAAACATTTACTTTGTTCTTCTTAAGCACACGAGCAAGTTTTCTTCCTTCACGTGGTGTTAACTTTTTCGGCCTACGAGTCTTCTTTTTCTTTCCATTTTTTATAAGGATTTCTGATGAAGTTTGAAATTGTATTGGGGCTCACCTGCAACAATTGAACAATCTCTCTGACATCTTTACCATCATTTTGATTTGCGGAAACTTGGACTTATTGAAAATCGTTCAAAGGTATTCTTTTAGGCATTTCTGAGAACGGAGAAACAGCGTAACTTTTAAACAAATTATATTTTTTTGACAGAAAAGGATAAAACAAACTACAAAATCCTTTATCTAACTAAAGAGAAACTCACTAAATGAAATATATTAACAAGTGTCCTACTTTTTTTACGCATCGAAAATTATATATACTAATTTTTTTATTATTAATATTTAATTTTTGCCTAAAATGAAAAAAGGCCATTAAACTAAGTCTGATTAAATATCTAGTAGTTAGAAAAAAATAAGAGATATTAATTGAAAAAAAAAAAAAACATTGTCCTACTTTTTTACGCAATGTATATGAATACATTTTTTGTGATTATAATATGAAAGATCGATTTCATCTGAAAAATCAAACTGTCAAATCGATCGGAAATAAGAAAACATGTACGTTGCTAGAATATGTAAGCATACATTTGATTTTCGAAACGTGAGTAAACATGTTTAGTTTCATTCTCTTCTAATGCTACATTCTTCTAAAATTTAAATTTTTTCTCCAAAATTTAAAAAATTCGAAAAACTGAAATTGTAACTTATTTTAAAATATGTTGCTAAAATGCTCACTAATTACTTTTATGGAAATTATGTTTCAAAAATGTGTATTTGAAAGATTAATAAAAATTTCATTATCATAAACTATTTTCAATATTGAAATGATGACGCATTTAATTTTCTATTAAATATAAATCATTTAAATTTTGTTGAATGTAGGTTTTCCGCAAACCGCTTCCTGAAATAACATAAAAAAAGTCAAACATGAAAATATAATTTTGCTTTCAAAACAAATATTTTAAAGAATTATCAGTTTCCAAAAATTGCAATTATAAATTTAATTATTAAAAATTTGAAAATCTTTCAAAATGTTTCAAAATTTTGCAAATCGATAGTAAAAGATTATAATTCTTTTTACTTATGGATTTCAGAGATGGAGTATTTTATTTTTATTTGTTTATTATTTCTTTTTAAATATGAAGTGACCTTTCTAAGCTTCACTCTGACAAAATCATTTGAAAAAAAATTTTTTTTTATCGAGTACCACAGTAACATAGTTCTTTTTTGGCTTCTTCATAATTTTAGACTATATTATTGTTTTTAAATATTCATTCATCTGAACAAGAATAAAATAATACTTGTTCAGATGAATGAAAACTTATTACAAAATTTGCTTTGTAAAATAATTTGTTAACAATAGTTGATCTTATTTTAGTTAATGAGGTATCACAAAAAATATGCATAAAGTATTTTAAATAAGCCTATTTCTTTATTTGAATATATAGTGAATACATAATAATAAAGTGGGTCGTGTGTTCTAGTTGGTTTTATCAAGGAAAAACGGAATCGCGTTATGAATCAAATGAAAACAAAAAGTGTTCCTTACCTTATAAAACTCTACTCTCAAAATGTTTTCGTGGTTTTTTCGTGCCAATCAAACTAGTTTAAGCAATTTGTTCACATATCATCACAAGCATTGCAAATAAAATCTCCCTGATCGTTTTTTAGTTTTGTTAATAGTACGTAAATGTATACAGTAACGGCGTGACCAGGTACGTGGTTTATTTTATCCACACACAGACACCTTTACAAAGATGCTTATTTACCCACAATCCTGAATACTGCTTTCTTTTGAAAGTTGGCCGTCGATAATTTTAGAGTAGTGCGAGGAGCACAAATTCGGATATCTCATTAATGGAGTCGTTTCAGCGCCACTAATGATTCTCAACATCAGTTAATTTGAACAGAGTTTGGAACACGATTTCATCCAAGTTAGCATCATGAAAAGAGACCGTTCCAGTTGTCTTGGAGTTATTGCCTGAAGGGGTATTATGTTAAATAAACGTACTGAGCCTCGCGTTTTGAATAGTTGGTCTGTAACAGGAGATTGTCAGTGTAGGGAGGTGATTCCTCTCTCTGTCTGTTTGTTCCTAAGTGCCATGATTTGGTTCTTATGATATTACACAGTCACATTGGATATTTGTTGCGCAGCAGCAGCTGCAAAGAAAAATATCACTCGGACTAATTAGCTCAACCATCTGATTTAAATCATGTAGAACATACGTGGGGTGTTTTGAGGAAAAAATTTGCTGCACGATAAATTCTCTGGGAAACATCCAACAACTAACACAAATGCTAATTGAGAAATAGATACTCTTACCTTAAGGACTGTTGGATATTCTGGTGCTGAATATGGAAAGGCGGAGCAAAGCAATCTTTTGCAGCAATAGGAGGTCATATCCCTTACTAAGGAATATCTGCTTATTGTTCTTCCTCTTCGACAGAGAATCATGTGTAACAATACAATGAGTTCAATAAAATATTAATTTTTTTGATTCCATACTGTATGCTTGTATTCTTTTTTGTGCAACTATGCTTTCGACATTGCTTAAGTACAAAATTCTGTCCCTCATTTCTGAATTTTATGTCTCTCAGATAATTTCTAGAGAACTTACGGCTAAAAAACACCTGTTGCTGAAGTTTTGCACACCAGTATATTTTCAAGTCACAGACTACGTAAGTGATGATAATAACTTGAAATCAAACTGGAGCTTATCATAATCAGTTTTATGCAGTTATTAATGTGAATGATATTTATGGATCTGTGGTTCACTACCAATTTCTTATTATAGTTATTGTTCTCATAATCTTTATTGTTGCATTGCTGCATTGTATAAATTTCCTTTCAACTGAGAGTTTTATTCATTTAAAATGAGAAAAAATTTATTAGGTTGTTATAATTTGTGGAGTCTAACTACATGAAATCTTTTGTAACTGATGGCATGAAACCTGACTGACATATGTTTAAACCAGAATTTGTTTCTGAACTTAAAAGAGCCTTTATATTAAGAAGAAAATAACGTTGTTGTACATTGATATTTATTAAATTTAACAGATGACTGCAATTTATAAACGCTTCATTCAGGTTACATTACAATTGGGATTTTATAAGTGCTCTAACTGTTTCTAAAATGTTGATTATATTAATAATATGTTTCATAGGACATGCTACTTAACTGTTAACATAGAACACAGAAAATCTCCACTGATTTGTCTCACATGAAGTTTTATTCTGTCTTTTAAAAACAATAAAACTGTTCATGTGCTCTTTGTGAGTTAAGTTTAGTAAATAACCACCAACCAAAAGAACCATTGTATGACATCGGGTGAAAGAATAAAGATTTCTACTTATTATATTTGGTCTTGAATGAAATGACGGGATATCACTTCTCAGTTGTTAAATAATACATGTAATTATATACTCAGTTGTTAAATAATAATGATTATCCGCCGTAATTGTTAAATTCATGCTTTTCTGTAACTGAGTAATCTAACTCCAGCAATAACAGGCGCTGCCCCATTTTACTGATAGAATATATCACTGGTTTTGTTCTAGTAATTATTTCTGAATAGTAAATTCGAAACCTCCGATTTCCCTTGAGAGATTTGAATTTCCAAAAGTAAATTTAAGCCTGTTTGACATATGTATCATTTTGTAATGGGGAAAGTACACTTAATCACAAAAGTAAGTATGCAGAGTGTATTTTACAGTTTTTCAAAAATTTAATAATCTGTTGGATATTCTTTGGCCTTTATAACAGCTCTCAATCTATATGGCACTGATTTTACTAAATTATGAGAGACAGAAGATGGTATTTTCTGCCACTCCTCCAAAAGGACTTTTTTTAAAGATCATTCTTATATTTTATCTTTTGATTTCTAATTTGGCAATTGAGATAATCCCACAAATGTTCAATGAGTTTAAGATCAGGTGACTGCGGTGGGGCTTTAAGCTGTTTTTGCACGTTATATTGCAGCCATCCCCGAACAATCCGAGCAGTATGTTTGGGATCATTATCTTGTTGGAAAGTGAAGGATCCATCAAGTCCCAATTTAGAAGCATTTCGGCTTCGTTTAGTCTTTAAAATATTCAAATAGCTATATTGATTCATTATTCAGATGATTATAATTAAACTTCCTATTCCAGTTACTGCCATGCAACCTCAAACCATAATCGAACCAACACCGTGAAAAGATGTAAACGCTTTTACATTTTAATACTAGTGTATTTATATGTGATTAAATCTAAATGAAGTCAAAAAATGGTGATTTTTTGGCTTAATTCCTTAATTTCTTAGAAATTTGTTTTAGCTATAATTATTTAAGAAACTTTAAAAAAATTACTTAAAAGATATATTTTAATATATCTCAAGAATTTTACTCTAGGTTTCGTCAGAGAAATTTCATTTGTTTCTTTCTTAGCGATAAATTTTCACTTTAAAATACCCTTTTTTCAATGGTGGGCACTTGGGCGACGAACCCTATACCACAACAAGGCCAGAAACTGTTACTTATTTGTCGTTACTCAGCGGGCACCTGTGAACCAAGTTACGGAGGCGAGTAGGATTGCCCACATCATATTACCCCACAAACCTATTTATAGGGTGGGCCACATTCATATATCATCACAGAAGAAAGGACAGAGAAAACAAAAAAAGTAATATCCATGCCCGAACCGAGATTCAAACCCGGGACACACAGCTCAGGAATCAGGGGTGATAACCACTCAGCTATCGGTTGGCCCAGTTTGAAATATTTTACATATTTTTAAGTAAGTTTTGTGCTTTTTAATAAAAAAAAGTTTTGTTTTTCGGTTAAAGATTATTTTACTAAAGAATGCTTCAGATCTTTAAGAATGGAATTTGAATTTGAAGTCGCATTTTGATTTTATTTTTTGTTTTCCTAAGTAATCAAGTTTGAAAAAATTCCTGTTTTTTTTTCCTGTAAATTCAAAGAATTTTTCATTTGATCAATTTTACCAGTTATTGTCCAATTACTTATCAGCATCTTAACTTTTTTGTTTAAAATATTAATCTCTAAGAGAATTTGTTTAATTACAATTAAAACTTGCTTGTATTAAATTGGAGGTTAATATGCTTTTATTTGCCCCCTCCTTGCTTTTAAAAGTGGATTGTTGCGTTTGATCTACTTTATCATTTATTTCTCATAATGCAATTTTTTTCTTATTAAAAATATGAAAATTTAAATATGATCATGCTAAAATTTTTATTTAAGAATAAATAAATATCATTTCGTTCATATATAGCTGCAGTTCAAAGAAGTTGCATATATAAAAAATAACAGAAAATTTGAGTGTTTTTAGAGAATAATATTTTTTTATCACAATCAAATATCAAGTATAAAGTGGAAATTTACTCTGATGTTTACTTAATGCCTTGGAATTAAAGCTTATCTGAGATAATCAAACATCGGGATAGCGTTTAATTGGTGTCTGTCAAATGTCAACGCGATTATAAACTTAATACTAAATAATATTCTATCATATGAAATCAACCCTAACACATACATTACATTAAATGATGTGCTAATGTGTTAAATTGGAAGGTAGTAATAACTAAAAAATAAGAATAATATCTCCTTTTGATTTTTGCTGAAAATATTTATAAACTTCTGAATGTATCGAAATTAAAGTAATTCTAACTGTTTCTAAAAGAGTCATAATGGAAGTGATATCAAATATATATATATATACTCTACTGGCCATTAAAATTGCTACACCAGGAAGAAATGCAGATAAAATATATTATACTAGAAATAACAAGTGATTAAATTTTCAAAAAAATTGGCTGGATAGATCCTGAGAAATCAGTACCCACAACAACCTCTGGCAGAAATAACAGCAGTTATACACCTGGGCATTGAGTCAAACAGAGATTGGATTGCATGTACAGGTACAGATGCCCATGCAACCATTGACTAGACGTTTTCTATTGGTGAAATATCTGGAGAACATGCTGGCCAGGGCAACAGCCGAACAAGTTCCGTATCAAGGAAGGTCCGTATAATACCGGCAACATGCGGTCGGTCATTATCCTGCTGAAACGTAGGGTTTCGCAGAGCTCGAATAAAGGGTAGAGACACGGGTCGTAACTCACCAGAAATGTAAGGTGCACTGTTCAAAGCACCGTCAATGCGAACAAGAGGTGACCGAGACGTGTATCCAATGGCACCCCATACCATCACGCCAGGTGATGGGCCAGTATGACGATGACGAATGCACGCTGCCAGTGTGCGTTCACCACGATGCCGCCAAACACGAATGCGACCATCATGATGCTGTACAAAGAACCTGGATTCATCTGAAAAGATGACGTCTCGCCATTCGTGCGCCCAGGTTCGTCCCTGATCACACCATTGAAGGCGCTCTAGTCTATGACGCAGCGTCAAAGGAAGCCGCAGCCATGGTCTCCGATGCTGCTGCAAACGTCGTCGAACTGTTCGTGCAGACGCTTGTTGTCTTCCAAACGACCCCGTTTCTTGACTCACGGCTTGTGACGTGGTTGCACGATCCATTATGGCCATGCGGATAATATGCTTGTCTTCTCGGCTGCTAGTGATAGGTGGCCATTGAGATCCCGCATGGCATTCCGTATTACCGTCCTGACCCCATCGATTCCATATTCTGCTAACAGTCATTGGATCTCGATCGACGCGAGCAGCAATACTGCGATAAGATAAACCGCAATCCCGGTACGCTACAATTTGACCTTTATCAAAGTCAGAAACATGCTGGTACGCATATCTCCTTCTTACACGAGGCATCACAACAATTTTTCACCAGGCAACAACATTCAAATGCAATTTGTGTATGAGAAACCGGCTGAACAATTTCTTCATTGAAACACAATGTAGGCGCCTGCTTTGTCTGAATGCGCTGAAAAGCTAATAATTTGCATATCACAGCACCTTCTTCCTTTCGTATAAATTTCTTGTCTGTAGCATATCGCCATCTTGGTGTAGCAATTTTAATGGCCAGTAATGTATATATAGTTGAAGGTATGTTTAAAAGTACATATTTGGCCTTTTTATAATTGTCATTAAATAATCTACTCTTTTGAATGAAAGTTCACAAACTTCTTGATTTATATTTACTTTCCATGTGCACACTTTGCTCAAAACATCTAATTAATATAAGTCAGGCCACAAAGTTTGCACAAAAAACTAACTTTAAGGGTAATTTAAATTAAAACCTAATTCAAATAAAAAGTTTTATAGAGATAAATAAGATTCAGTCTTTAAATGTGTAGGTTGAAAACTGATCAAATATAATAAACTGGATGAGTTCATTATATTTTGCTAGCAATCAAAATTTCTACATCAATAAAAATGCGCACAAAAAATAATATAATACAATATTTATTAATAATTAATAATACTTACAGAACAAATATATTACACAAGAAATAATTTTAATTACTTTTTTAGGAAATTTTAAAGCATATATTATGAGAAATCAGTACCTAGAACTATCACTTCTGGCAGTAATATTAACATTTATACGCCTGGGTATTTAATGAGAAAGAGATTAGTATTGAACTGGAACAGCTGCCTATGTAGCTTCAACACGATGTCACAGCTAATCACCCATAGTGGCTGGTGTATGGTGACGAACTAATGAAGCAGTCTCTTAGAAACCCTTGATCAAATTCCTTCTATTGTTGATATTTTTTCTATTGGTGATTCTGTGGAAGAAAGTGCCTGCTAGGGCAAACGCTAAGTATTTTCTCTATCAAGCAAAGTCCGTACAATATTGGAGAAATATTATTATGAATTGTTGTTGTTGTCTTGTGAGAGCTAGACTGGGAATATGGGGTGCGCTGCTCCACTTTTCCGACTGAATCGTAATTTGGTGTGGAATCCGATTACTTCAGTACACACATGCCATAGCTACCCGTTTATAGGGTAGGCAACCATTTACAACCTATTCATACAAGGAAAGGGCAAAGGCAGGAAAGTGAGGGAGAAAGAGAAAGTACACCCATGCCCGAAACAATTTGAACCCATTACCTCCACATCCTCTGTCAGGCACACTGATGACTGGACAGGGTGAACGGAAGGATTAGGAATTATCTTGCTAAAATATTGTGGGTCTATAATTAAGGGTTTAGTTATGAGCCTTACGTAAAATGAAGCGCTGTCACTGCTCAAAGGGCAGTCAATAATAACATGAGATTACAGAGACATGTATTCAGTGGCATCTCATACCATTGATGCATGATGGGCCAATAGGATGATGTCGAATATTATTTGACAGCGTGAGTTTCTCACAGTAAAACCAAACACGGA
The DNA here is from genome assembly GCA_030067965.1 of Latrodectus elegans. Taxonomy (NCBI): domain Eukaryota; kingdom Metazoa; phylum Arthropoda; class Arachnida; order Araneae; family Theridiidae; genus Latrodectus; species Latrodectus elegans. The sequence continues at coordinate 57,789,144 of CM057809.1, read as the reverse complement.
AGCAACTATCTTGATGCTGCGTATAGAACTAGGATTTTTTAAAACACGATGACAAGCTATTTTTGAAGGTGATCCTGTCTATGGTGTTTTGTCAAGGGTAACTGAAGCTGGTTGATGATGATGGTCGAGCTACATTTATTTTTTACGATAATCTGTTTCTTTGTTTCACTTGTAATCAGGTCGAGATTGTTGTTGATTGATTAGCATTCTGATTGGTAGAAAACAAATTCATAAGCTCGGTAACTTACGTCATGTCTAAATTGATGTACATGGATGTTTGCTGTAATTCGGAATCCTCAAACGGAAGATAGATGTTTAAGCAATCATTATAAGCAAATTTTGATAGTAGAGCGAAAAACAAAGAACGTATATAAGTAGATACTTTGTAATTTGAATTGGATGTATTATTTTGAGCTTAATTTATAAATCTGAATTTATTCATACATAGCTTTTTAATCATGAAATTTTCAAGTAAACTTGACATTGTTGGTCTACTGAAAGCTAGTGATTTTCTTCACACATTAAAATTGCTTAAATGTGTCCTCTTCAAACGACATTTTCTAATTATCTTCTGATTTTAGATTTTCACATTGATTTATAACAATATTATTCTTGGCATTATATAAACATATTAATGTTAACTGTTTCAAAATTTTTACCTCAGATTCATGGAACACACCTTTTTGTTCTGAAGTCCTTAAATTTGTATGCGAAAAAAATTTGTTGAGTTTGAACTGAAGTTTATATTTGTTGGTAATATTGATATTAAGGGATAATTTCACATCAAAAGAATGATTTGGTTTACTAAAAATTTTTCGAATGAACTAGCTCTTGTATAGATTTTTGTTGAATATTCTAGAGAAATACGATGCTTTCTAGATTGATGGCAAAAAAAAAAGAAAAAAAAAAAAAGACATTTCTTTATACAGCTGGCGAAATTTATCCTTGTGTTATGAGAAAAATGCGAAACGTCGAATATTTTCCAATGCAGTAAATTTTACTGCAATGTGTTTTTTAGTGTTTCGTAAACACAATTTGAATAAAATGAACGCAAATAAAGTAAGTTTGGTATATTTCACTGCCTTATCTTAGAGAGTAAAGCATTTTCTCACAATTTTTGGAAATAAATCTTTGAAAACAACAAAACAACATTTATATACGACAAATATAAAAATTAGGAAATAAATGATATAGTTTAATCAAATAATTTTCACCATTGATTTCCTATATCAAGTCTAAATTTAATCAAAATTATAATAAAAACTTTAAAAAAAGATATTTTATAAATTTAATTTTTATAGAATGTACTCTTAATGAATATATATAATTGGGATTAGTAAAAATTTGTTTTGTTTGAATCATATCAGAATAAAAGAGTACCCAAAAGGGTACAACATGTTAACTAGCTTATTGATACGATATTCAATATAATTTTAGTTATTAGGATTATTGTATTCACAAAAACAAGTTTTGTACTTCATATATATATATATATATATATATATATATATATATATATATATATATATATATATATATATATATATATATATATATATATATATATATATATATATATATATATAATGATCTACTGTGAGAGTCACCAGTTTTCAAAGATCACATAAAAACTTTATTTTCTTCAACCCGACGAATAAGTCTTTACATCATCTTTAAATAAATCGTTTTTATTTCAAAATAAATTTTTATTATTATAATATGAAAGATAGCTATTTTTTTACACTTTTCAAAGGTTTTTTGTTATTATGGATGGAAAATACTATGAGTACATCTAAAAATGATCAAACGGATATCGTGCAATACCAGTCAACCTATAACATTTTACTAGGATTGAAACCTAGTGCTATTGGTTTGGATTTTTGAATCTATATTGGTGACTTCTACATCTTTTTTTAAAATAATGTATAAAAAATTTACATAGCAGAAATTAAAAAAATCATTATTGTATTACTGGAGGGCTGATAGAGTGATGAATGAAGAAACAAAAAAATCATATATAAATATACATATACATATACATATACATATATATATATATATATATATATATATATATATATATATATAAACACACACACACTCCAGCACGCAAGGTTTCAAGAACATTTACCAAGCAAAAGTATTTTTTCAACTATTATAGTTTACGGAAATATGAAGTATAGTTAAGTTTGAAAAATTACTCAAATTCTACATATTTTTATCTATTAGAGGTGTGAGCTTTAAATATTTTAAATTCTTTTTTTAAGAAAAATAAACTTTTATAAGAAACACGCAATCGGAATTTTAACGAGAATTTTTCGTAATATTTTGAGAATATCTTCTTATGGTCATCTTCAAAATAAAAAATATCTTATTCACGTAGGATTAAATACAATGAAGATGCAATGATTTTAAGATTTTATTAAATGTTTAAAAGAGTGCATAAAATCGTAAAAATATTTAAAATTGACCACCAGTTATAAAGCCATGAAGTATGTTTAAAAATAATAACATAAATTGCATAACTTCATCAACATTGGTATGAGTAAAATTTCAAAGGAGTTTTATATTTAATGGTCATGATGCATACATCTGTATATATATATATATATATATATATATATATATATATATATATATATATATACACCTATCTACTAATCTATTTATTATCTTTATTATATTTATATAAAGTACGGACTCATATACGCATACTAATTCTGAAAAAGTTATGTGAATATAGCAATGATTAATTGTTCTAAAAATTAATGTTATCATGTTTACATATAAAATTCCATATTAAAAAGCTTCACTTGTAATACATTTTATAATTTTACAAAGACATGCTTATATCTTTTGGAAATTAAGCACGAATAAAAGGTGTATTTTTATATTAAGGTTTATTAAGTTTAATATACATTTTGAAAAGTTTTCTTTAAAATTATTTAAGGATCATCATAATGATCATTGTACTTAAAGCATTTAATGTGTATTTGTGGATCTACATGGTAGATATTGAAATGCGAATGCACTGGTAGGTTGATTGGTTCAGGAAATCAGCATATTATGCTTCATTAGGAAAGAAATTATCAAAACTGCAAACAATTTAATAACTTTTTTTCATTTACTGAGTGTATGTGATTTTAATAAAAGCATCGTTTAAATAATTAACTGACTATGATAATTATTAAACGAAATATTACAGTAATAACCAAATTCACTCTAATAATCACTTCGTATAAAAATTAGCAAACGAATCAGCAATTTCTAACACAAAAGTATATAACACTTATGAATCTTTAGGAAATAATTCATTAAGAAGATGTAAACTTTCAAGCATTAATCTGTATAATCATTTATAGTATTGTAAAAATATAATAAATTCAATACATGACTTAATTCCTAGTTTAAGTAATATAACACAATTGTGAATTACGAAACACGGTTACTTTTTTAACAATAAATGTTGAAATATGAAAATAAAAACTGTTAAATACATCAGAATTAACTCGTGGATACCTTAAAACTAGATGTATTTCCTAAGAAATTACTTTTAGTTATACTTAAAAATCGAATTTAGGGTGAAATATTTATTTTTAATTTATGGCAAATATTTTCGCAACTACACGTAGCTCATTCCTTAACTGACACTTTGTATGCTTGTAATTATAAGCATACATTTATGGTTCATAAACTATAAAAGCTTTTCCTCCGGAATTAAGTTCAGAATGTGGTAAATGTAATAATTCTTATGTCAAGAGTTTAATCCAGATCGCATTATTCATTTCAGATTCAGAAAATGCATTGATGTGCATTCCTGCCTCAGTTGGATTGATATTTACTATTAACAGCTAAGGAAATTGACAAGATTAACTGAATATTAGTTGAGTTACACGCTTGTGCGTCGAAATGTGAATTATATCGTGACGTACAATGCATCGAAAACTGCACTTCAATAACAACTCGTCTGATAAATGGAATGATACGAGTCTTGCTTAGTGTATTTAATCAAAAATCCCATTGATATGAGCGTTCATAAGTTGGATCTAAGAGTGTGTAATTTAACGCGGAAAAACTGAAATTCAAAAGAGAATTTCTTTATGAGAATAAGTTCTGATTGAAAGTGGCTGAAAAAATATATATTGAGACATTATCTTTCTATCTATCTATCTATATCTATCTATCTATCTATCTATCTATCTATCTATATATATATATATATATATATATATATAATTCCGTACTACTTATTGGTGAACTACTTGCAACATTATTAACATGTTTAAGTTAAGTCGAATTTAAATAAAATATCTTAAAATATTTTATTTAAATTCGGCTTGATTTAGGCATTGATGTTTTCAGATATGACTTACCTACAGAGTTCATGTAAGGAGTAAAATATCACATTTATGTTATGTTTGTTATGCGTGGGATGCTTAAAAAGGGTTTTCATATTTAATGTATTCCTTTCATAGTTTTCTACATGATTTGAATTGTACTGACATATGTTAATTTTTGATCAATTGAGAACTGTAATAAATGCACTATGCTTTGAAAATCTCATCTCATAACTAATAAGTGTAAAATGTGTTAAGTTTTAATAAATAAAATTTCTTTGATAATATGAATTGTTTTTTAATGAAAATATTTTGATGCTTTTTATGTACTGAGAGAAAATTTTAGGGAAGTACCATATCCTTATTATTTAGACAACAAAATTTTAAAATTTCAAAAAAATTCAAGAAGGATTTAATTTTGAGAAGTTCCTTACAATTTTTGATTGTATTCAAAATATGTAATTCCTATATTGATTAATTGATAGCACTTGGAATCGTAGTGAATTTTATTTCATTGCCATTTTTTAAACTCTGTATTATTCAGTTAAAAATCAGAAGTAAAAAGTATATATATCCAATAACAAATATCTTTATTACTTATTAATTGTATGGAAAAATGTTTAATTGTTATACTTATGTGGACCAGATATTATAATAATCTCTTCATGTACCATAATTATTACTCTCAATTACTATTAATTTCTACCATATAAATAATCACACTGTAGTTACAGTTTGACTTTTTAATTATTTATTATATAAAGTTTTATGAAATATTTTACTTTTGTAATCGTAGTGGCTGTTGAGTGTCATTTTAATATCCTTTACATAAATTGTCATCTGAGCAGAACAATTTTTTATAGATATTGAGCCATAATGTCATATCGTGATGAAAGAAAACCAGGAAACCTCATAACAACCACGTTGATTACGTAAGGAGCGTAAATAATTTGCTTATATTCATTTCAAAGTTACATTATGCAAAGTGAAAAAGAATGAAAATTAAATCTAGAATTAATTTGATCCAAGTTTTAGGGTAAAGAAAATTTAATTAAATTTCAATGAAAGAAATATATTTCATCATTTTATCTTATTTTAAATAAAAATAAAACGATATTGCCGGAATTTAAAAAAAAAATTCAAAAATCAAAATGATAATGGGCAGATAAACATCCTTAGTTAAAAAGGAATTTGCAAGCTTAACAAAATAATTCAAATGTGCTAAAAGCATTCATACAATTATACAATTTTTTAATTAAAATGTCTCCAGGAATTAATTATAATTATCCCTTTATTGAGAAGTGCTTTTTGAATAAGTATAAAGCTAAGAAATATCAATTACTCCTCCAAAGTATTTTATATTATTGCTGTATTTATTTAGTATGATTAAAAATTCAATGTTTGAAAAATATAATTAATTCGACATAATAAGGTGTAACGGGTGTAAATAGCTCGTTTCTCTTATTAAAAACTTATTCTAAAATTAATGACACGAAATTGTAACAAATTTTTCTCGTTTTATTTTTCTATAATCATTGCTTAACAATTCAGTAAGTGCTTTTTATATGTAAGAAACTAAATAATATGCTATAGAATCATCTTTCAGACATTCATTTTTAGGAATCCTTTGTATTGAATGCTAAACATGTTGGAAGTTCAGAGATTATTTAAGTTACTTTTATATTTCCATTTGAACTTTTGTTAGAGAGAATTCTAGACGTTATAGTGTAAATAGAATAAAGCATTTCTTACTTGAAAGCCATTTAATCATTAATATGTGTCATGTATGCTACCAAAAGCTTTTTCATCCTTTTGTCTGCTTTTGAACAAATGAATATTTTTAAATGAAACTTCAGACGTCCTCGTTTTTTGGATAATAATTCATTTATGCTTTCTTCTACTGAGACAAATGTTCTTCATGGCATACCTTTGAGGTTTTTTACAGATATTATTCAATGTAAAAACACTAATATATGTATCTGTATACTTTTTAATTGTTACTAATCTGAACATTGTGAATACTTAACTGTGCTTAAGGGATTTGGAAGAAATTTATGTCAAAGTGTAGTTGCTTTAAAATATTATTATTTAATAAATAATAGTTTTACTCCTTGAATTGTGTAATGATATTTCGTTACCTCTCTATGATGAATTTAAGTCACTATAATTTTAGATTTTGACTTTTTAAACCACATAATTTACGACATTTGAGACAGAATTCTACAGAAGGGTTGCCTACATAAAAAACTTTATTTTAACTAATTATAGTTTCATTGTAATTGTACTAAAGTGAATGATTTAAGTGCAAACTAATAATGTAAAATAAAATAATATTGGCTTATACTCATATCGTATTTAAAAGATGTATATACATAACTGAAATTATTATTATATAATAATACTAAAAACTGGAATTAAAGACTAAAAGCTTTCATATAAAGTTTTAAACAAGAAACTTTTACTAGAAACTTTGCAGAAAAAATATAAAAAATATTTATTATTTTTATTATTGTATTTTTAAAAGCAAAAAATGAGTATTTTGCTTTAGAAGAATTCTAAATTCTATATTTTACTGTACAACATAATACTTGTAACACAATATATTTAAGTGAAAATTAAAATTTAAAAAAGAAATTGTATAGAATATATTGTGCTTGTAAAAACATTGTAATTGCTAATTGACATTACAATGTTTAAGGAAATCAAATATAATGCCTTTAAAAAAAACATCATTTCACTTATGTTATGAATTTAATTTTTCCCCCAAATTTCATGTTTTCTAAACTCATTTGAGCCCTTTATTTGTTATAAAAATAAAGAACAGTGTGAGTAATACAGTGCTTCGAATAATATTACTCTGATTATATAAAAATATGCATAGTAAAACTTTCCTTCTTAATATTTATTACAAAAGAAGCTTCAAATTTATATATTTATGGGATGACAAAAAATTTCAAACATAATTAAATAAATGTATACATGCGTAATCGAACTTACATTTGATCTCTGTTGACAAAATGTAAATATTTAGAAATAATTTAATAACATATAATTTATCAATCTTGAATGAATTATTTTCTTCATGTGCTATTCGTATCATATATAGGGGATTAAATGTCTATGGGTAAAATTTATAGATAAAAGTTTTATTTTTTTATTTTAAAACACATAATAAATGCTCTTTCCCCAAAATACAGAAAAAGTATGAAGCTAAGACCCTTTAAAATATTTTACTCGAATATGAGAAATGCACTTTTAAAATCAAATTTATTCGAAGAATAATGGATTGTGAGCGAAAATGAGAAAAAAGTGAGTGTCGTGTATTTAGTATTGTCACTTACTCGAGGAATATAATTCACTTGGAAATGGAAGTTTATTTTTTAAAAAAAAGGGGAAAAGAAAATGAAATATCATTCGAAAGTGAAGAAAAGATGGTTTGAGTTGTATGAAAAGAAAAAATTGATTATGTTCAATCCTTTCACAATTGATTTACATGTATCAATGCTATTTGAAACAGACTAAAATGATTGCATGCATTGAAATATTGAAAATTTTGTGTGGAAATGATGTGCTTTTACTTTTTGATGACTTTCTGTGAGCGATAAAACTATATAATTAAATTATATACTTTTTACAATATGATGTTTCGATGTTGAAAGGAAAATTAAATTTTAATATATGTAGCATTTATTTTTATAAATATTTTAAATAGATTCTTGCTAGAACTTAAATCTTTCTGAATGTTTAGAACGTTTTTTAAAAAAATAGTAATTTTTTTACTTGACAAATAAAGATGAAAATTCCTTGAATACAAACTGAAAGGGTTTTTAAATATATAAGATTATATATGTTGACATTAAAGAATTATTATTTAAAATGTTTTCGTGTGAGTTTAGTTAATTTACATTTTGAATTTAAACAGACAAATAAAGTCTAAGGAGGGTTGAATTGTAGGAAATCGCACAAGAATGGAATTGTAGTGTTATTATTTATAGATTTAAAAAATCTCAAAATCTTTCACGAAATTTATAGAATAAATGCCCACAAGCAATGGGAAGTTCATTAGCATCATTTACTATTCTTACAAAAGGCATCTCTTCTTTTTTTAAGAAAAATCCCAATCGTTAATTTTATCGATTAAATGTAGTGCATTCTGAAATTAGAAACAATTCCGATTCTAATAAAATATTTTATTTCAATCTTTTTATTTTTAAGTTTGTAGACAATTAGACAAGCTATAAATTGCTAATTTAATTTTTTTATTAGTGTCACATGAGTATAAAAAATTATGAATTACTTAAAATGTTTAAAATTATTTAGGTTCATAATAAATGAAATTTTTTGTCCAAAAGTACTTTTTTTGTAGTGCATTATGATATTCGATGTAACTTAATTTTTTATTAACAATTGACATAAATATGTTTGAATATAATATTAAAATATTTAAATATAAAATGTAAAAAAAAATTATTTATCATATATTGAAACGTAAGAAGCTAATCAGGAATATATTTCTTCTATGTATATTGTTATTAATTGATAAACAAAACCTTCTTTATTAAGGTTTGACTACATTAAAATCAAAACTATATACAAAAATATTTTATGCATTAATTATTTTTGAATTTACTTTGCATGTTTTTATATTCCATCTTCTATACATACATATCGTACTATATCATAAAAGCTGAGTTATTAGGCTATTAAATGAAAAACTAAGATTGAATATTTTCACTACTAAATCTTGTCTTATATTTTTACTCCTCTGTTAAAGAAAATTGACAAGAATTAAAACGAATGAAAAGAAAACGGGATTAAAATTACACATCTTTATGACCCTATTACATTAGATAAATTTAACCCGACAAGAAGGCAGAAATCAGAGATCTTGTGATGTGTTACTATTTATAGAATTTTCCAGTCTAGAATAAGGTGAAACAGAATATTCTCTTCCAATTTTGTTCAAGAAAAATTAAAATTTTCTTAAGGAAAACCACATGCAAAATTGAAAACGTATAAAAAAGTAGAATGTCCAGACTAGATGATATGGTACAAAAACTGCATGTATCTTATTGCTCTACTCTTCCCTTATCATTAAAGATTTATTAAATAATAATAATCCGTTTTGTCCCAAATCAATTATTGAATTAGGGATAAGGAAAAAATTATAGATACTTGTATTTAATAAGATAATATTATGTGATTTTATGAATTTTGTCTCAAATTTGTCTTAAAAAGTATATTTTTTTATTGCTGGTTTAGTTGGCGTGTCTTCTATATTTATATGTTACTATTTAGCCTAAGAAAGTTTCTCTGTCATATCAACAACACATTTTAATAAATGTGTTGTTGATAATGTGTTCTCTAAGTTCAGTAAGTCCTTTATTTAAATTAGAAAGTGAAAATCGAATCTTAGAACATAAATCAGGTATTACCGTGTAAAACTCTTGAAGTAAGTCGCAAGTGAAACTTAGTTGGTAAAGTATCTTAGTGGAACGGTTTACATTTGTTTGTAAGTTCTGTCAAACACTTTTAGTAAATTTAAGTTCCAGATTGAATAGATTTCTGTATTGAATCACTCTTTATTTTATGGCTATGAACAGTGAATCGAGATTTTAAATGTCTAATAATTCATTTGCATTGAAGAAAATAGTGAAATAGAAGTTATAGAACAAAGCGCAGTTTTTTGATGAGACGTACCGTTTACTGAGACAGCATGATATGCGATACTAAACATTGCCTGAAATTAGATTTCAATTATTTATCATTGGTCGGTGTTTGATATTTCGTTTTTGAACATTTCAAATTTTAATATTTAGAAAACTCTAAACTAATCTTGTGATTTTATATTTTAACAAGCTTTATTTTTACAAAATATATTTACTTATAATTAATGTTTCATTCTTTTATCAACATCTCTGGATTTGAAATGAATAGATAGATGAGATATTGTTCCCTTTTATATTTTTTGATGATATCTAAGAATTATAATCGGTTGCTATTTGAATATGTCAATTTTGTTTGCAGCGAAGTGTATCGTTATCCATATCTAATGTAACGTTAGTTCATGAAATAAAAAAAATAAGTGTCGAGCTGAATTAAGAAACGTTTCAATGAAAATGTACGTTTCTAGCAAAAAAAGCGGGGTCATTTTTACTGTGATTAACATATGCAATTTTATTTAATAGGCATATCTTTCAGATTATGTCTTTCTAAAATTTCACGAATTGTAATGCTTAAACTAGGTATATTTTCTAAGAAATATTTTCATGGAAAAAATGATCAAAGACGTTATAAAATAGTTCTAAAATACTATTCTGTTAAGTTTTACTCAAGTTTATGATATTTCTCTTATATTATTTATTAAAAATTAATTTTATCTTGAAAATACTCTAAACATTTAAAGATCTATCTATTCTATTAATACCTAATTTTTTAAATGTGTTATCAGTGTGTTATCAGTGTTTAAGTGTGTTTATTTTAAATGTGTTATTTAAATATACAATAATTAGATAATATTCATAGAATAATCAATTATGTCAAAAAGGAAATATGTTCATTTCCTTTATAAAGATGGAAATAATAAAAATCTCATTTTATGTTATTATTAATTACTTAATAAAAGATATTATATTTATATGTATGTATATTATATTATATGTATATAAAAATTACATTATACATATGTATACATAAATATGTCATATTAATAATGTACAAAATTTTTTTATTAATAATATTGTGTCAAAAATTCTAATTATCCCTTTCTTTTCAATTAAAATATTATTGGTTTTATTATATGAACTATTTTCTTGACAAAGTTTTATTTTTTCAAAATGATACTAGTAATTTTTACTTCCTTTGGCGTAGAATGAAAGGAATAAAAGAGGTAATATAATTCTTTGTGTCACACAAAACAAGCAGTGAGTATTGATCCCTAACATGGATTACAAGAACTTGTTTTAATGCCTAGGATTCTGATGATCCTAACTAAGCTTCTGATTAATTCCGAGGAACAAAGTGAGTTGAGTATTATGCTTAGTTAACTTCACAGTACTTAATTGGGAAAAGAATCGAGGGAAATGAAGTCATCGAATTAGCAAGATATGATCCATTTACTTCAGCTATTTTGATTAAGGAATATGTATTGGTTGATGAATTTTTGGATCCGTATAAAATATACAATTCTATTTGTTTTGGAAAATTTGATAAAAATTAAGTATAAAATCACATCTTATAATATGCATTGATAATATTTGCTATGTATTTTTGAATCGGATAATTGTATTATATGTGAAATGCAATAAATAATGAAAATATACAGTTATTAATGATACTAAATTATATGTACTTTAAAATTTTTTTCTTTTATTTGACCGAATAAATACTAATAACCTATTAGCAGTTCAAATCTGACGTAACGTGTTTCATGGTAAAATAAATTTGTAATCGTTTGGTGATAAAATTTTATTTACTAAATTTTAAATTCAATATATTAATGTAAGATTGTAATTAAACAAAGTAAAATGAGAAATGTAATCAAATAATTAAACCAATAATTTCATACCCCTTTACAATATACAAGAGTGTATAGAATTTATTTATCTATCTGTCTGTCTGTCTCTCTCTATTTCTATTAGTATATATATATGTAAACAATAATACACTCAGGATTTATCCCTACACCATTCAATACAAATATGCCGAAACCACTTTGAGGCTATATGACATATGACAAAAAATCGTACAAAAATGATCGTTGTGCTTTAAATCACTCAAATATACAATATGTTCACTGAGTGTACAAAGTAATCTTCTAAATGGATGGCAAAATTTGTGAACAAGATTTACTCTAAGCATCCTTTCTCTGTTCACTTGTTCAAAATAAAACACATTATGTTAATTCGTTTGAAAATTGCTGCAGAAAAATGTGAAGAAAGTTAAGGAAAGTTGAAGCATGATGTCTTTATGAATTGATCATCATTTTTTCATGTACCATCAGGAGAAATGATCTAAAATCAACACAAATAGGGCTTCTTATTGATACCGTAATAGATGAATTAGGGTTTCTTAATACGTGAAAAGCAGGGTTGAAGTGCTATAACAATTCATTTTAAAGTATTTTCTTATTGAAGACCCTAGGGCTATCTTCAGTATTGCATATCATTTGGGATTATAACTTTCGTTATTTGCTAGCGTATTTTGGGAAGCTACCTTTACTTTATTTTTCAATCTTCCGTATTTGTAAATCCATCGAAACGATTAGTTACCATCGATATAAGGCGAAAATATTTTGTAAACCCTTATTGAAAAGGCTAAATATCTTCTGCACTAATGATGTGCACTAAAAAACTTATGGATTTACAAAAATTATACATTTCTTCTGAAGTCATAGATATGTTTCTTTAGTTCTTTTTAGAACTTCCAGTTAGCGTAATGATTGACACTCCGATTTCTAATGGTAATTAAAACATTGTTATAGAAAATCGCTATACTATGAACAGCTAGCATGTGCATCTGCAGTCTTCTTTCATTAAATTGCAAGAGGAGATGTTTTGCTAAAAGGTAATTGAGTATATCGAAGAATTTTATGAGTGATAATTGAAATCAATTCCATAGGAAGATAAATTGATTTACTTAATTATATATATATATATATATATTTGCATTCTTATAATTCAATTTTGTAATTACGTCATATTATTATGGAGAAATTGATTCTAATAAAGAAATTTCAAAATTTGTAAAACCTGCAGGTTACTCAAAATAGAGGAATTGAATAATATGGAGTTACGTTTGTGATAATAGTTACCGAACTCACAAACTGATACCAAAGTTTAATTGCGAACGTCGAAACACTGTCCCTAAATTTCCCGTGACAAAATTTAAAGTTAAAGCAATTTATGGTTATTCTAATGGTGAAAGACTGTAACGTAAAAATATCAATCTCATAATTTTAGAGGGAACTTATATAATTAAATTTAATTAAAATTCATTAGTTTTAAACACAGATAGGAATTTTTTTCTTTTGTGTTTTTGTTTATAACTTTATTAACTTAAAAAAAAATCTCAGATAAAACATATGAAATATTTTTGTGTAAAGAGTTCTGTTAAGAACATTAATACGCCAGTTGGTGAAGTTGCTTACATTGTCCTTTCATCTAGAGTGGAACTCGTAGACCTAAACATTGCAATTTGCAATGAGTGAGAAAAATATAAGAATACTATAAATTAAATCATTAAAATATTTACTAAGAAAATCTGATGATAAAAACAACTACTTATTTTTATATTAATTTATATTTTAAGTACACTTAAGGTAAATCAAAGCTCTAATAGACAGACGCAGAACACCCATTAAATAGTTGTAAACTATCAAGTTGCAATGAAATCACATAATGAATTTTACCAAACCACTAATTCTATGAATAATGAAGAGGGACTGCGTTAACAATATAATATAACCTTTCATAAGGCAGTATTTAACAATTAAAAAATATGCAAATATTTTTGTTATGTATATTTATTCAAAAAGGATTGAAGTTTTTCGAGCGTTTTGTGTACCCAAAAATAGGGTAAGTAGTGTATAAGTTCTTAAATCTTTCCATGTTGAAATTACGTTGTAAATAATAATTCTATTACTTTAAATTTAGATTTCTGATAAAAGTAAGAAAAAAGTACATTGATTCTAAAATAAAAATTTATATTATTGTTGCTAATGTCAGGACTATCTAGCAGAGCTAGACAATCCCCATGAATCCGAAAATAATGCCTAAAATAAAGATGAGGGCTTTGCAGGACCTCGTCCTTGCTAAAATTTGAACACACAAAAATATTAGCAAATGAAGCTTTGTTAGTTGTGCACCAATGGCAATCCAGGTATAATTTTTGGCCCTATTTAAAAATGAGGGATCTTGTGTGACCACTTAAGAAGTCCGAAAAATCTGTTTGGTGGGATTTTGGTCTAAGATGGAAGTAACCTCCGTATTTTCTTGCAAAATACCTTTTGGTATTTTGCAAGAAAATGGTTGAAGGTTGAAATTGGTTGGGTGGAGTTTTCTAAAGCTTATTCAATTTTGTTTTTGCCTGGCAAGAAATCTCGCAGAAGGTGAGCTTCCCACAATGACTGACATCCTCATCAGCAGTGGATCTTGAACAAAATATGCATATTTTTTAACTGGCTATTTTTTTAAACGAAACTAGTGATTTAATTAGAAAATGATTGTGTGTTACTTACATGTGAGTTACTTGCTTTTACAATATAGTTGGAATTACGCATAGTTAATAGCTTAAACATTTTTTCTTTGAAAATGTTGCTAAAATTTTTACTTTTGCACTGATAACATTGTAAAAATTTGTATATGCGCAGAAAATATTTAAAAAATATTTTCATCATACATTTTCTAAAAAAAAGCTAATCTTTCATTAATTAATTTCTAATTTTCTTTATGTCAGAGTGCTCTGTGTATAGGAATATGTATTGATTGTATTTTATTTTTGTATATACAGTATTCACACAAATGATTAGCATATGCTAGTTAGAATACAATTGTATTCCACATATATAATAATTTTACAAAATTTTAACTACACCAAAACATTCTTAATTTGTTTAAGAAAATGATATGCTACATTTCTTATTTCTTGTGTTTTTATCTTTTGAGATTTAATTTTGAATTATGAATTATTTACTGAGTTTTTATTTTTTTAATTTTGTGCGTACTGAAATTACTCTTGCTAATTTTACCTTATACTAAATAAATAATGAAATTATTAGTTTTCTAAATTATTAATTTTAACAGAAAGAAATGTATAATGCAATGGTAAATAATTTAAAAGTTTTATCAGATATATCAAAGATAATTTCTCATTTAACTAAATGTCATATTTTGCTTGAATTGCTGTCATATATTTTTAAAGTTATTCTGTGAAATAAGGCATTTGATTTTGTTATTCAGAAAAAAATGGTACAAAGATATTAATCTTTGTACCATTTAAGTTAGATAATTTGTCTTTTAAAAGTATGTTAGTTGAGGTTTTCGGTATTATTTTTTTGAAAAAATTAGCAAAAAAATAGTATTATATTTGTTTATAAGGTATGTAAATTTTAATGTCCTGCATGAGTTTTGACAAAAATTTATAATAAAATAGTGTAAATTGAATTTGATGTATTGCATTAAAATTATTCAAAAGTTACACACAGAACCTTAATTTAAGTAATTCCCACATATAATTTTAGTTAATCCTGTATCTTGATGTCAATTTAATTACTAGCATTTGCTGTGCAAAATTATTTTCTGTAAAAAAAATTTAATGGGTATGCAATATAATAAAATAATCTATAGCAAATAGTTTAATAGCAAAATATGTATACAGAATAATTATATAAATTAAATAAAATACATTAAATTTAATTGTATTAGACAAGTTAACTCGTGTAAAGAATAATATTTAATGAAATATATCTAAATTTGGCAATATAAAGGAAAATATATCTATTCTACAAATTATATTAGTGTTTTGATAGTTAAAGTAAATAATGGTGTAAAAAGTGAGAAATAAATTATAAAATTCAGTAATCATAATGATTTTAATATAGAAAATAATTATTAAAAAGTAAAAAGTTTGAAAAGCAGATGATTAAGCCTACATTTTAACAATTACGAAAGTAGTTTGGTACTATTCTGCATGACATTTAAGTAGATATTTAATCATGTGATTAATTTGACTAATGAACTATCGGATTTTGCTCATAGGTTGAATTACCATTGGTTCATTTACCTTTTCGGTCAAGTTATTGGTGAATAAGATTTTCAAATTTGAATGATGGTTGGTACATTTTCGATACCTTAAAGCCTGTGATTGTAATTTATTTTCGAGGCTTGCGAAACGACATGTTTCAACAAGATAAAGCAAGAACATGTTTTGCACATCATGTTCTACTAATCATCGATACGGAAGGTAATGGATTGCTGTCCTGGCCTATGTGGGGTCTTCAAATCTATCTCTAACTGAAAAAGTTTAGTCATTGATTGCTAAGAGATTGATCTGCCACCTCTATCCAACTATTACAGTATATGGAGTATGGAACAGCCTTTTAACAGTATGGTAATAGTTGCTTGTTTCTGTCATCTAATTTCAGTTCGACTGCATGCCTACCGGGTAATGATCGTGGTAGCTGCCAGAGGGAATGATTGATTACCATGAACCCCATTTGAACAAAAACGTTTTGCAAATTTAATAGTTTTGTCTCTGTGCCATATTATTACATACAATAAATATCTTTGTTATTTTCTTTCTTTCATGGTGTTGCAATTTTAAATGCAAACTGTATATAAGTTGCCGTAAATCCAACTAGAGTGAACTGAATATAAAACATCTTTGTGATTTCTTAAAAGTATATTATTTATGGGAATTATAAAATTTAATTAATTCTATTTAAATTAAATCAAAGTTATGGACAAGAAAGTTAAGTAATAGCGACAACGTTTACAAAGAGCTTTATATTTTATTTATATGACCTCAGAGTTAATGATTACATGATTTTATCTGTGAAAGAAATGGAAAAGAAATTGGTTTGGTTCATTATATAAGCAAAAATATTAAGCAAATTTTATTATATAGCATTCATTTTGGAACACGTTTTCATGTAATTGAAATTTGCTTAGACATATTTAAGTAATGAACAAATATATAGTAGACTTAAGATATTTTTATTAAAGTTTGTAACTATAAGTTTATTTAAGAATACCCGTTTTTAAATAAGAGCAAGGAAAGAAATTCTAGGAAGGAGAAAATAATAGATGCAAGTAAATAAAATGAGGCCAATAATATAAAACAGCCTTCAAAGAATTGTCGATGATTTGTAATTATTTATCAAGACAAAATTGTTGGGATAATTTTTGTTTCGTCTGCCAACTACATTCATATGACAAAGAAAAGTCTATACTTTGACAAATCTAGCCTACCTGTTGTTAAGAGAGGATTTAAAAATACTTTACGTACATTTACACTGGCTTATTTATGAGAATAAATCAAAGAGATTGATGGACAAATTAGTTAACACGAAATTAATTTAACTATTTATGCTTTTATAACTTGACTTTTCCTCAGAAATATTTAGAATAATCACAAAAATAACAGATATATGTTTTTGTATTCAAGATTATATATTTGCGCATGCATTTCTTTTACATATTAAAAATTTTAAAATTCTCCCTAAAATATTAAATTTTATAAGTTAAAGTAAATTCTAATGAAATACGGTAAAGCTCAAATCAAATAAAAATGTATATTTAATAATGTAGCTCTTAAAAATATTTCATACAATTTTCAAAAAATGCGAAATATTTAAAATATTTCTCAAAAACAGTATCATTTATTTCATAGAGAGAATATTCCAAGGAAAATTTGTCAAATAAATATTTCAACCTTATTTTTAATTACAAATTCTTTGTAGGATTTTGTGCAATTATATATGACCAAAAATTCTGACTATGAAACGATGTGGGCAATGTACTACATCCGCATGACTTATTCATTCACAATCAGAACATATCACAATAACGGAGACTTGAAAAACTTTTTAGTATTCATTTCGAACTATACACAAGAAGAAAGCAGGAACAAACACCCATATTTAGTTGTTCAACAATGACTCGGATCAAGCTAGAGGAATCTTCTATTCCTACTTTGCACAATTTCAAAGTATTAAAATGTGTGACGAATCTTCACATGTAATATTAAAATATTTTTGTTTCAATTTTGATTTAATAGTCTTAAATAAAAAATAATGTAAATTTGGTTTGTACAATTTTGTATTTTTTACTCAAAAAATTCAACAAATCTAGTTTGCTTTTTTCAACCAATTACATCAGAAAACAGCATTATTAAGAGTTTAATGCCATTCAGATAACATTTCATGATATAATTAAAATTGTAGTTGCTAATTATCATATGAATAAGAGTATACCCAAGTAGAAACAATATTTTTTCATGTAATATTACTCAAAAACTGTTATTATGATCTTTTCCGTCTATACATAAGAGTGAGTTTTATGTACTCTTTATTCATTCTAATATTCATTAAAGTGTTTTCTTTGATAATTCTTCCACAATTATTTCTGGTGCTTTAATTTATAAATAAGATATTTTTTGCTTTTTTCCTCATTGTTGCAGTATTTTCATTAATTTGTTGGCATCATTTTCATTAATTACTTGCCCTATATTGTCTTCTTTTTCAACTGTAAGGGGACTAAATTTCATACCTTCTCCTTTGAGCACATAACGTTAGTCACAAAAATATTGTGGCTAACGTTGTGCATTCATAGCGGAATAATATATTATAGCAAGTTTATGCATTTTAAAAGTACATAATTTTCAGCGAAAACACTATATTTTAGTTATTAATATTTCTTATTATTTATTGGAGTAATCGAGTAAAAACAAAAAGTTACGGTTAACTGCTCAAAAATATATTGATGACCCCTTGATTCATAATTTAACTCCAAATTTATAATTTTAAAGAAATTTAAAGAAAAATTCTTTCCTGTAAATTTATTCTTTGACTGTGCATTAATTACTAATATATTAATTGACATTAGCGAGTAGAACTTAAATGGTTATAATTTCTTGAAATTACATATAGCTAATAAGAATTTCAAGACAGTGTAAATGATTTTAGAATATCACTGGAAAAAGCGCTATTTTTAAAAATTAATATTGTACTTTGCTTATAAAAAGTATGTACAGTATTTGCATAAACATTGTTTTTAGTCATCAAACTATAATGGATTTCTTTTTAAAATTTAATACAGCCATTTCAATTTTTAAAAGATGTCATGAATAAAACAACAAATTACTTTTCAAAATTAAGGTGGAAAAAGACTCCGATTTGAAGTCATACAACAAAATTCTTTTTTAAAGAAAATGTTGATGACTTTATAATCTTCGTGTTATTTACAAACAAGACTCTATAGTACACAATTTTGATATTTTAAATAAAAAGTAACTTTTATTCCGAAATTTGAATTTTGGGAAAAAATTTATTCTAATATTAATGAAAGAGTTTAAGAAAGGAAATCAAAAAGTGTATTAAAGTTATAAATATAGGTTCAATCTATTAACTTAAAAGAGTGAAATTTTGTGAAGAAACTAATGAAAACACATGAATTTTTTCAGCTAAGATACTTGATAAAAACAACTCTATCAGAAACTATTATAGTAATGAATTGCAATTTTAAGTATCGCCTTTACTTTATATATTTCTCCTGTGTATTATATTTCTCTATAATGTCATCAGACACAGACGAAAATGCTTCGTTGTTTCTTCGCATTTCGATAAAATTTAAAGTTTTTAAAATTTTTTATTGAATTTTTTTCAAAAGAGAAGTTTTCGATGAGAAAATATTAAGAAGTTACAGTTTTATTGAAGTTATTTTATCACGTAAACTTTGTGTTATTGGAATGGGCAAGAATCTTACGAAGTACATCAGTGAAATATTCTTAGATTTTTTAACAATTTTTGAAAAGCTTTGGAAAAAATCTAGTTTTTGTTACTGATTTTCAACGTTAAAATTCTCTGTTGTGGTTATACTTTTAATTATTTTTTGAAGTGGAAGTAATAACCATGTTTTCTTCAAGTCCTCCAAAGAAAGTTCACAGAGGCAATTTTCATATGTAGGTGTCTTCAAAATAAATCATTTTGATTATTAACAACCTGTGATAGTTTTTAATACCGTTGATATTATTTATAAATTAAACTGTTTGCAATGGATTTTTTATTAGTGATACTAATTCATCTTTCATGCCTATAAAACCTAGAATTTAATGTTTTTAGCATTGTCTAAATTTATACCATAGTTCGAATAATACAAATTGAGAAACGGGGTTGGCTTAAGAAATAAGTTTTGTTTTCGTATAAAAAAAGAAACTGGATAACATTTTTTAGTGATTAATTTTATAAAAAATTTATTTGCATTTTTATATGGAAACACAATTGACAGTTCATCCGTAGCATTAAATAAATGATTTTTCAAATATGTATATGATAGTATATGTATTGCAAATACATACAAAAGAGTTATCCCAACATCTGGGCCCCTAACTAGCTTACCATTCACAGAAATTGAGTGAAATTTTGGGATATGGTATTTTAAGATATACGCTCAACAGTTATGGAGAAAACAAAAATGTCACTCAAACAGTTACGGTTACAATGAGAAAATTTCAAATAGATTTCACCCAGTTTTTGTATTGTTTCTTGTATTGGAATGCGATCTCCATGCTGAAAAACACTAAATAGCATTGGAATGACACCTTTATCATGTAAATCCCCGGAGTTAGGCAAGGAAAAAGTAAAAAAGGACTTTGTCGTGCACCAAAGCATTCATGTCCGTTTCATTTACGTTCCGCGACACACCGTTTCTTCGGATGAGATCCCAGATTGATTAATCCTCCACATTCCGAGAAGAAAGCAAGGAAGCCAAGTTTCGGATACTACGTAAGACACAGTCATGACACGTTAGTTATGTTAGGTGAAAGAAAAGGTACTGCGAAATGCGAGCCACGTATATTGCTGTCTGCCATTCCGAACAAGATGTCGCTTTCTCGAAAAGAACGTGGGGAAATCGTAAATATTTATTAAATGACTATACAAAATGCGACTTAGACATTGTGTATTTGCAGCAGAAACCATGGATTACCATGAGGCCCATGCACTGTCAAAGTTGTACGGGACTTGATTCATAAATTTGAAGAAACTGTTTGCACATCCGATTGACCTCAGTCTGGACGACATTCTGTTTCGGTGGAAGCTGTTGCAGACGTTCATCAGACGATAAGCACAATTCATCTCGCAAATTCACGCGTTGTTTCACATGTTATGAATCTACTCAACTGTTCTCAAGATTCTCTGCTCTATTTTAAATGTGTTTCCGTATTGATTCCAGCTTGCCCAAATGTTGGAAGCGGACGATTATCAATTACGTCTGGATTTTGCAAATCCATTCCTTATCCCGTATGATGAAGATATCAACTGGTCTTTATGCATTCTGTGGTTATATAAGGCACATTTCTCGTTAACTGGTAACGTGAATTTGAAATATTGTGTGCACTGGGTAAAGAACAATCCACATGATGTGCTTGCACGTCCATTACACAAGAAAAAAGTGACTGTGTAGCGTGATATAACGAATACGTTCATCATCGCCCCCACCTTTTTTGAAAAGGTTACTGCCAGTGATCTGCAAACTTGTACAGTAATTACTATCTACACATGTTAATTTGTTACGCGATTCCCGCATTGCAACTGTAAAATGCTGTATCTGAAATTATGTGGAGACAAAATGACATTCCTCCACAAGTAGAGTTTTCAGTTAGACGTGTCTTAAGTCAACAGTTTGGGGATAGAGTTATCTACCGTCATTTCCCATTTCCGTGGCCACCAAGCTCTTTTGATCTGACACCAATGGATTTCTGTTTGTGGGAATATCTGAAATCCAAAGTGCATTCATTTCGTCCTCAAATTGAATCTGATTTGAAAGATGCTATCAGAACTGCGATTCAAGAGATTCCTATTGTCATGGTACATGCTGAAAGGTTGTCCACCAGCACCATTGGAATTGCAAAGTCTTCTCGAATATGAAAGAGATCATGTAGAGAGAATTTGAGAAACACAATAAAATTCTTTATTTTAAGCTGCTTCTCTATCCTTATTGGTTGTCATCACTTTTAGCTTATCTACCGCTGGTGGTTTTCATGCTTAAGTTGCCGTTCGAACGCTATTTAGAGTTTTTCGCAATGGAGTTCACATTCCAATAGAAAAAACTTGGTTTTGCCATTTGATATTTTCAAATTTTTTTTTAACTGTAATCGTAATTGTTAGAATGAAGATTATGACAAAATTCCATTCATTTTCTGTAGGTGCCCACATGCTGGGATAGATTTTTTATAATCACCCTGTATAAGTGCAATTTTTTAAAATGTATTATTTGGGGAGTAATCATTTCTTCAGTTTTCTTTTTCTGAATTTTCTGCTTGCATTTGCCATGTAGTTTTTACTTAGGACTAAATTTTAACATCATATAATCTTTCAAAGTTAGCTCTAGTATTTGGAGACAAGTGTAAATAAAAAAAAATAAACTTTTGAATATACGCATTAATGCAAATTGACTAGTTTATCTCTTTCCCAAGGTTATTTCTAATATTTACCTTTCATTAGTTATTTGTTATTGCTTTTCATTATTTATTATTATGATAGGTTTCATTTATTGGGGAAAAAGTATTTTTTATTGAATATCTTAGTATTCTACTCTTCTTAAAATTTTATTTATTAATTAAAAAGGAAATAATTATTTTAAGAATGTTTCAATTCAATAATTCATACAAAAATTAAACAAAAACTAGTGTAAAAATGTAAAGTATTTTTCTTTATATGTTAAAATATTTTTCTCTTTATATATGATTTACTATTGGAATTGTTTGTAGATGATTTGCCGCACGCAACTAATTTGAGTTGAAGTTTAGATTTGAAGGGTATTTGAGTTGAAAATTAATGCTTGTGAAGGCAATTCAAAACACAAATACCAAAGTTTTGTTCCGATATTTAGCACATTTAGCATTTATAAACGGAGTTTTAAAAATATAATTTTGTTACTACATATACTACCTCACATACGTTGGGAAGCGACAATATATATTATCTAAGTGATTGATTAAATTCCTGGTGTGACTATTTTGAAAATGAAGTTTAATAACAAAATCCACTAAAGCAAAATTAAAGTGTCATATTTGTAGCTCAATTTTCTCTGGCATTTATTTATAAAAAATTATTATCAAGAAATATTTATATGTGACTATCTCACCAAAATCTTAAATGGTATTTTAATTCATGGAATAAATAATAAAATAATAAGGAATGCTTATAATTGTGCTCCTTTATATGTAGTAACTTTAAAGTAAGAAATAATGCCCATTTTTGTAATGAAAAATTTCAAATATTTCAGTTAGGAAGTTGAGTAGTTGAGGAATGACTTTTATATAGGTATTCCTTTCTTTTAATTGCAACATCTGAAAATTATTATTAAGTAAGAGTATCATTACACATTAATTTTACATTATTTAGCGAAATATTTTTCTTGAAGTAAGAAAATACATTTAGTTAATATTTGGAATAAAAATCTAATAAAATACATTGTTTGGAGATGGTTTATTAATTGTATGTATTAATCTTTTGTTTGTTTCCTCTGCGGCCGAGCTGGCAGCCGAATGAACTCTCTTGCCTTCGGTTCAACAATTCGTGAGTTCGAATCCCACCTTGGGCATGGATGTTTGTAATGGTTCGGAATCCACTTTAAATCGTAAGTCCCGGTATAAATAGCCCTCATTTACAAAAAATGACAGTTGAGAGACAAACAAGCAGACAAAGCTTCCTCTGCGAAGAATATGTTGAGAAAAGAAGAATTATGAAATAGTTAGTTAATAATTGAGATTGTGTTTTTTTAATTTACTTTTCAATAGCGCAATTTCTATGTGCAGTCAGAAAATTTTTCGATAGTTAAAGAATGATATGAGAAACACCAAAATAAAGTACTTGCATACTAAAAAAGAACTGACATATATGATGAAAAGAATTTAAATGAATGATCCTAGCTTTCAAACTTTGTTTCAAAATAAATGAATATTTATTTTTCAAGCGGCTTGTAGGAGAGGAGAAACTATTTCGTTTTCGAATAAAAATATGCAATTCCCAAGTGTCCCCGATTTCAGTTATTTGAATTTCGCTAAATTTTAAATCCAGCTACTTGGCCAAGTTATCGCTTTTAGCTGGCGAGTTTGGCTTCAGACTAGCAACCCTATTTTCCAGGCGCAAAGTTAATCGGAAGCTGTTCAGCGGCGGAGTAGTTTGTATCAGCTATCTCAGAGTACCCGGACCTATCCGGCAGGTTGGAGAATGAAGAAACTTTCTCTCTGTTTCTGCCGTCCTGTCTGTGTCCAGATGTTGACAGGAAAGATCGTGATTACCACCTGCCTGTTAGCCTTAATTTCTGCGGTGCCGGAAAAAATTCCAATCGGTAAGGCAAAATTTAACAAGACATCTTTATACACTTTTTTAAAATTTAAGACAAACTATAAAAAGAGTTAATATTCGCAGGAAACAAAGGAAAATTAAATATTTAAATATTTAGTATTCTTTAGTGAAAAGCAAAAACCGGAAGAAAGGTATTTCGTTTTGGTATAGAGTATTTAGTGCTGCGCTATTAATTTTTCAAATATGATCGATAAAAAATTTGAAAAACTTAAGGAGAAACAGAATTATTTTGAAAAAAGTGCGTTTTTGGTAAAATTAATTTTAATGTATTTTGTTTCAAAATAGATAACTATACTATTAAAAATTCCATAAAAACATGGAATGTTTCAAATTGTTACATTAAATATTCCTAACATTAACATTTTTCGTTATTGGGATTTAATTTAAAGTATTATAATTCTGAATAAACATTTGAATATCTAGTTTTGATAAAATACTTTTTAACAGTCAATCATTTAATATGCAAAAAAGTAATGAGAAATAAATTTCTTTGAAATTAATCAAGCTATGTTAACATGTTTTTTGTTAAATGTATAATCTCAAATTCATATAAATATATATTTCAAATGATCACTTAATGGCAATACTATTATAAATTTACATGCAGCTGTATTTTAATGTAATACTGAGAGAAAAGATTTAATATATTTTTAAAAAATTTCAAAAGTATATATTTTAAAATTAATCCATATGCAAAAAAAATAAATATTAACGTTGGTAAATATATATTTTCAGCAGAACGTTAAAAGCAATTTCATTGAACAAGAACTTATGTATAAAAAGTTTTAGAATACCTAAATTGAATTTTAGAGATTTCTTTGATAGTACTTGCAAAATTGTTTGATTGAATTTGAAATTTATATATTTATTTATCTTTAGATATACAATACATATGACATGCTCGCAGTAAATTTAATAATTTACACTCATTAATAAATTTAAAAATTTACATTTTGGAAAATATGACACAAAAAAATAAATTACAAATAAGAAATCCAAAAAATTTCGTTTCAGGAGGATGAATAATTCATGATTTTATAATGTAGAAATTATTTATTACAGAAAATATTGAAAAAGTATACAGTTTCATTCATTTTACGAATTCTTTAATAAAACGTAAAAACTAATTATATATTCTCATTGATATTTTTATGATTGACAAAAATTAGTCAAGTATGTAAGATAAAGAAGAAAAATGGTGGTATTGTGCACGATGACCAGTTTAATTATTTATTAACTAAAAACATTCATTTAATTTCTATAAATTTAATTTCATTTCAAATAAAAAAAAGAATAATTTACAAAAAAGAGTTTTAAACTAAATTTATAGAGCTTAATTTCCTTTTAAAAAGAATGTTGCTTGGTTAAATTTTCTATCATGACTTAATTGAACTTATACCGTAATAGCGTGTTCCGAAAAGAAGTATATCTCTTTAATTTTTCATATGTAAATGCATTCTTAATAGGAAGTATACATATAAATGCGTTAATAAAAGTACAAGATTTGTTTTTATAATTTGCATATTTTTTCATTTTTTACAGAGTAAACTTAGGGACAAGTTTTTAATAAGGAAGTACGTTAATGATATACTTATTTATGACAAGTTAGCATTATAATCGAGCAAAAAACAGAATAACATATTTCTCAAAATAGATGCATTAATATTATTTAATATTTATTGTACACAAATAAAAACAATTGTTTCAGCTATGTAAAATTTAAAGAAATAAATTTTTAATAATGTAATAAAATTTATAATTTTGTTGCGATTGTATATATATATATATATATATATATATATAATAAAGGATATTTAAATACATACTTTGACAGTTTTAAGCTGTTTTGTAAACCATCCTTATTTAAGAAAATTGATTAAATTTGAGTATTATCATTAACTCATTGTTTTGATTTATGATTTAAGTGAAATATCCTAATTTTGTTTTAAATATTAGAAGATTATTGGGCTTCAATAATGTATCTACTAACCCAACGTTTCGACATGAGATTTTTTTGCTCTCTTAAAATTTATAAATTGCTCAAAAAAAAATCCAAAACTGTTTGTCTACTTTTGAAAATTCATAAATCTTGATGTTTTTCTTCCTTTTAAAAGAATCAATTAAAAGATTTTATGAGATTTTCAATTATGTCAAATAAATTTTACATAAGTTATTTTACGAGGCTAAGATTATTATTTTGCGACATACATACATACATACATACATATATATATACATATACATATATATATATATATATATATATATATATATATATATATATATATGTATATGTATATATATATGTATGTATGTATGTATGTATGTCGCAAAATAATAATCTTAGCATCGTAAAATAACTTATGTAAAATTTATTTGATAATTTATATATATATATATATTAAATGACTAAATTGTTTTTGTGATTTCGTAATAAAGAATATATGATGTTAGAAAATGTGAGATTACAAAATAAAGTGAAAATAATTTAGTTACAAAAAAAGAAAGTAATATCGAAAATAAATCACTTTAACAGAGTGAATTATTTATTTTTATATATAATTAAAGCAAATCATATAATGACCATAAAAGTAATATTATGAAAATATTATTAAAGAATAAATAATATTTTTAGTAAATATCAGCTATTGATGAAAACAGAACTGTACTTTATTGCATGTCCAATAAAAGAAATTTCCATAAAAATATTATTTTATTGTGCTAATATAATTTATTTTTTTTTCATTAATACATATGATGATGTACTTTTACTAATAGCTGAAACCAAATTAGTATTTTTATTAAGGTTAAACTAGTATTTCTTTCAAAATTATCAAAATTATTTTTTTGCTAAGATAAATATTCATATTATTTTATTACATTTTATTTTATTTTTATAGAAACATTTGTTATTGGAATAAAATTTTTATTATATTTTTATTGAAACTTTTGTTATTGGATTTATACTTTTAATATACAATTCTATTTCTACCAATGTACCTGAAACTTTTAATATAATCTTTAAGAATAAATCAAAACGGAAATTACATTTAATGCATGGTGTAATAACATTATAGCCACGTAATCATATTATAGTCTAGTAATAGCATTATAGTCATTATATAGCATTATAGTCTGTAATGTTTTTATATTTGATTCATACAAGTTAATGCTGGTAGGAGAAATGAGGATATTTATATTATATATGATAAAGCAAATATTCTTTCAATATATCTCCGAGTTTAAAAATTTTTAGAATTTCGTACCTCGATTTTTAATTTTATATATTTTATCTGCATAAATTTCGAGTAATCTGGTTTTATAATTCACATTACATTTTTAAGAAAAGGAAAGTTTCTCATCCTAACACCACCTTTGAAATATAGAAAATGAATTCCTTTGCATTTTGTGCTTCTAAATGAATTAGATGCTTAAAAGATATTTTTCTGCATCTCTTAATGCTTTCCATTAAAGGCAAATGACAATCTGGTAGCAAATGCTACTCTTACATTTATTACGATGCAAAGCTCAGGCAATTTTAAAACATTCGTCGAATAAAAGTAAAGGAGTTCTTGAATTTAAAATGTTTTAAATTAAAAGAACATATATTAATACAATTCTTTGAAATATAAATTTGTTAAAAATAAAATTTTTATAGTTGTAGTTTAATATTTCCATATATATTCTCTTAAAACATTTTAAATTATATTTTGCAAGTGTATTTTAATTCAATAAATTTTTTTCTATCATATTTTGATTTTTTATGGCTGAAATAACTTTATGTTGAAAAATGTGTATTTATTTCAATTGTACTAAAATTTTTACGACCTGATATATTCGCATGTAAAGTTCGTAATTGTTTTATTTTCAAGTTTTCTTATATATATAGGATATATATTAAATAAACGTTACAATAAGAGTTTAAGATTATTATAAAAATCAGGAATAATTATATATTGCTAAAACTTCACAGAAAAAGAAACTTTATAGGCAGGAGAGGTTAATTTTAACGTATTTTCTCATTACCTCTATTAAAAATAATACTTTTCCGATAGTTCTCAGGATTTAATCTCGAAATTTTTATTTCATTCTAAAATATTTTACGTGCTGTTATTAGAATTTAAATTATATTACTAAAAATGCTCTTGGTATTGGATCATAGGACTTTGATTACATATTGTGAAAAACGAAAACAGAAACGCAAATAGTAAAAAGGAATTTTATACAATTTTAAATAAATTCTACAATTAAAAGGCAAGCTTTAAAATTTTTTAAACTTCTAAAAATTTTAAAAGATATAACATAATGCAAGATAAATTGGTGACGATAATCTTTATTTTCTGGAAAATTTCTGTTTAATTTATAAATAATTAAAGTTTATATTCGATTCTTAACTTAAATCACTTACACATTTATAACTTTTAAAACATATAAATAAGTTTTAAAGATATTTTAAACTAAATTTAAATTTAATAATTTGATTATTGCCGATAATTTCACATTTTCATAAATGTTAAATTATCGTTACAGCTGTCTCATGTCAACTTTGCAAATAAAACATGCATTTCCTTCGAAGTTTATAAAAAGAATGTTATATAAGCTTTACTGTCCATTACAAGTATTTTATTAATATTTTTTTTCGTTAGTAAAATTGAATGTAGGCTGAAATTGATGCGTTCAAAAGATTGGTTTATTTTTGAATACAAAAATCATAAGCAAGAAAATAACTATTCAAAATCATTTAGGCTTTTGTACCCTTTTCTTACAATGATATTATTCTTTTGTAGTGGTGTATACAATAAAAATTTAAATCTAGGTTCTTAATCATTACTGTGCCCTGGGTTATGGGAATTAAATTTGCTATTCTTTTAAATGAAGACCACAAACTGTATATTAATTCTTTTCAATATTAAAAAATATCAGATTTCTTTCAAAAACCTGAAAATTGCCAAAGTAATTTTCTTATAATTTTTATTTATTAATTTAAAAAGCAGATCGTAAAACAATTTTTAATGAAGAATTTATATTTAAGCTCTATTTATAATTTTCTAACAAAATAAATATTTGCATAGCATATAAAATTAATGTTGTATATAATACTCCATCAAAGATAAAAAAAATGTACTGCACGATTATTTCTCCTTTCTCAGAAAATGAATAATCCTCTGTATTTTTTTGTGTTGAAAAACGGGATACAACTCTAAGACAATTAACAAAACTTTTCTCAGTATTAAAAGACTTTTCAAAATATAAATTTTAATTTAGTGAAACGTCTAGTAAGAAATAATTTATTTTCAGAAAAATAGCTTAATTAAATAATAATTTATAATAATGCAGAAAAAGTTTGCATTAGATTAAAAATCTGTAAAGAAATGTTGCACTTAAACTAATTAAATTAAAAAGAATACGTAATGTCAGTTTCTTTTTTTTTGTAGAGATTATAAAATCTTAATTTTATTTATAGGAAAAGTAATTATTATAGCATATGAGGGTACATTTATCCAGCTTCCATTAATTTTTAATCATTAATCTGTAGACATAGTACTTTAAAGCTTAATTTTGTTAGATTTACTTTTTTTATTTAAGCCCTTATTTAATATTTTAGAAAAGAAAATAATGAAGAAAAAAGTTCGCTATATTATAAGTGGAAATAAACGCAATCTTAATCCTTAAAACTAGGAAATTAAATTTATATAGTAACAAGAATAAAAGTTGTTTTTTTATGCATTTATATTTTAATAGTTATATTTTTATTACATAAGAGTATATTAATGATAAACAATAATATTTTTTCGATAAAATGAATAAAAAACAGTTTGAAGCATTGAAAGAACAGATTTATTTTTCAATGAAACACACATATATTCACCAATTTAAGAATTTTTATGTTTGCATTATGACAGTGATCCATTGAAAAATCTATAAATCATGTGTCAAAAATCCTTCTTGTTATAATATTAAGTTAAGTACAAAGTATTATTCTAAAATCAAGTTTTTTTCATTCAAAGGTAACAATACAGAATGTCTAATAATGAATATATTAATGTCTCTATTTTTTCCAATTAATATAAATTTCTCATCTTTTGCCATTTCTTATTCTCTTACTCCAATTTTCTATGGTTTGAAATTAATTTTATAACGTAATAAACTGTGAAACCATCTGTAGTAATCTTATAAATATTCATTAATCTTCGTAAATATGAAATGAATTTACTATAAATTAAATATGTAATGTGAAAAACCGAAAATTTTATCGATAACCATCAATAACAACATTAAAATTATGCAGCTGTTTTTAAACTGTTTATAATTTTGTTACCTGATTAATGTTATGTAACACTAATGACACTCAATATAATCGAAAATAAAAAAAATGCCAAAATATATCATTTATTTTGTTTTTCTAAGAGTTGAGTGAAAATAGTGAAATAGCAGTTTTAACTGTAGTAACTTGAATTTGATAAAGAATATGATTGTATTTTTGAATTTAATGTGTTTGTATAATGTTAAAAATCATGGGATATATGTTTAAATAGACGATGCCTTGCCTTTATTCATTCCACACTTTATGATATCTAATTTTCAAACATTGTAGTCGTCTTTCACTTAAATGTAGAAATCAAAGTGACTTTTCAATTTGCAATTTCTTTAATATTGTAGTTAATATTGATAAATTGTTAATAATATTATTAAATATATTAATATTAATAATATTTATTATATTATATTACTAATATTTAATATATAATTTAATAGTATAGAAATATAACTTAAAAATTATTAAAATCTGAGTTATACATTTATCGTGTTAAATTACTGAATACCTTATTTTATTTTTTTAATATAAAAAATGTAAAATTAATTTCATTTTAAATTTCACATCTTCAAAATCAAACAAGGAGAAAAGAATTTTTTAATTTCAAGTGCTTTATTTTAAAATTTCTCCTTTTTTTGTAATTCAAAAATATTATTAGTATTTAAATAGTAACACTTTATCTCTATATTTATTAGATGTATTAGCGATGTGAATTTCAGTTGCTGATCTTGCTTTACTCATACTGCTCAATGATTTTATGATATCCACTGATACTCAAAATACTTTTATTCAACGTTTTATCAAACATAAAATAAATATGAAGAACTTAATGGATAAATTTGATTCGAAAAGTCTTAAAAGTGTTCTTAATAAGAACGAAAATATAAAGGGTAGCGATACAAGAAATATTAATTCATTAATATTTATTACTTAAACCAAATAAATGACGGATTCATCAAGATATAGTTCATAAACTTTTATTTTGATATTTTTAGAATTAATTTTCCTTTAATGTAAATAAAAAGTATTTTTAGCTTAATGCTTCGGTTTCATAATATAAAAATACACTTTGCGAACCTTATTCGAATTTTTCGTAAAGAAGAAATAAGCTGCGTTTTTAAATATTTACATTCACGGATTGTTGGAGATTTATTTGATTTCATTGAAATATATCCTTTGCTGAGTTCAAAACTGCATAGTTTAATAAATAAAGTTATTCATTAAACTATGCATACTTGAACTTAATGAATAAAGTTATAACGTTGATTCAAAAATAGTTTTAACTACCGAAAAAAGATTACTTTAAAGTTGAAAAACATGTTATTTACTTCAATCGTAAAAATAAAAAGAACCAATAGAAATAATTTCTCCATTATCGAAATAATTATCAAGAAAGTTTAAAGTAAATCTAAAAATATTTAAATATATTGAATGATAATTATTCATGATATCATAATATGAATTTATGTTTTAAATTATTATATTCTGAAGAGGAAATTTATTTTTATAGAAAACATTATACAGCAATCAAAATAAAAATAGATCACTATAAAAGGAATCGTAGAAAAAATTTAAGATGAAATTTTTTTAAATGTTTAGTCATAAAATTGAAATAAAATAAAATTTCTTACAATTTCTAAAAGTCCTTATGTTTACTTAAGTTAAAGATATTAGATGATTATTTAAATTTATTTTATTTTTAATATAAAATTGAGATGATAATTTTTATCTATTTAAGTATTCATGCTTACAACTTCCTTTTTAATTTGAAATTATGAAAATTATCGTATCTCAAAGAGTGAAAAATTTAGTAGGGAATAATTTATCAAGAATAATTATCTATTGCGAAAGATGAAAAAGAGGTAAAACTTTTATAAAGCAAATTTCTTACATAAGCTTTTAAAAGTTTTACCGAAGTGAAATTGTTTGAAAAGGCAATGATGATTCAAGCTTATTTAAGTTTTAAAAAACTTAAATAAGCTAGTTTTAAAGCAAGGATTTAAGTTTTAAAAAACAATGTTTAAGGATGTTCAATAGGTAGAGAATAAGATTTTCTTTGCTATAGAAGTTATGTATTACTGATTTGTTTCAAATAAATTATGCAAGATTAAACACTTTTAAAACACTAAATGTTTTTATAAAATGAAAAAGGCATAATTACCATCATTATCAATGGACTGTTGAAATTTATGAAAGTAAAACAAGACGTTTACTTTATAAACAATAAATATTTCATATTAATTATGAATTTAGAGAGGAATTATAAACCATTAATTCTCCTTAGTACATCAAATTAAGAGAAAATAGAGAAAAATACTTGATAAGATTTTATTTATTTGTAGTTAAAATGATAAATTGAAATCAAGCTTATAAAAGCAAGTAGTGTTTTAAGAAGTACTACAAACTAATTAAGAAATTTTCGAGAGACATGTTTTCAAAATAGTGGTATATTGTTAATAAAAACGTAAGGAATAATAAAAACAATATATGCAAATCGCTTTTGCCAACAATGTTTTGAGTCATATGGAATTGTTATATATAATTCATGGAAAATATATTTTCACATTTTTTAAGTGATTCTTTAATATTAGTGTTACTGTTGTTGAGGCAATGTAAAAATATAATGCGTCTCTTTTATTTTAACTGAGATTTATTGAGAAATTCATTAGTATTTTCTGTAAAAGCTACTGTAAATTACCTTGTTAAAATTAATAAAAAATAAGAGAGTTTTTGTTGTATGCATGTATTATATCCAATTTTACAAAAAATTCAAAATTTCCACTAATAATTTTGAAGAATAGTTTTCTTCATGTTATATATATATATATATATATATATATATATATATATATATATATATATATATATATATATATATATATATATATATATGAGTGTTTTTATAAGGTCTTTATTCTTAAGTTAAAATAAATGCATTTCATAATATTCATTCCAGAAAATAAACTTTCAAAAGACATTTAACAATAGCGTTTTTGACATTGGAAAGTTACAATGTAGAAATATAAAAATTAAATAATTTCAATGATCAGTAATAAATTAATAAATTAATCCTACATGTGTTATATAAAACAACTTTTGTATAGCAAATATCAAAAGTGGGGATACAAAAGTAATTCGTTAAGAAGAAATGCCTGCTTCATTTGTTATCTGCTAATGTTTCTAAAGAGTAAAACCACACCTAAAAGTCAATTCACGGGAACCCAGGAAAATCCATTCACTAAACAGTTTCCATTAAATTTGTATAGCAGTGAATTCCTTATGCAAGATATTTTTTGATATTTTATTCATATTTTGTGAATGGATGTTCATAATAGAAATAAAAAGCTTTAAAAGTCCTCTTCTGATGCTAGAAAAAGTATTGTATATCAACATAAAGAAAGATTTATGTTACCAAATCAAGAGTGCCGTAATATTTGAAAGTATTGTTATGCTTTTCAAATTCAAAATCTCTTTAAACTTTAGGACAGCAATAAAATTCAAGTTTATTAGTTTTTTTACTGTGGTTGTGAAATTTGAATTTCAAAGAACTTATTTATTTATTTGATAAACAAAACCAGATTTTTTTAAATAGTTGAAAGGTTATTTGAATAAGATTCACTTCCTAAAATAAGTCTTTTAAATGTAGAAAGGTAGAATAATTTGATATATTAGAGATGGAAACTCTATCAAAATATAATTGAAGCAACGCATAAAATATTAAATAAATTTGTTTGGGATGTATGTGCAATTAAGCTATATTTGGGTTTTTTATATGGTAGCATTTAATTAGAGTTTTACTTTCTAATTTAAATACTATGAAAAATTCCAAAAATATCATATTATAAAGCAAATTTTTATATAAGAAAAATTTAAATGAGAACATGTGAATGAATCCCAGATATAATTTTTTATCATGATAAGTTCTTATGAATTTTATGTATACACGTTTCCACAGTAATTTCATTCAGAACAACTTATTTTACTATGTCAGTTCTGGCAATCACTTTGCTTGTTTCTTTTTAGTGACTATCAATCAGTTTACCGAAAACATTTTTTGTCCGAATCGTTTGATTTAATTAATAGCATGACACCTTTTCACTTCCCAAAACATAAAGCAGAATTGGGGCAAATAAGAAGAATATGAAGATGATTTAATGATAACAAATAAAAAAAATATTTAATTTTATATTTGAAAAAATAAAAATGTTTTTGTTATTTATAAAGAAATTACAACGGAAGACTATATTTCTAGTAATCAGTTATTAAATTTACAAAAACAAAATGTGATTCTTACATTCCAGTTCGTGTATGTATGGTTCCCACTTCATGGTATCTTAAACTATATATTAATAAAATATATTGGTAAAATGCTTTGTAGAAATAAAATTTTTAAAATATAGTACAATATTTTTAAGTGGTGGTCCCTATTTCCTTTAAAATAAATTTAATATTTCTGTTTGAATATTGAAAACCTCTTTAAACATGTTAAAATTATCAAATATTGTATAGATTAACTTTGAAATCAGAAATTAGGACAATAGAAGTATTTATGATATATTTTTGTACGAAAATTTCTTTATAGTTGTTAAGTTTTTTGATATTTTTAGCAGATTTAAAAATCATTGTAAACTTCTAAAATCATAAATTTAAAAAAGATTTCGAAATTTTTACTTTCATAAAATAATAAGGGAATTTTTTACATTTATTAACAAAAGGATATAATTTCTTACAATTAATTCAGTCATATCCAAAATGGCCGCTTAGGTTATGCGATATGGTAGACTAGTCGATTATCTGAATTGAATTAATTGAAATAATCAACATTAATCTAGGATCAAGTTTAAAAGATATTGGACAAAACATTGTAGATATTCATACACATAAATGCATATTTAAGGTCATTATATCAGTTCTTTTTTAAAATAATACAAAAACCCATCAAAAAAGGCATTATATCAGCTTTTAAATGCATTCAAATAAATTATATTCATTGGATTTGTTGTTCACAAATATTTGTTTTGGATATCTGGTTAAGAATTGAAATTTGCAGATGGTACAACTGTTTGAAGAACTATCGAGATTTTTTTTATAAATATATATATTATTTTTTTAATTTTATTCGTTTGAATAAAATTAAAAATAGCATAAACAATGAATATATTAAAATAAAGTAATTATAGAATAAACTTATTACTGTATTTTTAATTTTGTTCACTTTTCACACGAGGAACTACATTTATATAATTTAAAATAATTTCTCTGGAATAGAAGTTGAAACTGTTCTAGTATTATTAAATTTTTTTTAAGAAAAATGTTCAAATTTTATTTAAAAGTTATTAGCTTTTTATTATAAAGCTCATTAAAAAATAAATTGTACAATTAACGTGAAATTTTCCTTTTATTTATTAATGAATCTGAATATGCTGAAAATACCACAATTCTAAGTACATTTTCTACAAGAGTCTTTGCGAATTCTCCCCTTATGTGAACTTACTGTCATAAATACATTATTTGTAGTAAATTATACACCTGAAAGCTTTCAAATCAGTGAAATACAGCATTATGAATGGTTGTTAAAGCATATTAATCTAAATTTTTCGTGACACTTACAAACGACAAGGACGGAACTTCATCTTATTTTGTACCGTGAAGTGTCAAAACTAAACTGGAATCGAAGACCTCAAGTTACAGTGCAACTGTAATTATAAAGAATGTGTTTCCAATTTCTATCATTCATTGGACAAATAAATTAGTGAGTAGTGAGTAAATTGAGCCAGTTTAATGGTTCTCCTAATTGGTTATTTAAGTAATTGATGTTTGGTCCCTGCTAAGCATATGTCTTAGTTGATATATGAAGTTTGTTGTCACTCTTAACTGTCATCATTCTCATTGTTCATAACGAATATTTGAAATATATTTATCACTGTTAAAATAGACTTTAAGTTAGTTTTAGAAAGTTTATTTGTAGAATTATCAATAAAATAATCGAATTAGAAACATAAGAATCAGTGGATGGAGTTTAAAAGATAGCGTTGCATTGAACTTAGGTAGTTATGCAAACTTTAATGAAATCTATATTTTCATGCAAATAACAGAAAAAGCATAATTTTAAAATTCATGATTTTCTTGGTTTACTTTTTTATTTCAACTGTATTAAATATTTTAAAATTCTTTGTGTTTGCTTCTACTCAAATAAGTATTAACTCTTTTTAAAACTATTACTGTACGACTGTTGAATCTTAAGAAAAATAATTTTGAAACTTAATTATTTTATGACCAATCAGTTAAATTTTAAGTATAATTTCTTATTTTTGCAAATAAAACTGAATTTAGATATAAAAGTTCATTTAATTTACTTTAATTAAAATTTATCTAGCTTTCTATTTTTTAAAAGTGTAAGGGACTTTTAAAATAAAATT
Source organism: Latrodectus elegans (assembly GCA_030067965.1). Classification (NCBI taxonomy): domain Eukaryota; kingdom Metazoa; phylum Arthropoda; class Arachnida; order Araneae; family Theridiidae; genus Latrodectus; species Latrodectus elegans. The sequence continues at coordinate 57,751,983 of CM057809.1, read as the reverse complement.
CTTCATTTAAATGCAACTAATTTAAATTTAAAATATTAAAAGCAATATATATGTCAAACTATAGAAAAAATATTTTAAGTGATGAAAATCGTGTGTGTTTATCAAAAAATCCAAAATAATTTAAGATATAAAACAATAAAAAGGTCATATACGAAAACATTTTCTTTAAGGGTTTTTGAATTTAAGAATATAATCAATTTTTAAGAAAATAAAAAAAACATCCGTTGTTGCGAATGAAACAAAAGAAATGAGCAATGATCTTTTAAAAAAGTAAAAACTTTCATAAATTGCTTTATAAAGAAGTATTGGAATAATTTCATTACAACTGTTTTCTGATAGTAAGTAAGAATTGTTCCTTAATGAAATCTCACAACTTTAACTTTTATCCTCGATATGCAAACATAAGTACATAATGAAATTAAATTTTAAAATAATTGGATAAAGTATAATTGACCATAGAATATTTCTTCGTTTTTAATTTTGATATATTTAAATTTGAAATATTTAAATTTCCTGAATTTAACGTTTATTCGAAGTAATTTTTGAGTGTTTTATGTATGAGATTATATTCATACTGAATGTTAATTCATACTAGAAATATTTAAAGTTTAGATAGAAATAAACTTTAAATATTTCTAGCAAATCAGTTTTTAATATTTTGTGTATTCCTAAAATAAGTTATAGATACATAATAAAAGTTTTTATTTTTTACTATGATGAGATACTTAATAACGTTTCAGCTGATTTAAAGATATGATTAAATAAACATAATATAGCTTAAAGCACTATGATTAAATAAGCAGAACAATTATTTTAATACACCCATAAAAAGATCATAATTGTACAAAAAATGAAATATAGTACTTTTTAAGTTAATTTAAATATTTAGAATCTCAATATAAATATGATCAAGGCTCTTAAACATATATAATGGTATTTAAAATTAAATTAGAGATTTCTTTAAATCCATACATGCATCAGTTAACAAAAATATTCAAATAAAAATATGTATAAATATTTCATCCTTTAAGTAAATTTCATATCGCTATTTTAAGGCATTTGAATATAAAGGTTTACTTAATATTTCTGTAACTCTTATTTTTAGGTTTTTGAATGGGCTTCAATTATTAACACTTATATTTGGGTAGATCAAAACAGTTCTCACACCTGTAAAGCATGGTTGATTTATTATCTAATTATTTTTAAGACTATGAATTTCGAGTTTGACGCTATTTTAATTTGAACACCTATTATATGATAGATTATTCAGTACAAATACTGTTATGCATCCATATTTCTGAACAGACTCGAGAAACAGAGTTTTAAAATACTCGGAAATTCTTAATTCTATCGACTTTTAGATAAAAAAATTCGAGTTTTATATCTTTAAGAAATATTCCATGATTTCGATGTCTTCAACATCAATCTAGTGTTCAACTAATAAACATCTCATGCAGCAATACTTTTCATGCATTAGATGACAAGTAAACAACTTTTAAACAAAAGTGAGTTCTAGTTCCCAAGACTATGAAAAATGAGAAACAGAAAATAATTACTCTTACGTGTAAACTTTGCTTTCATAAGTTCATGAAAGCAGAGGTAGGAAAAACAGCGAGTTCGAAGATATGTAGATAAATTACTTCTCTCCTCTATATCCCCCTGATGGTGAAATATTTAAGTACACCCGTCATCTTTCCTTCTATATGTTAACAAAAATAATTACAAGGGAAAGTCGAAAAATAAAAACAATGGGTAAATTTCCACCAGTTGTGTCTGAGAAATATATTGTTGCTTTATGTCCTACATAACAAATTATGCAAAATTATAAAAAAAATTATTTGAAAATTTAAAAAATATTGATAAAATGTGCTAAAATTTGTTAAAAAAATGTATCAAAAGTGCATACTAAAATATTAAAATCAATTAACTTAATTTATAGGAAATATATGCATATTATTTATTGTAATGAAGCTATCTACCATATTAAATGAGAAAATTATAGAACTATAGACTTTTGAACAATGATTTACTAGAAAATCGGAGAGTTAATATACAATAAACCAAAGTGCTTTCCTATCTAAATGCAATTGATGTGCCAAATGTCAATGTTGCAAAGTCATCAAGAATTGATGACATGATAGTGTATTACAGACGTCAGTTTGATGTTTAGAAATTCTGACAGTACAACAGTTTCGAGTTTAAGTGTGGTTGTTTACTGTATTGAGTATGTAAACTAAAATAAAATATATAATTGAAATGTCATTTGTTTGCATCAGGCTAAATTTTGACAGAAAAGTATACTGTCAAATTACTTTCTTACGTTAATAAATAAATAGGTAATGCATTATAGATTATTTTCGAATGTTCTCTGTCTTTAATGATTAATTTTTCAAATATTCAAATGATAGATTATATCTTTCATAATATTTTATAAAAGCGGAATTTGTAAATTTTTTACATTTTAGAGCTACTACTACTTTATTAAAATAATTTAATATAAACTATAAGACAATTTATTACCAGGAACATATTAATACTTTATATTAGTAAAATGTCTAAGTTCTATACTGAATAAAAATCAAAAAATGTTTTTATTTTATATATTTATAACTGAACTAAAAATTAAGAAAACTACCATCCATAAAGTAATAAATTAATAAGTAAAAATAAAATATAGTATTGTAAAAATTTTCAAATTACATTTTGAATCTTCTAGTTCAAGATAATTGGTCTTTTTAAAAATGTTCTCATTTATCGAATATTTTCCAATTTTTAAAAAAAACAAATAATAATTATAATTTTTAAAAATTTTCTAAAGTAAATAAATTTTTTAATGCTATAAAATTTATAAAACTAAATTTAACTCTTTTTTAAATAAACTTTTGTAATAATATTTTTAAAAATTAATTTATGGTTTTTAATATTGTAAATGTATTTAATGATTTTTACTTGAGATGATAAAATTAGAGCTGATTACAGAAAAAATAATAAAGTGCTGATTATAATATAAATAATACTTCTGAGGAATAGTTAATTGAAGATAAATATTTACTCTTGTGAAAACTTTTTTTAATTGGAATATAATTGCTTTTAAATTTTGCTTGTGGGGTAAACATTCAATAAGAATATAAATATAGAGTTACATAGTAACTTTAAAATCATAAAGTTTTATTAATTTGTACGTAAAATATAATGCATTGAATAAAGAAAATTAACATTTCTTAAGCAGCTTATATAGATTCCATCTTTTCAAGTAGTATCTGAACGAAATTTATCAATAAACGTTTTTATTAAATAGATTTTATAAACTAGTTTATTTATGTTCACACACACACACATTAACAGTATTTTATTCACTCATTAACGATAGTTACTCAAAACGATTGGTGACAAACATTTTAAGTCTATTATATTATAATTTTAAGTAGAAATTATCATCAATTTCAGTTTAATAGCATTGACTACATACCTAACAGATAAGTATTTAGTTTCAACCTTTGAAATGAATTTCACATACTGTCTTTTATATTTAATAATAACGAGTGTATCTATTGATTGATTTATAATCTTCTTTTGAAATTATTAAGTAAATATTAAGCGTAAAACAAATTTCATGATTGAGAGTAAAATGATGAAAAATTCTCAATACCTTTCTTTTTGAAATACAAAGATTTTGAACTGTGACTTTTTTAAATGCGAAAGTTATTCATATATTAAAAAATCATTTTACTGAAAAAAATACAGATCAGAAAATTTAAGTAAAAATATATTTTAAAGCTCTTAAAAAATTCAACTTTTCATAAAATGTAAATTTTCCTATATTTTATTAATTTTAAAGTAAAATAGTTGTGAAAAATTGTTTTTCAGTGTAAATCCTATAATTAAAAGCATAGCTTGAAATATCTCCCAGCTATATGGAAACCAATTAAAGCTAAAAATAACTTTTAATTCATTTCGAAAGTTAAAAATACGATCTCAATATATATATATATATACACACACACAATTTTTTTGGAAAATGTTTTATTGAAATATTAATCTATTAATTGAATTGTATAATAGAAATAAATTGTTCAATTTTATATTGTCAATTCTAGTTCGATTCCTTTTGCTATCTTTCTAGTTGTAGCATAATTCCACGCACATTAAATGGTGGTCGTTTACTAACAAAAGACTAATCCAGTGAGAAAAACAAAATTACTTTCCAAATAAATAAAATTATACATCTGAGAGACTTACTGGCTAATTAAACACTCTCTTTACCTTTAAGTAGAATAAAATTACTTTTTATTTACTCTTTTTTATATAATTTTTATATTCAGTTATGATTTTAACTATTAATTATTTATAAGAATTATATCATAGCTCATGCAACAATTTAAGTATATTATAAAAAAAATTGAACACACATTGCTTTTCAAAAGAAAATAATGTAACTCAATTATATTTTCATTTCATATCATAGATCATTAATAAATATATTATAAAAATCATAGAGTTTCATTTGCAATCATTAATATTCAAAAGTTAATAACAGAAAGTGAAAAAATAAGCAAATTAGTTTTCAAGTATTAAAACTGGTAATACTGTGAGAGGGAAAAATTCGTTCTTTTCAAATATACTTACTATTGTAGAAATAATAAAAATATATTTTCTATTTGAAACTGAAAAAAATGAACATTTAATACGTAAAAAGTAGTTTCCAAAATAAATACCTAAGTTTAAAAGTTTTCTAACAAAAAGGTTAGTACAGGAAAATGTTTTTATAGATCTGTACAAAGGCTTGTGTGTGAAAAGTTCCATGTTGAGAGACTAAGCGTTTCAGAAATATTCTTGTTTAAATGAAATGAAAGAGCAGAAATTAATTAGAAATGAAAGACTCTTTAACATCATATTTCTGATTCTTATGTTCTTAAAGTTTTAATTATCTAAATATTATCAACTTTATCAAAATATTATCTTATCTATATAAATGGCTTATCTAAATATTATCAACTTTTATATAATTTTAAGTGATAATTAACTGATGTTATCATAAGTAAAAGTTTAAGAACTTGTGTCTCATTAAAATGTATAACAAAATAAAAATTGAAAATTATTATTACGTTTCATTAACTTAAAATTTAAATTATTTTCTTAAACATAGTGAGATTAATTTACCCAAACGAAATTGAATTCGTTTTTAGTCATTTAAAAAAAAATCAATTTAAAACAGTAAATAAACGTAGTTATAAATAGCGGTTTCTGTTCTGAAGTTGGTAAAAATGATTTTTTTAAAGATACCTGTATATCAACACCGTAATAAAAATATTTTAATTTCTTAGTATATTTCCCAAATATATTTAAAACTTCAAAAATGATGAATCCTTTATTTTTTTGTGAAAGTAAAAATATTATTTCAATAAAAACAGATTTTTGTTTAACATAACTAGTGATATAAGTGGTCTAAAACATTTTGTTTTACTTAATTTGCTTCTTAAATATTTCATTGAAATTTTGTTTCGAGTATTATTTTTACTTTTTTATAAATTTGTTTTCATAAATAGAAAGTAACGTCTCGTGTATAAGTTTATTATAGAAACGGTAAGGTATATAACTAACATTAAGGTAACCTATTAAAATTAAGGTTTATTCAATTCTTGTTTAATCCGAATTATTTTTGAAAAATTTCAATAAAATATTTTAAATATAGTATAAAGTTAAGTCCACATATAGAAAGTTAAGCATTCATAGATATTGATAAGATGGGTTTTCTGCGAGACATAAATAAAGAATTTACATATTTACACTAAACTGACAACATTTTATAATTATGTCCAATTAACAGTTTAAATATTCTTTCACCATGTCAGCAACAAAATTTCATGCACTCATAGTTATACACGCACCTATGCGTATGCACAAATGCACACATAATAAATTTATAAAATTCAGCATATACAGAAATCACTATGTATGGTATAGATTGATGCTGGAATAATTAATTTCTAATTTCAGAGTTTTAAGCTTTTCTGCCAAAATTTTAATTTTAGAATTCAAAATATGAATTCTAGAATTAAAATTCTTTATAAAAAAATCTAATTTAAAACTTTCCGTCTGCATTATAGGTAACCTTACGAAATAAGCATTTACTTTTGGAAGGCATTGAAAGATTTTGTTATATTATATATAGTTTTCACAAGAAAGTGTTTATTAAATTCAAAATTTATACGCTTACAGGTTAAACCAGAATTCCGTTAAATATAACTGGGTACCATTAATTACAATATCATCTTGAAAATATTTTATAATTATAAATAATCCTAAAAAAGAAATGTTTCTATAATTTTAACTCATTATACTTATTGATTGTATTTTCAATATGAGTAAATATTTTAAGCATAAATTAATAATACAAAATACAAAGGATAATAATTAATATTTCTATAATTTGGGATTGCACTGTTCTTGAAATCAGCAGAAAATGCACCTGAAGTTGATTAAAATTAAGGTACAAAAATTGTGACTATAAGTAACGAAAAATAAAATGTTAGATTTGCAGCGGAAATTAAAAGCTATTGTAGTATCTTCAGATGCGAAAACTGTATTTAGTGCTTATATGAAAGCCTTAGATTAAAAAGTTTGTTATTTAATACAGAACACATACACTTGATTTAATAATATATTATATTTATTTGCAAATTAAATCTTAAAAACAATGCTATATAATCATTATTTATATACTTTTCCCATATCACTTCAGTAAATATAAAAATTATTGTGTCTGAAATATTATTTGTTGAAAAATTAAAATAAAAATTCTGATTATGAATTTATTCACAAATATTCAACTGAAAACAATATTGAATGTTTGTGAATAAATTCGTCACATTTTCTGCAATTTACAAAGGAAAATTTATGAAGCACTCAGAAAAGTTGAAATTAATAATTATAAAATGAAATATTTCTGTAAAAGGCAATCTCAAAGGCGTTCTCTATAGAGCATGATTCGAGACATTTTATTTAGGATGTTTATATTTACAAATATTTATCATACTACCTCTTCTCAACGTGTGTTACATTTAGCATTTGTAAAAAGTAACTGAATATTACATGTGAATTAAGATATTGATGAGAAAAATTAATATCAAAAAATTGAAATAAAATTGGGCAAAACATAAATGTTTTTAGGATTAAAACCATGAGATTAGGTGTTTAAATTCTTGTTTAACTATAAAAAATTGCTAAATTTGATTTCTGCTTTAATACTTTTTGATATGTATATTTGAATTATTTCTGAATTACGAAAAAGTATTTTTGTGTTAACAATTGATAACTCGAAAAATTAATTAGTGAAATGTCCAATTAATTGTCTTTTAATAGAAGAATACACGTTAAAGTATGCTTTCGAAAAAAAAATATTCCCATATTTTGATTCAATATAAATTGGTTACTGAATTTCAAAAAGTTAAGATTTTAGTTCAAAATAAAATTTTTATCCTAACTACAATAAATTTTAATGATATCATTTCGAAAAAATACCAAAAGCAATTAGTTAAGCAAGATATTGTTCAGAAGCTGATTGAAGAATTTAAAAAATAATGACACTGTGTGTGTGTGTGGAAATGGGTATAAATTTTTAAAGTAGCACCCATTTTGCTTACATAAAGGAATTTATGTGGTCAATGTTAAAAACACTTATTTATCATTAAAGTATTTTATGCTTCACTTTTACTTATCGATATTACCAACAGGAGTGACGTATTTTAAAAAATTACCATGGTGGAAAATTTTAAGTTGACATGTGTATTCACCGTTTTATACTGTTTCCTAAATTGATAAACTTGCATTATTAATTAGTTTTTTTAAAAAAATATTGTTATTTTTCTTTGGAAAAGATTAATTTTTTTGTGCAATATTATTTTTTAACATAAGACTTAAAATTTGATGATTTTTCCTATTTTTTTTACTATTCATAGATAAAGTATAGATGGAATTAAGAATAGATTGCTCAATGTAAAACAACTTGATTGATAATCGATTTGACTTCTTTTTAGAAACAGTCAAATTCTAACTAATATTTTTTTTAAAGAAGATTGGAAATTTTTGTATTAACTACGATACATATGCTACACAGACCGACCGATGGTGGAGTGGTTAGTGCCAATAAATTTGAAGCAGTAACTCCCGGGTCTTGGTTCGGGTGTGGATGTTCCTTTCTCTGTGTGTGTGTTTCTTTATGCCTTCATTTTCGGAAAGAAGGTGGCACGCCCACTGGTTGTCCCACTGCATAAGATGCCATTACATTAGTCCCTTGTAGGTATATCCTAAGTGCAGACGAGCATTAGAAAAAAATGTATACTTCATATTTTTGCTTTCACAAATACTTGATTATGCTGACTCTTTGTCATGATTTTCTGCATTTAGCATTACGTATAATTTTGAAAAAACATCAACTTCAATTTATGTAAATGCAGTCAAACAGCTTTCACTAAAATGGTTAGAAATTTATATTTTGGAAAACAATCTTGAATTAATTTAAAGATATTAGACTAGCATTTTAAATTAATTCTGTCTATTTTATTTTCATTGCATAATTTAATATTTTCTATTGCATTTATCATTCCTTCTTCTATATCACCTCTGAACTTATTAAGTGTAAAATCTGATTCTTCAGAGATTGCAAATGGTAATATTTAAACTAAATTTGCAAAATTTGAAAAGTTTATATACATTCTTTTCTGCATTTTGGATCTAATGCAAAGTTAAATCAAGCTTAATTATCAAGTGATAAATATTTCATTAAGTATGTAGTTGTTTCCTGATGAGCTGTTTAGAAGCGTTCATATAATAATTTTATACACGAATAGTTTTTTCTTTTCTTAAATTTACAGAATTTTATAAGCATATGAATCGATATGAACAAATGTGCCCCAATATTGCTTTATAGGAGCTTTAAAAAAAGATATTCTTTAAATTTGAAACTATACTAATTTATTAAAATGTGGTAAAATACCTAAGGTCAAAATTAAATAAAATAATGTTTTCCTTGTTGACCAAATTATAATACCAAAATACCAGCTTCCTAGGTTGATTAAAGGGACTTCTTTTTGTATCCAGACGCAATGTTTTCATATAATCATACATTTTATTTAATTATACCTCTGAGTTCTTTTTTGATTTGATAAAAAGCTCTATAGTTTATTCTCAAGTTTGTTATTATTTAAATTATGTATTATTTCGCCCACAGGAACATTCATAAATATCTATTCTCAATTATTAGAAGTAAATTAAGCTTGATTTTAAATATAAAAGTTGCTTGAATGAAGTGCAGCTGATATCTGAAGTTCAAGAAACAAATGCTTTGTTTTCTTAAGTACACTGATATAATAATAAAAATAACTAATAAAATTTTTAATTATAATTTTCTCAAAAACCAAAAGAAAGGTTTTGAAGAATTGCCTAACTTATGAAAAATATTCTCTTATACTTCAAAATCAGAATCTCTTATCAAACTTTTTTCCCTTTTTTATCCACATATTGTCGAATAAATATCAAACAGCTTATTGCTTTACAAATAATAAATCTATTTTCATTTGAAAGATTAATATTTTAGCCTATATATATCTTCAATTGATACATTTTTTTAACCTAATTGTGTATAACCAGTTTATTTTACTCTCCATTAAAAACTTTAATGATATCATTTGTTATTTTATGTCCATCTTTATATGTAACTTCACAAATATTTTTTGAAAAAAAATACGAGACTTAATTTGAACATTAAATTTGCCTCATTCTTTTTAACTAGACCAAAAGTTGCTGTATATGTTGCACAAACTTTTTGCCTCTTTAATATAGGTAAATTAATTTATAACTAGCTATTGATCGATCTCAATGGTTTGAGAGTTCAATAAGTTTTGGAACTAAAATAAAAGTAAGAGTGCTATTACTAAAATATGAATTGATAGCTACTTTGTGATTGGTAGATCAAATTTGGTGATTAATTGTGTTTTTTTTGTGAAAAATATGTGAGTTATATATATATATATATATATATATATATATATATATATATATATATATATATATATATATATATATATATATATATATCACGTATTTTCTCTTGAAAAAATCAATTAATCACCAAAATTGATCTATCAATCACTACGTAACTATCAATTAATTTTTATATATATTATATTAATAATGCTCACACTGTTTTGATAATGATTGTTATATTTTATTTTTCTTCAGCGCGAAAAGAAAAATCCAGACTCTTTCAATTTCCTACATCACTCATAATGCAAATGCCAATTTGGTACTTGTTTCAAATATCATCCAATGTCAATATTTTTAACATTCAATATTTTTAACAGCAAGGTAAAAAATAGTTTATGGATTTCAATAAATTTCGAAACCAAAACTTTAGTGTTTTTAACCTAAATCCTTCATATAAATGTAAAATTTGCAGTTTTATCTTACTAATACCAAAAGATATGTTTTTGGAGCTTTTCAAATTCAAGGGATAAGCTAGCTTTCAGATTTAGGCGTATAATGTCATAACCTAACTCATCACAATATAAGCAAGAGCGTGGGAAGTGGATGATAAACCTCGCACTGTAGATCAGATAAATTTCTTAGGTCACTGGGCTCCAACTGTACCTTTAACTGAATTATTTTGAAGGTAAATTTTAGACTTAATTAAAAATTTTCTTAAAATTAAATTTTTCAAAAAATCTCGACTTCAAAAATTTTTAAGAGACGGAAACCTAATCACAAGACTGAAAAATGTAATCACTGTGCCTGTAGTATATTAGGTAATGGTTTAAGTATAAATATTCGCCATTGTATTCAAGATGAACAGTTGGAGTATAAATGTTTTTTTCAATTCATGCTTTGATAACAAATCTCTATCAACTGAAATTCCTTTCTGAAATCTCTATCAACTGAAACTGTATCACGTCTTTTCACTGTGCGAAAGAAACTTTGTAAGGAAGATATGTTATGCTTAATATATACATATTTACAATGAATTATATTCGTTTTAGAATAAAATATATTAGAGAGAACACTTATTGATTTTGCATTATATATATATATATAATTGTTCGATGCATGTTCTCTATAGATTTGTAAACCTCTCCTTGATCAGTTTTGCAAAAAGTTTAAGATTTACAGATAATTTTTAAAAAAAAATTAAAAATAATAAATTAATTATAAAATTAATTTGTTAATATTATAAATACATACATAAATACACACACACACACACACACACACACACACACACACACACACACACACACACACACACACACACACACACACACACACACACACACACACACACACACACACACACACACACACACACACACACACACACACACACACACACACACACACACACACACACACACACACACACACACACACACACACACACACACACACACACACACACACACACACACACACACACACACACACACACACACACACACACACACACACACACACACACACACACACACACACACACACACACACACACACACACACACACACACACACACACACACACACACACACACACACACACACACACACACACACACACACACACACACACACACACACACATATATATATATGCATATATATATTTGTATATATATATGTATGAATAATGTATATATAAATACAATTTTATATTTTATTCTTAACTAAAAGAATTAAATAACCACATGAATTTCTTATATTCTACAAAATTTCATTACCTTTTTCTAAATAAAAAATAATATAGTTTCAAAGTTTCACATTTTTAACATGTAATTTAATAAAGTAGGCATTTTTGAATTCTTTACTTTAGCATTATAAAATTTCATATGACTTTATGTTGAAGCTATATGCTTGAGAAAACAGCTTAAACTACTCTTCTTATTAGTTTTAAACCTAAAATATGTTTCATTTAATAAAGTACTAAACAATTTTTTTCACAAAAGGAATTCTGTTTTGCAAAAAAATAATTAGGAAATATTTCATATACTTAATAAATTGTTTTAAAATTAAATTTCAATCTTGCATTCGTTAAAATCTCTCTATATAGTTTAATATTTTATTTTTAACATTATTTCATGGATCATCAGGCTGTGTTTGTAATAATAAAATGCTTACTAAATCTTATTGTAATTTCAGTATTTAAATAGACATAATTTTTCAGGTTTTGTAAACAATCTGTTTTATTAAAGAAACATGTGTTCTATAATCATTATATTAGCGTTTTGTTAAGAGGATCTGAAATCGTGAGATATGTGTTAAGTGAAACAAACAAATTCTTACATTTTATCTTATACCTTTATATCCTTACATTTAAGTTTGAGGTATTTATAATAAGAAAACCAAATATGTTTATGATTTATTTATCTGTTATAGGGGCCATATTCACGCCTGGCACTGATGAATTGCAAACTGCTCTCAGATATGCCTTTCATACCCATAATACTAATGATACACAGGCAAGATTTAAAGTGGATCTTGTCATAGATCACGTGGATAACGAAGATCCTTTCAAAATTGCCCGAACATGTAAGTATAAATTTAAAAACATTGTAATTTTTTTTGAAATACTGAACTGTATAGGGAAAAGTAAATATTACGGAATAAATTTTTTAAAAATAAACTAAATAAAACTTAGCTAAAAATTGTATCTAAGTTATTAAATATTATATTTTACTAAATGAGACAAATTTTTTTCTCTGACTTTATTATGTTTTTATTTATAATTAAAAATAAATAAACTGTAATCTTGATTTGAAAAGTTTACATTACATTTCAAAATATACGACTTTTGCTTCAAAAACTTATATATTTTATAGTATCAGTAACTACTTCATGAATATATTTTAAGTAAGTGTTACACAATCCTTCTAAATTTACGGATTTGTCAAATTTAGGCTTATGTTTAAGAGAAAGTACTCTATATTTAAAAATTTTATTTCAGCTAATATTTGATTTTAATACATGATAAATATAATAATTTTATTTCTTCACAAAATGGCTAGAAGGTATAACTTGAACAAAAATGAGGAATTTTTTGAAGCAATTCTAAAATATCAGGAAAAGAAAATCAATAATTACCCCAATGTTAATATAAAGTTTATACTTAAAACGTTTAATTACTACGTACCCCCAATATAAATATATATTAACCACTATATGCAATAAAATATGTAACAATATATATTAACCCATTAAGTACTCCAATGTAAATATATATGTTTATATATAGAAAGTTTTATAGTCACATTTGAGAGGAAAATAAAAATGTTAACAATCTACAGGAGAGTAGTAAAATTCCAATTTGTATTGCTTAACTTTGATGTAAAATGGAAGTTAAGAAATTAGTTATTTTTTCTCACTTATCTTTGTTATTTTTGTACTTTTTGTAAATTTTTATGTAAATTATTCAATGAATACCAACAGTAAAAGTAAAGAAAGCACTTAAAGTTATATATATATATATATATATATATATATATATATATATATATATATATATATATATATATATATATATATATATATGCCATACAATTGTATATTATTGAAAAAAATAAATAGTATTTATTAGTCAATAATAAAGTTTTGCTCAATATAAAAATTAATGAAATGTTTAATTGATTTTGTGCAATATATATGTTACTTTCTCATTTTTAGATTATTCCGTTTCTGTATAAAGAGTTAATTTTTCATATAAAGTGAATGGAACTTGATTACGCAAGCAGACTTATTAAATTCTCATTTAAAAGTTATTTTTAAAGCATAGTTACATTTTTAAAGACAAAAAATACTTTAAAATAAAATATTTAAAGTATACAATTAAAATTGTTTTCGCGAAAACACAGCATAAAATATTTTTTTTATAAAATTCAACATTTCATTTACTTTTAAATTAATTTGTGAAACAGACTTAAATTTTTTCTATGTTTTATCTTCAAAAAAATAAATGTCATACGATCAAACTATTTACTATGCTCTGTTGTATATGAATAAATAAAAATTAAGCAAAAAACATGTCTGCGTATATCTATTTATCTATCTGTATGTATATTTATTACAACTACTCAGAAGTATATATCTATGACGTCATTAGATCTCTAGTCTTCAAATATTTCTAAAATTCATAGCTTAAAAGCACAAATGTGCTTTTAAGCTATGAATTTTAGAAATATTATTTTTTCCTAAATATGATAAAACATTAAATAAATAGTCTATAAATTGGATTTAAAAAGTGCGAGGGAAATCTTTGTCTCTATTTGTTTTAATTTTATTTCACCATAAAATGGCTATAAGGCATAACTTGATCAAAAATCGGAAGTTCTTTGAAGGAATTCAAAAATACCAGCATAAGGGAATCAGTACTTTAGAATTAATATTAAAATTTTACTTATAGAAATGAAGATTTTTTAATTCATTTTTTAATATTTCTTTTGCACTCTATAACAAAGTGGTCAACGAGGTGTTGACAGACAAAATTATTAAATAAAGAAGATTTTATACGGCGTCTTTTCAGAAAGCTAAGCATTTTCTATTATTTATTATATTTTAAAAAATACACCATAATATAAGAAAATTAGAATAATTTGATATTTTAAGTACTTAAAGTATGAAGATAATATTTTTTCCGTATGATCTTTAAAATTAGCTTTAAATTTTCGCTTTTTAAAAATTTGAATTTCTGCACTAAAATATTTTGTAATATTTTACGCAGCATACTATAATCAAATTATGCATATCATTATAACTGCGAATTTTATTAGTAATATGAAATTTTATTACTTTTGTTACCTTTTATGAAAAATTTTCGATGGTGAAATAATATGTTACTAAAAGCAAAATTTTTAATAATTAATAGAGTTTTTTTATAACGTCATATTTTTTTACATGTTGCGGAAAAATTATACGTATGGAAGTTGCTAATTCAAGAAATACTATGTGTAAATTAAAAAGAAAAAAAAACTGAAAGCAGATGTTTTGATACTATTTTATGAAATTCAAATTTCTAAATAAATGACTGAAATATGCAGGATGTTAATGTTACCTCAGCCTCAGGATGAGGATAAGAAAAAATAATGCTTGGCAATCTTCCTCTTAATTATTAAAGAAGTGGAGAACGTTTCCTGCTTTTCAACCGCCAGAGAGTTTGGAATTCCAAAATCAATAGTTGACCTCATAGTAAAGAAGTGAAAGAATGATAAAAGTGTGAGGGATCTTTCACAAGATCCCTAAAAAAATGACTCAATGTCAAGGAGCATTAATTTGAAGGAAATCGGATTCTGACCGAGATGACCATCGAATATTGACTCACATTGAGTAATGACATTGTAAGACTTCATTTGAGTGCCTTGAGTTACGTATACAGGTTCCTAAAAAAGATACCATAAAGCAAAGAATAGGGAAATTCAACTGAAATTCGATCAGAACTGTTGTGAAAATGAAGATTAGAAGATGGACTCCTATCACAATTCACAAATGATGGAAGGTTGGCTTTTTCTTTTATCACAATGAAAATTAAAGTTTTGAAGTAGCCAAATCAGATACACACAATAAGTTCAAATGAATCTTTTTGAGAATTTTACAAAATGAAATATCTTTGCACGGAAGCATTCTTCAAAAGTAGAATTTCTTCAGTTGGAATGGCCGAACATGCTTGAAACAAATATGAAAATCTTGTCAATTTCATGCCAAGACGATGTATTTTAATTTTGAGTGCAAAAGGGTGTGAAACACAACATTTTATATTTCTTTATTTCGTTAAATCAAAATGATTAATTTCGATAAAAGTTTAGAAAAATAGCATCTTTTTAAAATTACTTCTTTGTTATTTTTGAGGTTTATCGAATTATTTCTGATTTTAATGATGCTAATGATTTTTGATTACCTTAATTATTAAATATTACATATATTGAGCTTAAAATAGATGTAAATTAATAATAAACTATAATTTTTTAAAAGTTAACCATAAATTATAAATTTGTTTTGAAAGTTTACTTTCAAAACTTAGGTGAATTATTGTACACACACAGATATTCAAATGCCAGAGAAACTGGTGCAGATAACAAATTTATTGTTTGTCCCCACAAGTACACAGAAGTACAGCGGCACGATGAGAGATCGATTTGATTAATATTTGAAGGAAACTTAAAAGCAACTTTTACCGTGAAACCTGCAGGAAAATTTACAATTTAAAAGAAGTTTGAAATGGGAAGATATTTTCTAAATAACACTTAAAGAAACATCTTGATACGCTGAATAATGTTCATGTATATGGATTTAGGTTACTAATGGAAACTTCTAAAATCAGAATAATGTAACTATTCGGGAGTGACACTCAACAAATAGGTTGTCGAAAAGTCCGTCGAAATGCCTAATTGATATGAATGGGTATTGTGATTGTAGGTGATAATACAGGATGGTAAAAGTATCTGTAATCTGTCAGATTCGTCTTTAAATGTGTTAAGATTCTCATTATGTCAGCTAGACAAGCTAAGTAAAATTAGAGGTTCCACCAGCTCGAACAGTCTTCTCTTGACATATAGGATTCATAAGGTTTTCTCATATCCTCATACGCCCATTCACCCTACAACTGAAAACGAGAATTGTTAAGAACGAGAACTTATATATATATATATATATATATATATATATATATATATATATATATATATATATATATATATATATATATATATAAACATGAAGCAAAGTATTTCTGAAACTAAGCAAAATTTTGAATTTTTTGGAAAATATGATTTTCTAAATTATATTGAGGAACATAAAAAATGTGAAATATTTATAGTTGCTGATTCTCTTAATGTTGAAATCTATTTAGAATACTTTATTTAAAGAATATAGAGAAGTTAGATAAATATCTGTTAAAAAACATTATAAAAATGAAGGCAAACTTTTTAATACTTAAAAAAACATGTTACTAAGAAACGCCAGCATAATTATTTAACGAGTATTTTTTACTAGAAAAAAATGTCATCTCTTTTATTAGGTAAATATCACGTGAGTTTTAGCATATTCGTTGAATAGTTTCCGTATATGAGCATCCTCTTTCCAGATTTTCTTCATTTTTAATTGAATTAATGATTTCAATATGATTAACGCAAAAAATATACAATCTTAAAAAGAGAAAAGGAACTATAGGAAGTTTTTCCTTTAAATTTTGAGTTATAAACCTACTTGACATTCATATCTAGTGCTACAACATTTTACTCTCGTGTTTGCCCTACAAATATTATAGCCAGAGGCATTCTGGATGCATAATTCAAAAGAAGTTTTCCGATATATTAGTTTTTTAAGTAACTACCACCAACCACATAAAATATTCGTAGTTCAAAAAGTATTCCCGTTATGTTATATTTAAAAGTGGATTGTTTGAAAAAAATTCATATTGTTTGGAGAGATTTAAGTTGATTGTTTAAAAGAAATAAAAACTTACAACTAATTAGAGAAACACTTATTTTTTTTGTATTTTTTCTTATTTTGTTTTTTTAAAAGTTTTAAATATTTTATACCTCAATATTATTTTAAATTTTATGTGATTTTACGTTAATTTCTTATAATATCATTATCAGAAAGGACTTAAAAATTTCTCTTAATGTGCATTACACTACAAATTTAATTAAAAAGCGTATTTCATTTATTAATTTTTATATCATAAAGCTGATTAATTTGTATATCATAAAACTTAGCTTTTGACAATTTCTGTTTAGATTTCTTAAAAAATAAGAATAATTTAAACAAAATAAAAGTCTTAAACGCGCTCGTAAATTTTATTACAGTTCATTATTCCTACAGTCAAATAATAAGTTGCCGAAAGTGTTTTAAAAACATCCTAAATCTTATCTAGTAATAATTATTTTTCATCTCTCTCACAGGAAAGTTACTATAGGTAATATTTTAGGATGTTTAGCTTTATTTATGAAAATAGCATTTCTCATCAGTTGGAGTAAATCTGGCATATTTAAAAATCCCAACTGCAATTATTTGAAAATTTTATTATATTGCAAAATAGATAAAAATTATCAAAGAATGAAATTTTGATTATTTTTAGAGAAAATAATTTACTCTTTTCTGTTAGCTTTTTACATTTTTATACATATTTTATGAGAAGAATCTTATCGAATTTTTGCAAAACATCTTAAACACTTACGTATGAAAACGTTTCTGTAAGGTATTACTGTCACGCCAATGATGAGATTGATTATAAATATACCCAAAATGCAACACCTTAAAAGAAACATACAAATCATATGAAATTTACACAATACATTTGCGGAGATGAGATATGCCAATCATTAGCATTACAGTGCATGTGCACATCACGGGTGACTGTACTGCCACTTCCAGGTGTTATATAAAAGGAAAAGAGAGTTACCTATTTGAAGTCGAGAAAATGCTTTTTCTAGCATTTTTTGCGTAAGTTGTTTACTGATTCCTCGAAAGAAAACATTGAGCAAGTCTCTGAATTTAATCGCGGAAGAGTTATATCTCATATGAAATGCAGATTATTCTACAGAGAAAATGATGATCGTGTTGGATTAAACAAGCAACAATGATGCGAATCTGAGATCATTGCATGCAGGTAGGAATAGTGGACTGATGGAACTGATTGCCTTCCCCGCATTGCTTCACTAACGTGATGACTCTCATATTGTTAGCATGGTAGTAATGTATTGCTCAACCACATCTCGAACCACAGTACAACATATTCAGTCTGTAAACATCATTTGTTGTCGACTCGTACCATATGATGTCGTTTGCTATTGACCGGAATGTCTGCAAATCGACCATTGTTTTGTTTACCCTTGACTGAAAGCAACTTGTTCCACGAATGGTGTGATGAATGAAACATGGACAACAGAATGGAACGATACTGTCTGACGATTACTGACTAATCTCACTTCTGTCTACAATACCAAAGTGGTCGGATTCAGATCTGGAAATACCTTGCTGAGAGATTACTGAATTATCACGTTATTCATCGCTACACTAGTCTTGCATCCTGTACACTCACTTTGATGATATTGGATTTCACTCCCACATCCTTCCCACATTACCAGTACGCTGAAGAGTCAGGGATGCATTTCTGAAGTATTAGAGACTGTCATCCTAAAATATCTTCAGCGCTTGCCATCAACAACGTTCCAACTCGACAATGCGTGATCACATTTGATACGTTATAGTTTTTCGTTAACCATCAAACTGAATTGCTTTTTTGGCTTGTTTGTTCTGATCTGTCACGAATCGAAAATATGTGGTTCATGTTTTCTTAAGAAATAGTCGATTGTACACTACCGGTAGCTAATCCAGATCAACTTTGTTAATAGGTGGAAGCCGAATGGATCGTTATACCTCAAGGATATATCAAAAGCTTCTTTGATTCTATGGCGAGGCATGTGGCAGCAGTTATAGCTAACAATAGTGGCTACACTAACTACTGATTTTGGTATCATCCAAACTTCACAATAGGCTGTAATTTTAATCATTTAATCTTTGTATAACGTATCTGTCAAAGAGATTTTGGGGTGATATCTTTGATATTCTTTGGCGTTGCGTTTTCAACCACCAGCAGTGTGTATGTGTATACATACATTCTACAAGCTTCTAAATTTTCAAGTATTCTTGGGGTTAATTTATTCCTACATTACTATGAAAAATCCTTTGACATATAAATGCCATCAGCTTTAGATATTAAGACAATTTTATAATTTATGATTTCCCAATTAAATTAAAACTAATAGTAATAATTAACATTCTGGATTTTTAGGTACATTCTTATTACGATTAAATTTCAAACTAATTTTACTAGTATCTATGATAAATGTTGAATTTAATTTTAAGGTTATATATAATAAAATAATCTTTTAAAATTCTTGTTGTTGCTCTCTTATGCCAGCAAGGCTGGCGATATGGGATGTGCTGTTCCACTTTTCCAACTGAACCCTATTTAGGTGTGGAGTCCGACTTCTTCAGTACACACATGCCATAGGGACCCGATTATAGCGTAGGCTACCTCTCACATCTCATTCATACAAGGAAAGGACAAATACAGGATAGATAGAGAGAGAAAGTAAGTCCATGCCCGAACCGGGATTCAAACCCAGAACCTCCCTATCCACAGTCAGACACACTGACCACTAGACAAATTGGGCGGATTAAAATTCTAATACTTCGATTAAAATCTATAAAAGGGTAATTTTCAGTGTGAATTAATTAACATTTTTGATATTTATAATAATCTAAGTATGTTATAAGAAAACAAATTAAACGCATATATATCCCTATTTTGAATAATATCTTAATAGATTCTTTAAACATTTAACATGTAGAGTTGTGCCGATAAAAGTGAGAAGTGAGTTATTATTGTCAAACAACAGAATGACCAACCAAACCTTGAAAGTTTTATAAGAAATTTCAAAATGCTCCTTTGTATAGTATTTGAATTCCATTGATTCTGAGAAATTTTTTGGTTAGTTTCAGTATTAATTCATTAATAATTTACACAGTTGATTCAATTGTTAGTAATTTAAAGTCCAGTAATCCAGTAATAAAATGTTTAAGATTTCTTTCAAATATTAATTACTTGAAATTTATTTTCAGATGTGTGGCAACACAAATCGAATTCCTTTTTGGTGGTTGTATTTGGTTAACTGAGTTATTTCTATTTCTTATACTTATGTATATTTTTTGGGTTATCAGAATATATCTTTTTGAGAAGTCTTATGCCATTAGGAAGAAAACCCTGGTTTTGCGTCACCAATGTCAATACCTCCGAATGAGGCGGAATGCATTGGTACTTGTTTTCATTAGTGCATATATTATTGCTTTCTATTTGTATATAGTTAAAGACTTGAGTTTTTTGGTACATGTATAAGGGAATATAATTAAAGCTTAAGTTTCAAAGAAAAAAGCTCAGGTTGAGACACTGAACTACTGATCTCTATAAAAAAGAACCACTGATTAGAATGACATCAAATTAGAACAGAATATTATTAAAAAGAGTGAAAATAATTCCAAAATTTAACAATAGAATTCACTGTAAGCACCAAATTTTGTAAATAAAAATACCTGTCTAGGGTATGACTGATTGCAGTTGGTATACAAATTCACATAAAGTAAAAGTCTTCGGATTATAACTTTATCACGAGTATATAGTAGTAATATAAAAATGCCGAGCTCACTGCTCTTCCCTATTTTGCATCAGAAAAGTTTTCTGTGACAGTGTCTAAGAAACAATTCTTGTAAGTTCTTCGTGTAAATCTTTTATGTAAGTATTATGACTGTTCCCCAATAGCTCCGCACAAGTTAAAGACATTCAGGGTTATGCAAAAAGATGTTGGTAAGATGACAGTAGTGGGTCTCAAGAAAATGATGCAGAAAATAAAAAAAAATAGGTGTTTTTGATATGTAGTTTGGTAGAGGAAGGGAACAATTTGACATCAGTTGAAGAAATGGTGATAGCAGTGCAGGTGTAATCAAATGGTGATGTGCGATTGGACAAAGCACGGGTAATTGCCTTAACATTGAGCATGCCTGTGAGTAGGGTGCATAAAATTCTATGAAACAGCCTGCATTACCATCCATTCAAAATTACTCATGAGCAGGAGTTATTTTCTGCTGACCTGCCTGCAATATAGATTTTTGTTTTAGAATTTTTACTCATATGCCAGAAGACAAAACATGGTCATTAAACACACTGTGGATTGATGAAGTTAATCTAAGTTTGAAATGATATGTCAGTACATAAAATGCCAAATGTGAGTAGCAGGAAATCCATTCTCAAATCAACCAGAATCACTTCATTCTGAAAGATTCACAGTGTAGTTTACTGTGTCGCTCATGTTAGGGATATATTTTTTCTTGAAAATGTGGATGTTTTCGGTTTTGTACTGTCTCTGCTAAACACTATAAGCGTTTTTCGCACGACCACAACATTCTAGCTCTTCAGCAGCGGGGAAGTTTGGGTATGACCATTTTAATGTAAGATGGTGCTCTTCTGCACATTGCAAAGCCAGTGAAGCTGCATCAGAAGTGACATTTCAAAAGTTAAGAGTTATCAGATATCATTTATCTGCAGCCTTGCCGTCCCAGTCTTCTGATCTTAATCCGTAGGACTTCTGTCTATGAGGCTATCTCAAGGATGTTGTGCTCAGTTCCCTGATTACAAAACTAGTTGCACTGAAGGCAAGCATTACGCAACATTTTCTGAGCGTGATTCCAAAAATACTTCAATCGCTGTTGAATATGCTGTTTCTTAATTATAATTTGTTGGTTTAAACAGTGGTTAGCATGTTGAACATGTTTTACTCCAGCCCTATGAAATTTAAAAACTGATTTAATTGACGTTCTTTATGTGATTCTCAGGACAAATAAAAGCAGATTTTTCAATTCGCTGTGATATAATCTTTTTGAAGTAGACGGGCTTACATAATTAACAGTATCACACCTGTATAGTCTTGTTCAGTAAAGAGTAAAATTGCTTTAACGTGTAATTTACACCTTAGCTACATTTTTTAACAATTTATTTGTTATTTGTAAACGAAATGCTTTAAATTATGATTCTCATAGTGCTATCTGTTACTAAAATTTGGAACTTTGAATATGTATATATATATGTATATATATGTATATATATATATATGTATATATATATATATATATATATATATATATATATATATATATATATATATATATATATATATATATATATAGAGAGAGAGATATATATATATATATATATATCTATATATATAGAGAGAGAAGAGAGAGAGAGAATATATATATATAAGAGAGAGAGAAAGAGAGAGAGAAGAGAGAGAGATGGAAAGATACAGAATTTACAAAATTTCTAAAATTGTTTTCGTATCAAGTCAATTCAATGAAATAAACATGTCTATAACACAGCACAAATAAATTGTTTGATATTTTTTACAAGTGAAAGAAATTATTAAAATCAATAATTTATTTAATACATCACTAATAACTGTTGGTATGGAAAAGCTGTTTTAAAGGATTTTATCTATGAATTAAAGATATGTGTTCATTCATTCAAGTTATTATTTTAAGAAATTGAAAATAGTATCAAATTATTCTGATTGTTTAAAAATTAGTCTATACGAAAGCTTCCTTCTTCTGAACTTCATTATAAAGTAAATCTTTTCTAGAAATAAGGGATCTTATTGGACACGAGTAATCACGAATACTGTGCTAAACACAACTAATCTAGAGTGCTGCTTGGTTTACTGAACACTTATGTTGTCGTACAGACGGTAATGGAATTTCAAATCAAGAGATTCAATCGTTTCACCTTCCCTACATCCTCAATAATTGCTAATGGTACAATCTCGCCAAGCAATCACTGAATCGATGTTTCCACATGAAATCACCAAGTCTAGAATGTTTAATTACTCGTGAAGGAAGCACAATACCAGATTTTCTTTTCAACATTTGTGAACTAAACATTTTAATTTCAAAAGAAATAAATTTAATTGTGCCAATTTTAACACTCATTTATTTCAATTCACAAAAAGCTGGGTTAATAGTAATATTTATAAAAATGGTAAAATGTACAATATTGCGTCTCAGGGAAAATTACATTGAAAAATGAATTTTTTTTCTTTTCGCTTAATGGGAATTGAATATTACATAAAAATATTTAGCATATATTTTAAATAGTTTGAAAACTTGAACGTTTTTCTTTATAAATATGAAAATGGTATATTTTAATTATAATTTGTAGCATTATTAAACTTTTAAATGATTAGACGATAATAAATTTAAATTTAAATCGAAAATTAAAATTTCTTTCTAGGTAATTGACAATGATTTTTTTGTTTTTTTATCATTAATAGGAGAAAATATTTAATAAGTAAGTTATGCCATTAATGTACGAAGGAGAGTTAGATTTAGATTTTAACTAACATTTCGATACAGTGAAGGGAGAAAATCTAATTTCAAGCTGCTCTAATGCTTTTTGTAATATTTTTCTTAGATAAATTTTCAGCAACCGTGGAATGTAATCGTATGTTGCAGAACACCAAGTCTGGAAAATACCGAAAATAAAACAGCTGTACCTACACAATACCAAATCCTTATTCCTTTGTTCGTTTGTCATATGATCGAAGCACTAATCTTTTTCTCCGATGAGCGAAGGTAGAGGTTTTTACCTGCTCAGCACAATGAGCTGTACTTAATGAATGGTATGGATGTTTAGATTATCAATACTCTTGTACTGAATTATTTTAATATTTTAAAATCTATAAAGTGTTGCTGAAATTTTATAACGTATATTCTTCAAAATAAATATTTTATTTTAATGAAACTATGCATTTGTATTTAAATGATATTTCTAAGATTATTAAATTTAGCATTCAAATACTTGTTAAGCATTCTAAATTAATTGATTTCTGATTTATAATTTTTTTTTAATAAAGACAAATGAAACCAAATTTTTAAAAGTACTTTTTAATTCGAAATGCTTAATATCATTCTAATCTAATGATCTTTATTTCTCAATCTAATTGTAGAGTCAGATAAAATGATCATAACGTACTATAAAATTTTGCAGAGTTATTTTTTAGAATTTGAGAATCTTCAATAGGAAAAGATGTTTCAGTAGGAAAATATTAACCAAGAAATATATGAAGATATTCTAAAGCCCTTATTTTGCACATTTTTATATATACTTAAGGGTAACTTTAATGAAAGTCTGTTATATATATATATATTCGAGTAATATATTGTGAGTAGTAAAATTTATCACGCAATATTGAAGTCTCTCAGCATTTTAAATATATACCTTATAAATGCATAAAGTGTACATGGGAATAAAGATTAACCAACTGAGTATTTTTTAATAATCAATTTAAAAAAAATGAAATATTAGAAAGTCACTAGAAATGTTTCTGGCAACATGAATTATTTTTTTTCCATTACAATGCAACAACTAAAAGTTTCTTTAAAAATATCCTTTATTTCGGTTATTTTCCCTAAAATGTAATTCTCTTTGTTTTGAGGGAAATTTTTGATTTGTTTTATTTCCATGGGTTTAAGGTCTAATTGTAGAACTGTTTTCTTGTTGTCATCGTCAATTTCACTCAAATTAAATATCTTGAATTTCTTTCAAATCATATAAAAGATGCTTCAAATGAAAACAATTAAACAAAAATCTTTGTCACAAAGAAAAAATATGAAGTCATGTTAACAAATTAAAGAGGATATAATAGATATTATCAGTTCAATTCGGATTTCATTAACAAATCTTATTTAAGAAAAGAGAAAGCCAATGTATTTATGATTTGAATTTTTTCTTTTTCTAATTCTTGGATTGTTAATACTATTTATATAATATCTTGGCAAAGTATTAACTGTGATTAATACTTTGCCAAAGACGACACTGTAACTTATTTCATATATGAATCTTACTATGCTTCACAAAGTTATACAAGCAAAACTATTTCTATTTGAAAAAAAATTTAACATTTCGTTACAAATTATCATTACTATTTTTAAAAAAAAAAAAAAAAAAAAAAAAAAAACTGTATTTTTATAATTCTCATCTAAGTAAAGTTTTAATGGACACATTTAATAATATTAAGCAATTTGTATTTTGAAAAACTATACAATAGATTTAAATATAATATAAGCAAATAACATACAATTCTGACTCTGATTTCCATTCGACCTAGATAGACATGGGTTTCTTGTGCCTTTTAGTTAGAACACGAGCATGATTATCTAAAAGTAATCAAATTAGGAAATTTTTTATCAAAATTTTCCCCGAAATGTTTTGCTAGAACTTCACAATCTCTGCTTTTAAATTATGCGTAATATGAATTTTACTAATGCATGCAAAAAAAAGTTTTAAATAAAAATTCAAAAGCGCAAGGGGTATTTAAAAATAAATTTATTGCTTTGAATTTAATAAACTGATTTAATTAACTCAAAAATTACTGAAAAATCATACAAATCCAGAAATATACGATGCATTATAAGCAAACATTGTTTTCCTAGACTTGAAAATAATTAATTTAAAGTATTAAACAATTTTGTGGACATCATGGGTGAAAACTATTGGTTATTTCCTTGCTTATTCATTAAAAGTTATTTATTTCCTCAAGTGGGCAACTTTTAAAAATTTAATCGAATTTCACTTTGCTAGGGAAAAGTATGATTTCTAATTTTGAAAGTAAAAAATTGTTCTTAAATTTTAATGATTTGTATTTAAATAAAGGAAGTAGTAAAATTAATTAAATATTTAAGGAAAAATGCTTTAGGAAAGAATAGTTTTCTCTTAAAATGGATTTAAATGGAAAAGTAAATATTTTGTGTTTTTAAATTAAATAATTATTAATGAATTCTTAATAAATGAATAAATAATAAAAGATATTTTAAATTAAATTTTAAAGAAAACTTTTATTGAATTTAACGTATGAGATATATGTTTTTGTCTTGTAGTTTGAGGTCAAAACAAAAACTTAATGGGAAAGTAAGCAAAACTTTAAAATAAGATCAACTACCATTTCTTTGGTTAAATCCACAGCTAATTACAAATAGAGTGATTTCGGAGAATACAAGTGATTGCATTTAAAGCGTTAATTATGAGAATTCAGTCTTGAAATAAACATTGAAATGGTGTTTTATTCTATTCACTAAAAAAAAAAAAAATTGGTAAAGAAATAAGTACTTTTACATGGAATTAATTATTTTTCTAAAAAACATTTCTTACTTTAAAATTTATAAATCACTTTTTAAGGCAATAATTGCGCATTCTTTGATGAGAAATAATAACATATTTTTTATATCTATTAATGAGTGAACGCTTTTAAAAATAATGTAGTTTATTTACAAGTTTTTGTTTAGAATATCCTTGAAAGAATTTATTTTATAGTTTTAAGTTTGAGAAATGAGTTTTTTAAAATTTCATCTTATTAAATAATACAAATTATTAAAATCTAATGAGTAATTATTGAATATAACAATGGTATGAATAATATATAACTTGTCATAATTTTTATGCAAATATATTAGAAATACATTGTCATCATTTAAATTTATCCATTTGTTATACTAGAATTTAGGAAACAATTGTTAATAAATAAGTGGCAGTTACGACGGATAGCTGCAAATACTTTGCTTATTAATTTTCTGCAAAGTTAATACATTAAATTTTAATAAAAAATTTTTTAATAAAATTATTTTTTATTAGGATAATAGTATTTATACTATAATTAATTCTAATAAAACACTTCCCTCATGGGGTTTACCTTCTTTAGGTAAACACGGGTGTCACAATACCGAGGTACGTTGATAATCTGTCCTCTTCTTTATTTTCTTCTCTCCTCTACCCTTTTGCTTTTCTTCCTATTCTCCCTCGTTGTGGTTGCCTCGTAATTGATTGAGGGCTCCCCTTGAGTTGCTTTTGCCGTTCTCTTGCCATTAGTACTCTTGAGGACTAAAAAACCCACGTGTTTGCCGTGCGTAGAGACCCATGTCCCTGAAAAGGAGTGTCCTGGTAATTGAGGCCCACAGAGACTGACATATTACCTTGACCTCTGCTTCAGGTAAACGGGGTGTGTGTTATGGTCCTCAGCACATCAATCGGCATTTTGGATCAAGCGATCGGTATATCTACTGGGTGACTCGTTAAGGGTGGAGGCCACCTCAGGGATATACTGTGAGCGTATAGGACCTGGCTAGCACTGGTGCAGCTGGTCTGCATCCCCTTGTTGAACTCGGTGGTGGGTGGTGTGGTCAGGTCCCGAAATTTTAAAAACAATTTATGGAAAACAAAAAAAAATATCTTTTCTCCCGCGGGAGCAGTTATTGACAAATGAAAATAACGAATTTTTTCTGATTAAAAGAAAAGGGGGAACATTTGAAAATCTATCCCTTTTTCTTATTCAAAAGGAAATATCGGGAATTGTTGGTGAGGTGAAAACAATTCGGAAAGTTCGCTCTGGTGATTTATTTGTGGAAATATCCAACTCTTCTCAAGTGTCCACAATGAGCAATATGCGGAAGCTGGCTAACCTAGAGGTAGCAGTTGTGCCCCACGGCAGCCTCAATTTATCACGTGGTATAATTTCCGCAAGGGATTTGGAAAGTACGCCTATAGAGGAAATTTTAAGAGATGGAAAGTACATAGATACTAAGCATCTTATTCTGATCTTTTCGACCCCAGACCTTCCGCAGAATATAAAAGCAGCCTATTTGAATTTACCCGTCAGGCTATACATCCCAAATCCATTGCGATGCTTCAAGTGCCAACGTTTTGGACATACACAGAACGGTTGCAGAGGCAAACTGACTTGCGCACGTTGCGCAGCAGTTGGCCACGATAATTCGAACTTCATAGCGAAGGAAAGATGTGTCAACTGTCTGGGGGATGATCACCCAGACAGACTCCTATTCTCGAAATTGTTCACAATGGATACTTGAAAAGGAAATTACCCCTGTTAAAATCACTAACAACTGTTCGTACCCTGAGGCTAGGTGGAAAGTTGCCTCTCGCTGTCCAAAATCTGGGATTAGCTATGCAACCGCAGCAAAAAATGTCACCAGAACAATAAGTACACAAACTGAAAATATTTCACTTCTTTAACTAGATTACCCCAATTGCTAACATCAAAGCAAAAATCTGTACCTACTTCAATAACAAAGAGAAAAGCTCTTTCGGCTAAATCAAAAGCCTTAAAGGCTTATAAGTTAAAATCCTTTAGAGAGGTTTCTTCTAGACCCACCATATCCCCCCGTAAAGCCTTGCCCATGGAGGCTGATGCTGTTTATCTACACCCTTCGGACAAACACTTATCGCTCAAGGAGATGTAAGATGACATGATTTTCAGCTCTGGGAAAGGAGCTTTTCAAATTGAACAATAACTTCCTTTGTTTCTTGGAACTGTCATGCTTTGCGTTCCCATTATGATGACATCAAGTCTATAATTTCAGCCTACAACCCCGCATGTGTTGCACTTCAGGAAACATTCCTGAATCACACAATAGTTTATCCATGCGTGGCCAAGAGGAACTCGATGCATTAATAGATTAGCTGCCAACACCATTTCGGCTGTTAGAGGACTTTAACGGCCATAGTTCCTTGTGGGGAAGTGATGATACTTATTCTCGCGGTCGGCATATAGAGCGATTTATTTCAGTCAACAGTCTCTGTCTGTTTCATACCTGCGAGAAGACATATTTCCATGTACTCACAAGAACATTTCATTCTCTCGATCTGGCTATTTGTTCACCATCTCTTCTGCCATCGTTAAATTTAATTGTAATAAACGATCTGCATAAGAGCGGTCATTTTCCTCTCGTCATCTCCCAGATTGGAGGTAGTAGTGTAGGACACCGTCTACCTACTTAAGTGTACAGTCGGCCAGACTGGACGTTATTTACACAATTGGCAATTATTGATAACGAAATGGTCATGATCGATAATATTGATGATGTCGTATGTAAAGCCACCGAAACAATTATTAATGCAGATGTTACATCAATACTTAAAAGCTCTTCTATACCACACAGGCGTTGCAAACCTTGGTGGAGTGATGAATGTTAAAAAACCTATAAGAAATAGAGGAAGTTATGGGGGTTATTTAGAAGATACCTCACAACGAAGAATCTTATCGCCTTTAAGAAAGCAAAAGCATTAGCTCGCAGAACTCGTCGTCGAAGTCAGAAGGAATCCTGGTCTCGCTATGTATCCTCAATTACTTCTTCCACATCCGGCAAACAGTTGTAGAGAAAAGTGAAAGCAGCCAATGGAATATATAGAGAATTTTCCATTCCTATTTTGAAATCCGGAGCTTCTGTATACGCTTCTCCTGAGGACATCGCTAATGCCCTTGGTGAAACCTTTGCTACGGTCTCAAGCAACGACACATGTAGTCCTTCGTTCTTAAGGACAAAGAGTCGATCTGAGCGAACACCAATTCGTTTCTACCATGGACAAGCTTGCCTTACAACTGTGAATTTTGGATGTTTGAATTGAAGAGAGCATTACAGCAGGCCAATAATACCATTCCAGGACCTGATGGAATCAGCTATCAAATACTTCGAAATTTATGTCCAGATTTCCTATCGAATTTATTAATTTTGTTCAATAGGATCTGGACACAAAACACATTGACATCACTTTGGAGCGAAGCAATAGTGATTCTAATCCTTAAGGCTGGAAAGGATAATTCAGATCCTTAAAATTATTGACCAATAGCTCTGACGAGTTGCTTTTGTAAGACTCTCGAACATATGGTCAACGCTCGGATTGTATATGTCCTAGAAAAAATTAATGCATTCCTGTTAATCAGAGTGGCTTCCGTAAAGGGAGATCCACTCTGATAATATTGCTTATTTGGAAACACACAGATCCGCAACGCCTTTGTGCGGAGGAACCATCTCGTTTCCATTTTTTTCGACATAGAGAATGAATATGATCGTACATGGCGATATGGAATTCTCCGTTCGATATATGATTTTGGCTTTCGGGGTAATCTTCCGATATTCCTCAAAAAATTCTTACGCTCACGTGTTTTTAAAGTTCGGATAGGAACATTTTATTCTAATTATTTTAATCAAGTTGAGGGTGTACCTCAAGGTTGTATATTGAATGTCACCCTTTTTATCCTTCATATTAGTAGCATACTCCATAAATTATCACCTTCTGTTCATGGTACACTGAACGTTGATAACTTGCAAATATCTTGTAATTGGGATCAAATATGAATTAATTGAGAGACAATTACAAACAGCTGTTAACAAACTTGCTGCATGGTGTGTTGAGAATGGCCATACTCTTTCTCTTATCAAGAGTAGATGTGTCCACTTCTGCAAGAAAATTAGTATTCACAGTGATCCAGTAATTTTCGATTGACAACACAATTATACCTGTAGTCAGCGAGATGAAGTTTCTTGGTGAAATATTCCATCCAAAATTAACGTTCTTTCCACATGTTTTAAATCTGCGGAAGAAGTTTGAGCAATCGCTTAATATCCTCAGGTTGCTTTCAAACATCCTGGGGTGCTGATCGCACATCACTACTTCAAATATATCAGTTATTACACTTCTGACCATTAAAACTGCTACATCAAGAAGGTGACATGCTACAGACGTGAAATTTATACGAATAAGAAGGTGCTGTGATATGCAAATGATTAGCTTTTTAGCGCATTCAGACAAAGCAGGCGCCAATAGCGACACCTACATTTTGTTTAAATGAGGAAATTGTTCAGCCGGTTCCTCATACACAAATTGCATTTGAACGCTGTTGCCTGGTGAAAAGTTGTTGTGATGCCTCGTGTAAGAAGGAGAAATGCGTACCAGCACGTTTCTGACTTTGATAAAGGTCGAATTGTAGCGTACCGGGATTGCGGTTTATCTTATCGCAGTATTGCTGCTCGGTCGGTCGAGATCCAATGACTGTTAGCAGAATATGGAATCAATGAGTTCAGGACGGTAATACGGAACGCCATGCGGGATCTCAACGGCCACCTATCACTCTAAGACAGGCATATTATCCGCATGGCCGTAATGGATCGTGCAACCACGTCACGAGCCGTGAGTCAAGAAACGGGGTCGTTTGGAAGACAACAAGTGTCTGCACGAACAGTTCGACGACGTTTGCAGCAGCATGGACTCTCAGCTCGGAGACAATGGCTGCGGCTTCCTTTGACACTGCGTCATAGACAAGAGCGCCTTCATGGGTGTGATCATAGACAAACCTGAGTGCACGAATGGCGAGACGTCATCTTTTCAGATAAATCCAGATTTTGTGTACAGCATCATAATGGTCGCATCCGTGTTTGGCGGCATCGTGGTGAACGCACACTGGCAGCGTGCATTCGTCTTCGTCATACTGGCCCATCACCTGGCGTGATGGTATGGGGTGCCATTGTGTACATGTCTGGGTCACCTCATGTTCGCATTAATGGTGCTTTGAACAGTGCACGTTACATTTTTTGTGTGTTACGACCCGTGGCTCTACCCTTTAAGCCCTGCGAAACCTTACGTTTCAGCAGGATAATGCCCGACCGCATGTTGCCGGTATTATACGGACCTTCTTTGATACGGAACATGTTCGGCTGTTGCCCTGGCAAGCACGTTCTCCAGATCTTTCACCAATAGAAAACGTCTGCTCAATGGTTGCCGAGCGACTGGCTCGTCACCAAACGCCAGTCACTACGGTTTATGAAGTGTGGCATCGTGTTGAAGCTTCATGGGCATCTGTACCTGTACATGCAATTCAATCTCTGTTTAATTCAATGCCCAGGCGTATTACTGCTGTTATTACTGCAAGAGGTGGTTGTTCTGGGTACTGATTTCTCAGGATCTATCCAGCTATATTTTTTGAAAATTTAATCACTTGTTATTTTTAGTGTAATATATTTGTCCAATAAATATCATTTTGTTATCTGCATTTCTTCCTGGTGGTGCAATTTTAATGGCCAGTAGTGTAGTTTTATCACGCATTGAATACAGCTGTGTTGTTTATGGATCAGCTAGACATTCTGTTTTATTCAGATTGGACACTGTTCATCACTCTGCTTTGAGAGCTTGTTCGGGCACATTCCGCACATCATCCGTCCAGAGTCTGTATGCAATTTGCAAACAACTACCTTTAGACCTGAGACGAATGCAGCAGTCTCTCAGTTATTATGCTAAGATCATGTCTGATCCTCATCATCCATTACATTCCAGGATTCCTACATCTGCTCTTAAAAAAATCTATAATGCTCGTCCGAGGATCATTCCACCTTTTCTCATTAGAATAAAATCTCATCTGTTATTGTCTGACCTGCAGGATGCTCGAATTACTACCATAAATAGAACTTCACATCTACCCTGGTATGAGCCACAATGTAAAATAATCAATCCCTTTGCACAGTTAAAAAAATCGGACACATCTCCTGTTGTTTTCCATCAGCTCTATTCTTCTCACCGTTGTCAGTTTTATTCTTACCAACCTGTATTTACAGATGATTCAAAATCTGCAGGACATGCTGGTTGTAGAGCTTATATAGATAATATTTCTCTTAGTTACAGCCTCAATATGTCTTGCTCCATCTTCACTGCCGAAGCAACTGCTGTATTGTGTGCACTTCAGTATGTGAGTACTAAAGGATCAAATAAATTTTGTATATACACTGACAGCCTGAGTGTTTTAGAAGCGGTGGGGAATTTTATTAATGCCAACAGCCATATTGTTGTGTCGGAGAATTTTTGCACGTTAGACTCTCTGAAGTGCAAGGAATTCGATGTCTTTATTTGTTGGATCCCAGGACATGTAGGTCTTGATGATAACGAGAGGGCTGAAGCAGCTGCAAAATCTGCATCTACTCCACTTCAGCCTTCCGTTCCGTTCTGTGATGCGAAAAAAAGTGTGAAGAGTTTTATTTATAAACTTTGGCAGGAACCATGGAGTTTGCAAGTCAGCAACAAACTGTATACCATAACTTCATCTCTCATTTCATTTTCCGTTTTACCTTTACGAAGTGCAAATGTTAAATTAAACCGCCTTCGTATTGGACACACACGTTTCACTCATAAAATTTAGTTTTAAATGAATATTAAAACCTTAGTGTGAAACGTGTGATGAACCATACACTGTATTTCATACCTTAATTTCATGTACTGATTTTAACCATCATCGTTTAAAATTTTTTAAGACTGATCATTAACGATGCGGGATTTGCTCGACGAACCTCCGCATCAAAATATTTTTTCATTATTAAGAAACATTGGTTTTTATAGATTTTATATCATTTTAAATGCAAGTAATTTTAATCATAAACTTATAACATTTCTCTGATTTAGTTTAGTCTCTGTTTTAGCTATTTTAATTATAATTATTTGTGTTGCATGTTGGGTATTTGTCTATTTATATTTTAATTAATAATTTTTAACATTGCTGATCATTTAAAGGAAATTTTAAAAGTTGATTGGTATTGAAAAAAAATAAAAAGTAAAAATAAATAAATAAAAAAGAAAAATAAATAAAGATATTAAAATTTGGTTTTGGCGCAGCTTGTCCTTATCTGGACCTTGCGCCAGAAAACTCAACCAACCAACCAACTGATAAAATACTATTTTTATTAAAATAAAAAATTTATCACAATTTTTATCATTTTTTTCATTAATACATAATTATTGGGAAACCAATAATAGACAACTCTTACCCTAATTATATATTCTACTTTACATTATAAGTTATGTAGTTTATACGCACATTTAATTCTGTCTTGATATTATTAAAACTGCAAAAGAGAAGAAAGTATCTCTCTGAAATTTCTTGATACTTAATTACTTCATATTTAAATTCAAAATGATTGTTTTTACTGTTTAATATTATAAGTTTAAATCTTCAGTGAAAGTTAGCGGTTATATATTAAATTTTATATTAACGTGTTATTTCTTTCCATCACGTGTTAATAAAAAGTAATAATTTAATTCAAACCATGTACTCATTTTAATAGTAAATACGCGCGCGAGCAAAGCAATATAATGGCTTAAAGTTTTCTGAAAACCTTAATTCAGCATAAAAATGAAACACAAACAATGTAGTAAAATAATTCAACTTAAAACCCTTGGTCCCATAATAACAGTATTCTAACATATAAATGACAAAATGATAACTCATTTTAAATAAAATAAAAATGTCGATGTTACGTTTGAAAAATTGTGAACTGTGCACACAAGAAAATATAGCTCTATCTGATTAAATAGAAAGAGAAATTATTTCAAGAGTTTTCATAGAAGTCTTTCATCCTTCGAATTAAAAAATTTCTTTCTTCCTAACGCACAAACTATTTCCTTTCAAAGGAAAATTATAGATATTTCTATGAATTTGTGCGGCTCAATTTGTAGAATGAATGGAAGCTTCAGATAGCTGATAAGGTATTGTAAAATTATTCGCTTTCAGTTCCTGTTATATTGTTCATTGTATATCGTTAATAAAATCAATTTGCATTTTGAAGTGGTCTTCCGAATTTCTTTAAATAATCTTACACATACAATTTTTATGAAAATGAGATTTCCTGAATTTATATATATATATAATTTTGGTTTAATCTTTGAAGTGTATAGCAAACAACAGGCTAAAATTATTTTGGTATATAAGAAATATTGAGTTGTAAAAGTATAAATTCACTTAATATCTTAGGAATCGATATGAACGATATGAATATTTTATTTGTGAAACCTCATTTATTATAGTTTAAGTAAGTTCAGTATTAAAACTAATTTTATTGGATGATAAAAAAAGTGTTTTAAAAGTTATCAGTAAATTTACGTATGATTATTTAAAACATCAACATATTTTTAAGGGAAATTTAATTTACTCTAAAATAGACAAGTAACATTTTGTTTATCATTCAAACCATAATGAAAGTTTAAAAACTAGCATGATAATGAATAAAGTAGTATTTATACTGCTCGTAAAAAATTTATATAGAAAACTTTATTTCCTCGATTCAAACACTTTTGAATCCACTAAAGTTTGCTGCTAGACAAGATATTTTATTATACTAAAATTTATTTTGCTATAATGGAATTAAAAGCCCATTTTTAAACTATTAATTGTTTATATAAATTATCTTTCGGATTGCATTTGTGGATTCTAAGTATAATACCGAAAACCTTGTTTGGATTATTTCATAATGCGAATGCTGTTAACGCGTAAAATTTTTTACCCTAATAATAAGTTATAATAAGTAACAAAAGTTTTAGTCTTAAATTGATAAATAAAATTTAAGATAAAAACAAAATTCAATCAATGAATGTAAATATGTAATAAAAGAATAATTAGTATTAAATAAGCACAACATTTAAGAGCTTTTTATATGAATGATTTACAACTTATAAAAATAATTTAGCCAGCAAATTTATCAAGAGAAATGAGAAAATTCAAAATTGCTGTGTACTTTTTCACTAAGTTGCTAAAATTATTTCATCTTTAATACTATCCAATGTCTTATGTTTCTTAATTCAGAACATTAATTCAATAATATTCCCCACAACTGTTCCTTTAAATTTTTTTAAGGGGCTTGTATAATAACATTGATCACGTGTTCTTAAACTTTTCAGGAAATGTTTTACAATGATTAATTATATTATATTAATATAGGTAAATGTTTCCTCCGTAAGTGATGGGGAATATTACTTATTTATATTACTTATAATGATTTCAATTTATTACTATTTATATATGATTATATATATTATATATTATAAAAGCATGATACGGAAAAGAGTAATGAAATAAAGTACAGCAATAATATTTATATGAAGGAAATATTAAAACATATGAAAAAAGTAGTTTTAAAAACTTAAACAACGTTAAGTGTAACGCAGTTAATAACACTTCTGAAGCCATCCGCCTTGTCTAATGGTCAGAGTGCCTGACTGTGGATAGGGAGGTCCATGGTTTCGAATCCCGGTTCGGGCATAATGTACTCTCTCTCTATCTATCCTGTCTTTGTCCTTTCTGTGTATGAATGAGGTTTGAATGGTTGCCTACTCTATAAACGGGTCCCTATGGCATGCGTGTACTGAAGCAGTCGGACTCCACACCAAATATGGTTCAGTATGAAAAAGTAGAGCAGCTCACCCCAAATTGTCAGCCTAGTTGGCACAAGACAAAAAAAAAAACTTCCGAAACGAAATACTTTATAAAGAAAGCATGGCACATAGTTGAATAAATGAGAACATAATTTTTATGGTCTTTATCCTTTTACAGTTTATAATCTTATAGTTCAAATATTTTCTTATATAGCCTGTTTCTTCATTTAAATTACCTACCATTATGAATATATATTTTTTTAAAAAAATTATCATGCAATAGATCAAGACTCACATTTTAATAAAATTAATTTAAATAAAAATTATAATAATAGTTTCATGCTATATTTTATATACAAATAAGCATTTCTGAATGATGTGTTAGCATATTATCATCCTTGAATCAAATTGAACTATGTAAAATAATTTTAAAGAGTTTTGATCATACGTAAATATCAAATATAACTATTTTAAGCGTTTTAACCTAGAATTTTTTTTATCAGAATTTAGATCTGTGTGTATATAGCCTAATGGATTTCCTCCAATAAATCAATTCTCATTACTTTTCTTTAAAATTGTAATTTAAAACTTTAAGGCAATGTTTTCCCTGGTAATAGTCCCATCATATTCACTTGTTAATTTTAAACTTTAATATTAATAAATTGATAAAATGAAGATGAATAAATGAAAAAATATTATTAAAATAATATTAATAGCTTGATGGGTAAACGTATACTTTTTGAATAAGAGATGCTTGACTGCGTAATGTAATTTTTATTCTCGAGAGAGGGGTTAAGAAGTATCTCGTTATCTTCAATTTTCACTACGATGATAATTCTTCGCTAAGAGAATTATTATCAAATTAGTTTGTCTTCTGCACTTTCACTCACTTCATACAAAATATCGCATCAAGAGCAATTGTCCTTAGAAAAACATTTAAGATAAGAAAATTAGAATTTGATGACTCATACTATATGTACATTATGACTAAAAGCCATGTCTTTATTAGGTAATTGGAGTTGAATTTTTACCCAGTATCTTTTGAAAATATATTATTTTATTTAATGATATAATATATATATATATGTAATATAACCTAAATAATATTACTTTAATTTATATGTTTTTCGTGGCAATGGAAATGAAAACATTTTAGTAATACAATAAGTTTTTTGGACACTTTAAAATGAGTATATAACATATAATAGAGTGATAATATATTAAGGTGTATGATGAACAATTAAAAAATTATCGTAAATTCATAACTCTATCTTTAAGATTTTATTAATTGTAATTATTAAGATATTCACAATCTGTTATACACTTACCTATTCCATAAATTTGACAAACATGATTTTTATTCTTTTCTGCATTTTATTTCAATTGTGTGAAACACAAGTATCAATTTTAATTTGCATTAGTAATGTTTCCTGAATTATCTGCATTGGTAATATTTTCTGAATTATCTACATTAATAATATTATCCGAATTATCTGCATTAGTAATATTTGCTGAAGTATCTGAATTAGTAATGCTTTCTGAATTATCTGCATTAGTAATGATTTCTGAATTATTTTCATTAGTAATGCTTTCTGAAATTATTTATCAAAATTAAAAGAAAAAACTTTACTTTCATTTAATATTTTTATGTGAAATATTCAATGTTGAATATTTAAAATTTCTCTCTTTATTTGTATATATAAACTTTGAACCCTTTTTTAAGAAATATTTAAGGTAATAACAAGTCACTAGTTGATAAAAATGAATAATCTTTGTATTTAGCAAAATTCAGCACTTTCAAAATAATATTAATTATTTTTTAAAATTAATTATAAATCCATATTAAATATTTTTAAGAATTAAAGGATATTAACAATATAGAAATTTAAAAAAATTTATTAGAATAAGAATTATCTTTAATTTAAGGCCACTTAATTTAATTTCTGAAAAAGTCTAATGAATTTAAGAAATTTATCTCATAAAAATTTCTTGACTAAATTACAATTTAGTGTTTACGATTTTGATGATCAACGATTTTTACATTTAATGCTTGTAAATTTTCTATTGAAAATATTGTTCATTGCTATTGATTACCATCACTTAATGAATTTTACTTGCTTTGAAAAACTTAATTATATCAAAATTCCAATATAAAATTAATTCACGTTTCTCATGATAAAATGAAACATCATACTTTTAGATTTTATTAATTTAACAAATTTTCAGCGGTATTCTTTATAATAGGATTTTGAAATTAGCCCATAACAAAAACAATATCCTTTAAAATTAATATAATTTATAATAATTATAAATCATTTTTGTGATTTTTATATATTAATTTGCAGAAAAGTAAAATTCTTAGTTTGATTCAAACTTATAGTGTCTTATTACACACGAGTTTTAATTATGTATTTAATATTTTAGCACAAAAAACACTACTTCCTATACTATTTGTAATTATAAGTGTACAAAATGATTGGATATTGTACAAAATGTGATTGTAGTCTGTTAATAATTTTTATATAATACAATTATGTATTTTAATCATATATATATATATATATATACATAAAATTGTATGCAATATATATTTTTTGACTCAGTTGATTATTAAAAAGAAATATAAATTATGTAATAACCAAAACAAGAATAAAATTAATTTTAAAAAACTAGTTCTAATTTATAAATGTATAAAAATGCAGAATAATAAAGAATAAACAAGTTTGAAATCTAATTTAAATTATGATAGGATGGAACAACAATTCTATTCCATTTATTGTTCCATGCTCCTGTCTCAAAACATTGACATGTAGTTTTGTCATATGCTTTCTCTATTTATTTTGCTACGACTATTTTCTTGCATTCTTGTTTGCTTCAGAGATTTTCCTTAAGGGAAACAGAACATGACATAATAAAGATCTTTTCTTTTGGAAGCTGAATATTGGTGACAAACAGGTGCGTGTTTTTGGTCAGCTTAAATTGACGTAACTATTGACAGTTGGCTTTGAGTTAGCTTTAAAAATTGAAGTATTATTTTGTGATGTTAAATAAAACGAAATAACATGAAAAAATCACTTATGGTTTGTCAGTTGTTTCTCGCAGCCTTATTACAATTATGCCTTAAAAATATATAAATTCACTGTTTCTTAAATATTATTTATCTTTGTTTGTAAATACGCAAATATGTATAAGTACTTGAAATAAGCTATGAACGAAGTCTTAGTTTTTACAACTTTCACTAGTTTTATTACCATTAATAAAAATATAATGAATCTTTAATAGCTTCTACTACCTTGCTATTATTTAGTTGTTAAGAAATTACTAAATAAGATTCTGTAGACTGCTCATCACAATCTTTGTAAACACCCCTATTATTAAAAATATAAATAATTCTAGTAAAATGTAACACACATGTTCAATTTACGTCATAAGTTGTTTCAGTAACCACGTGAATTTTAATAATTAATATTTATTTAATAGCCAAGTCTAGTACAGATTAAAACATTTTAATTCTTTATCTGCATGAAAGAATTTATAGTAAACAAATATTTACTATAAATCAGAATGTGAGAAAATTCAGTTATCAGACATTGTATCATGCACAATTAGTTAAATGCTCATCTATATTTAAAAAAATGTTAATCTACAGCTAGTTCTCATGGAATGCTTTTATTTTTAAGTTAACCATCTTTTTAATCTCTTATGAGTGAAAAAATAGTAACAAAAGAATAAAATATGTAAGAATTTGTAGAAATTTCCATGCAAAGACATTGACTTCTAATGTATTTTGTTACTAGATGAATATATTTAACGAACAGGATAATTTTACTTAAAAATTATTTATTCCAACAAATCATTGAATCGGTGATTCCCTGATGAAATCGAGTTAATTTTTGAAGCAAAAATTCTTATGTTGGAACACAATACAATAAGAAATGATAAAAGTCTTTAAATGTGATGGTGGGTGGGAATCGGATCATTTAAATGTACCTGCGATCATGAAAGAATACCACAAAGGAACACATAAAAGAGAAGAAAAAAAGTGGGTTCAACGGATAAAACTGCATAATAAAACTAGAGGAATGCAGAATAAAAAGGTGACGATAGATGACGAGGAAGAAGAAAATCGGTTTTGAGGCAAGGCTTATGTAATGAGTATTTTCTCTGAAAAACGATAAGATTCTCTGGAAGTAAGGGGCGTAAATGAGTGTCGTGGCATGGAAGGATTTTGCTGGGAGATTTTGATGCAAATAAATCTTCACACATGCCGGATTGGGAAAAGAAGTTGAAAGGCGCAGATTTAACGACGCGGAAATGTTCATCCGTGGTTCCTGAATTCAAAGTTCGGCGTTGCGGATAATTGCACAAGTGTAGTCTCTATTGTATTTTATTTTCAACCATGAGCAAATAGCATAGCATGCTTAGATGCATTAAAAGGGATTACTTCCTTAACTTAAAGATATGTTGGAATGAAAAAGAGAATTTTGGGACTTTGTTGTCGGGAAAGGGAAGTATTTCTTAATGCTAAAATTCTTTCATTGGAAAATTAGAAATGTCAAAGTATTCAAATACTTGAGTTTTTCTGTGCAATTTTTGTTTAAAATTTAAAAAGGAAGCTTTAATATCTATTTAATAGTGAATAGGGAAAGATAATAGAATATTTCTTTAAGTAATTAACAATTTTAGAAAACAATTTAGGGATTTATTTTCTTGAATATATTTCATATATCCTTATTGACAATCAAACTAAAAATAAATAACGTTAAATTGTAATATCAAGCAATTAATAGAGTAATTACATTTATTGAACTAATCTTTGGGACCCTCATTTGTAATAGTTTTATGGGTAAATGGTTAAATTTTGTATTTTGAGGCATTTATTAATTTGTGTTAGTTTTGAATTTGTCTCTCCATAATTATTCACTTGGAAAAGTTAATTTGACAAGAAAAACAGTACAATTAAATTCTTTTTAGAAACACTCATTCTTAAAATTCAATATGATGAAAATGATTTTCCAAGCCTATTGTTTCTAGAAATGCCTTTGAAAATATCAAATTACCAACGTCTAAGAATCAGCATCAAAAAATGATTCTTCGTCTAAGAAATTATTAGCTATTTTAACAATCCGCGGAATTCGTCCTTAAAATTTAATACACTGCCAGATGTAGAAAAGGCGAGACCAAGAAGAATTATGCAATGCCAGAAAGTTATGCAAATTTCTGGGTAGATGCATCTTATTAAATTATGCAAAAAATGTAAAATGCGCAGCTCTCCAGCATACATAAGATGAAATAAAAGGTGAAGAACCAGCAGAGAGAGAAATATTCGCACCGTTATTGCTGCTTGAAAAATAATCATAGAAACTTTGTTCTTGTCGCAAAGTAAACCTGTAATTACATAAAATGTCATCGTCACAGGAATCAGTTTAAGCAGACAGATGAATTTATGAAGGTCATGGCGATAGGACTGAGTAGGGCAGGTTGATCCTTACAGCAGATCGCAGATGACAGATACCTAGACGCGTTCACAGTGCACCGTCTGGGGCGAAGATGTCCGGAACAAGGAACGGTATAATGTTTGCGGGTTGACGGTGCAGTCAAAAGGAAGTCAGCACATCTGGATCGACGCGTCCAACGGGAGAAGATGGTGGTCCTGATAAGCATGTCTACCGAAATAATGCAGCATGTACAAGTCACCCTGGATGCTCCCATATCGAGCAGAGCTATTTGTCGTATATTAGTTGCTAGTGGCCAGCGTTTATGGCGTTCATTAATAAGACTGCTATTGACCCCACAGCATAGACGTCAACGTCTGGAATGATGGTGGGTTAAGGCGACGTGGACGTCAGAGGGACATAGGATCGTCTTCTCATGAGTCACGCTTCTGTTTCTACAGTCATAGTTACTGCATAAGAGTGTAGGATTGACGTGGAGACAGGTCCAATCCTGTAGCAATTGTGGAACACCACACAAAGTAGCATTATGGTTTGGAGTGCCATTGCGAATAATTACAGGTCACTTCTAGTTCGTATTCATGGCACTATGGCAGCCCAACGTTACGTGGATGATATGCTGCCGATGGTGACACTCTTATACCTTCAGGGAGTGTCCAGTGTCCTTAATCAGCCACATAAAGCCCCCCGCACATTGCTCGCATGAGTGAACATGCCGTGGAATGCATATAGTTACTTTCCTGGCCCCTATGCTCTCCAGATCTTTCACCAATTGAACACATTTGGAATTTGATTGGATGCTATTTGCAGACCCTGCCACTGCCTCCTTTAAAAGTTGCACTTTCGCAAATATAGAGACTTTCCTCAGAACACCCTCCGTGTTCTGATTGACTGAGTGCCTAGACGTGTTGCTCCATGTATCGCCATCCATGGCCTTCTTCAAACTACGGACCCAACCCTGTTCTCGCTCTGTATTATACATATCATTTCGAAATACATATCACTTATTGTTAGTGGCTGTCTCTCTATATTTGCCGAAATTCTTCTCTTTCTGGCAAAACTTTCTTGGAATTGCATTTTCATTGTCATGCAGTGTATAACGAAAGCCAATTTTCAAGCAAATTATTTCTACAAACTCTTTTGGAGATATCAAGTTCTCAATTTCTAAAAATCAACATCAAGAAATAATAGCTAATTTAAATTATAAACGTCATAGTTAGTTATATAAAGGTTTTGAAAAGGACACAAACATTGTATAATGATATTTAATAAATATTTTTGTGGCAGTATTATAATTTCTATTACTTATGATATTTTATCATTCTAATATAAATAGTTAAAAAATCATCAGTAAAAGAACAATAAGTATAAATTTCCATTATAAATTCAAAATCAATTCCCAATGGTTTGAAATTTTGCTTAAGTATTTGATTTCGATTTAAAACATATATTTCAAAAATCCATTTAATTAATCCATGTGTAAGATTCTTAATAAATGTATTCTAGTTGAAATGTAGATATTTGTCAAATTATATAATGATAAAAATAAATGACCGATTATTTCTA
Source organism: Latrodectus elegans (assembly GCA_030067965.1). Lineage (NCBI taxonomy): Eukaryota > Metazoa > Arthropoda > Arachnida > Araneae > Theridiidae > Latrodectus > Latrodectus elegans. Next base: position 57,708,348 of record CM057809.1, on the reverse strand, counting down.
ATCTACAAATATTTTTCTTAAGTATTTTTAAATTTATTGTGAAGCATTTTTAATATTTATAAAAAAATTAATTAAAAGTGTGTGACATTCCTTTTAAAGAAATTACAGTAATTTTTTAATTAGATTTAATCCATGAAAAATTGCTCACATGTTTCATATTACACAAAGAATTAATAAGTTTAGAGCTCAGAATTCTATTAAAAAATGATGGGTGTTACAAAGAATAAGTTACCGTTGTTAATAAAATATAGTCAAGAAAGGCTACAGGGTATGTGAAGAGACTAGGCTGTATAGCTGAATATTTCAAAAGCTTTTCTTCTATCATAAGATGAGCGTAATTCGAGTATGTCCTGTTAGCTGAATAACGTCTTAGGTACTCCTTTTTTATTGAGCGAAAGAAGATATTTTTATTTCTGTAAGAAATAAATTTGCTATTATTTCTGAGAAACACTTTGGGAATGAAACTGTTATGTAACACTGTAAATAAAAAGAATCGATTTTGCCAACAATTTATTCTGTAAACAATCAGATTTATAAATTTACTGTTTTTATTTGAAAAAATCTGCCTTATTAAATGGTCATTGTTTCTAAATGGTACTTTGTACATAACAAAGAAAAGGATATTTTACATGATTCATAGATGTATTTAACTTATAAACTTCCCAACCCCCCAGTTTGTAAAAGATAAAAAATTTATTTTTCGTAGATATACGAGGGTCACTCTGAAATTTTTGAGATACAACTAGGTTTTTAAAGTGATACTTAAAAAATTTTAGGTGTGCTCAAAGTAGTCTCCTCCAGCATGAATGCACTTTTGTAGATGAATTTTCCGCAGATTAAATACCTAAAGCCATTCATTTCTTTGAATAGATGACAAAAATACATTTATAGCCACATCAATCTCTTCTTCTGAATGAAAACGACGTCCACGAAAGTTCTTTTTTAGATTAAAAAATAACCAAAAATTGGCACATAGCTAGATCAGGTGAATACGGCAGATGTTAGATCTCTTTAATTTGTTTTTGCTTAAGAAACTCAACGTTAATCCGGCTGTATGTGAAGATGCATTGTCATTATGAAGCATTAGTCCCCTAACATTCAGTTCTTGTAGAATTTCTGGAAGACATTTAGTGGTACACCAGTTTGCTGTTACTGTCTTCTGTCCTTCCAACTTGATGGCTTTGACCAATCCCGCACTTCTGAAGAAAACAACATACATCACTTTTTTCAGTGCGCGTTGTTTTTTCACCATTGTAGGCGTGGGAACATCTTCAAAGACGCATACTTTGCTTTCTTGACGTGTTGGAACGTCAAAAAATGGTATGCACGTTTCATCACCTGTTACAATTTTAGAAATGATGCGGTGGCCACCATCATTTAGCAATTTAAGAGTTTCTTTACTGATTTTGAGACGCTCCTGTATTTGGTGCTCAGTTAGATTATTGGGAACCCAACGGCAAACTACTTTTTTCATATGTAATTCTTCATGAATAATTTTATGCATGGCTGCGGATCCAATGTTAAGTTCATTCTGTATCATTTGATAGGTACAACGATTATAATCCATTAACATTTTTCGTATGGCAGACACATTATCCGGGATTACTGTCGACGGCGGCCTTCCTGTGTGTTTTTCATCCTGAAGAAAATTGCGTCCTATTCTAAATTCTGTAAACCATCTGAATACAGTAACACGAGCTAGAGATTCATATCCAAATGCTAATTGCAACCATTGAACGCATTCTTCTTGATTTAATCCTGTTTTAAAATCGTAGAAAATCATAGCGCGAAAATGTTTTCGCGTCAACTCCATTTTCTCTTCTGTTTAAAATTTATTCTACGCTAAACAAGTTGAAGTAAGTCAGTAAAAAATCGTCCTCTGTGTTAAAATACTTTGTATTTTAAAATTTAACCGTTATTTTTATTTTGTAAGTTCTCGTCTGTGCGTATCTCAAAAATTTCAGTGTAACCCTCATATGTATTAATAAACTTTTGTAATTTTGTTAAGGTGTATGAGTAAGGAAATATTGTCTTTCAAATAATTGTGACACAATTTTTTTGAAGAAACGTTAATAGTTTGTTTATGTCACGAAAACTTTAAATAGTTATATCTCTCTCACACAAAATATCATTTTGGGAACAAGGTTAGACGTAAATCATTTCTTCTATAATGAGATAATCTCTCCTAAGTTTTGCTCCTTACGCTTATATTAACTAATAATCCTAGTTTTCCTTTCTTAATAATTTTTGTGCCTTGTTAAATTTTAATTCTAATTTAAATTAAGGTATAATTTAAGAAACATAATAATGAAAGTTTTATTCCTCCCATTTGATCATTTATTTATAATTGTTTCAATTTGTTTCATATTTTTTTAGTAAGTATAGAGAAAAATTCTTATTATGTTGTTATTAGAAGTTAATATCAATTGAATTAAGGCTGTGAAATAAAAATGAAAGAAATAGTAATTTTATTTTATATGTATGTAAAAGTGTATAATTTATTTTTTGTAGTTTTTGTATTTTATTTTGTTATTTATATTGTATATTTATTATACGTGTATGCGGATTATTTATGTGGAATATCTCTCAACATACTAAAATATATTTATTTCTTTTCATAAAATAATATATGTATGCTTAGAAATCTTATATATTCGCTCGTTTGAATATTGTGCAATATCTACAATTAAATTGTCAGGAAAACTTGTCTGTAGTTAATGATATTGTATTCATTAACTTCATGTCCAATAATATAAAAAATAAGTTTGCATTTTTTAAAACATTGAAGTTTCGCTTTTTAAATTACATAAATATGTTTTTACCGAAGACAATAATATTTTTTAATCCAAATCCAAATAAATAATGGAATAATTTGTAAATATCAAAAAATTTAAAATTTTAGACATGTTTTCCAAAAAATAAGGAAAATGAAAAAAATTATTCATTTAAATTCAAATAAAAATTTATTAAACAAAATGGTAAATTTAAAAATATTTCATTTAAACTTACCTTCTATACTTCCACTGAATACTCATACAAATAAAGCATAGAATTGTTATTATAATTAAATCAAATAAATAAATTTCATAGACAAAAATACCATATAGAAAAATTCAAATTAAATATTTAAATAATATAGTGTCTTTAAAATGTTGAAAACATTTTAAGATTTAATAATTCATAAAATGCAAGGAAGATATAGACAAATTTATTATATTTATACAAAATAATTCTGAAAAATTTTCTTTTATAGTGAACATTGCGATAAAAATTTTTCTTTTCCCATTTAAATATCATTTCCTCAGTGTGTATTGTTTGTCCTTGTTATTAATTTAAGGTTTTTCAAAATTTTATTGTAAAAATCACTTATACATGTTATTAATTGCATATTTTTTTGTTTTCGGCAATGATTAGAAGGCATCGTCATGCCTATATTTAGTGAATTCTTAGACGATTTATTCTATGTAATGCTGCATATTCGATCGTAAACCGAGGAGAATAACAACATCTCTTTGGATATGACCGTTCTCAGTTCTTTAAATGACCATTTCCTAGAAAGATGGATTGGGTAAGGTAGCCCTATTCCGTGGCCTATAGATTATCTGATGTAATGTCGCTGAATTTTTTTGGAGATTCGTAACGAACATCGCTTATAGGAGGAAAGGGTTACATTTTTATAAATAGAAGGCCAGAGAATTTCAGCTACAGCAGTCTTTGTAGAGACTGATATCAATATCCGGAAGGAGATAAACTACTGTCTTGATATTCTCCGCCCGATGAAAGACACAGATGTGGAAGTCCACTGACAAGAGAGAAACATAAAAACATTTGCGCTTGTTTAACTATTAGTTATATCAGTTTAAATTCATCATCATTATTTTTTGAATTATTCAACATCAAACATGTCCATCATTTTATTGACGTTCTGTACAATTATCTTATCATACCAATCATATCAACAATTCGTACTATAGCAATCAAGAAGATTCTCATAACTGTTTTCTATACATTATTGAACATTTCAATCTTGTTAGAGCCCAACCACTAATTTCTCGAGCATTTTTAAAGAGTTGTAAGTATTATGAAAACTACGCGGTACTCTCTTTTATTAAGTGAAATTAGCATAATAGAGCAATTAAAGTAATATGAATAATTACGCATGAATTCATTTATAATTAATGCTTTTATCTTTAAGAACATTAAAATTAAATTTAAAAGAATCGTTAAAAAATCAAAAAATATGATTTTTGATCGAATAATGTCTATGTTTCAAATTCAACGAAGGCTCAATATTTGAAATACATGCATTTGAATGGATAAAGGAGAAGCTCAAGCGTTGTATTTTTATTAATTTGATTATTATATAACGAAAATTATATGAGTTTGAATGTCACGAGCGTCATTTGTAAAGAATAGGCAGCTCTTAATTTATAAAAGTTTTTAATAAAATTGAAAGTTATATTAATTATGGAATGAAGAATTATACAGTCTTCACAAATATAGTCTTAGTTGATGATAAAAACATTAAAATTTGAATAAAAAATCAAAAACGCATTTTATAAAATGAGAACTTTACAATACTACAAATACTTTAAAATGATTGAACAAATGTAAAGGTGCATTTTATGATAAAGTAATTGAAAGGAATCTTCATTGTCGAGATTTATTATACTATTGACTTATAAGCTCAGGAAAAGAAACTTTTTTTTTTTTTTTTTGGAATTCAGACTTTTCTCCCGCAGGATAAGCAACGCAGTTAAAGGAAGGAAGGTTGCTATGACAACCTAACGTGACTGTCCCACACAGTCAATGACAGTCTACAAGCAATTTCCTTTCATCTTGCACAGAAGTTACCTTTTCTTTTGAAATTCCCACCAAGAATATAGTATAAAATACTCTCCAGGGTATACAAAATTGTTAAACGTTATGACATAAAGTTACACTAAGATATACAACCAAATTACTTTATATTTAAGAATTAGGAACATTGTTGTTTCATATGCGGGTGCATGGTTTTATATATATATATATATATATATATACACACACAGCATATTTACATTATTTAGTTTTGTGATAATAGAAGGAAATTTCCGAATATTTTCATAGTTAACGAGTGTTGCTCATTATTAACATTTTTTAAAGAATTAATTATTTTTAATTATTCTAAAGTTACCATTTACTTTGATTTTGTATTTTGTTTGATAGTTTGCTGCAAAAAGGTATGGATTCTCAGCTATAATTATTTTAATTTATCTAAATTTAATAATATTCCTATATTTCATTAAAAACCTTCCTAATTTTTTAAATTTAAATGAAAATTTCATAAAATTTATGAAAATGATAATGCGCATGACAAGAAAAATGATACAGTATCTATAGCAACTAATTTACATTATTAATTTTGAGTTTTAAACTAAAAAGCTATTAATGATGTTTTAGTTATGACATTCATGTTGAATAATAAAATTTAATTTATTAAGAAAAATGAACTTAAAAGTTAAAAATGCCATATAAAATTAAATAAAAATCTCTAGCATTAATTAAGTGCACAAGAGCATGAGAATTTCTTATTTTATGGAATTTTCAAGTGTAGGCTTTTATAAGCTCAACTGAATAATCAAATCAGATTGTTAGTTGTTTTCTTATTGACAGCTTAGGAAGACTGGATTCTGAGACAAAATGTCTGAAGAAAGCTTCATCGATGAGATTTAATAACCGTGTCATATTGAACAAGGAACAGGTTTCTTAGGTACTTCCTAGCAGTTTCATCTAGAATTAGATTGCTGATTGACTGGATTGCTACTAATGACGTTTTGTTTCCTCCCGGAAAACGCTCTCAGTATACCCTTTTTTTTGGCAAAAACTAACAGCATCAGAACGCTATTAGATATTCTCGGCAATCAATACGTTATAGAGTATCATTTGATTAATTCTCTTCCATTGTTTCTCAAGAAAGAACAGTATTAGAAAAAAGTTACATCAGTTGAGTTAATGTGTTAATGAAATAAATTATTATTATATAATAAAGTATTATTATAATGGTGATTTCAGTAAAAGGAATAAATCATGTCAATGAAAACTATTTACGAATAAATTACTTTCAATAAATATTTTTCACTATAAGAAATTATAATCTGTTCATAAGCATATGTAAATTGAAATTGAAAACTTCTTTTGTTTTCTAATAGTATTTATCTGATATTTAAAGCATTGTAAGTATACTTCACTCGTGATATTAAAAGTTTATAATACAATATAATGTTTTAATAATACTGTAGACAATTATTATGTAGTCATCATTTGAAAAATAATTTATCCAATTACGTATGAAGTATTTTATATCTCATGTATTATAATATTTACTTCAATTTATAAAAGCATGAAAGAAATCTGAAACGCATGAAGGTTTTAGAGAATTATCATGTAAAGATTAAATACTGTTCTTAATTTTATAAATAATTAAAAACTTATTGCTCTTATATATAGAGAATTATTGTATTTCACAGTGCTTTGTTGAAGAGAATTACGGTAAATACGATCATGTATCTATAAAGGAAATTTATTCTCTATTAATATTTCTTTACATTATCTTAAATAACATATACATTAAAATCCATGCAATAACTTTAGAGGTATATAAGAAAATAAAATAAAATTCTTAAACGTAAAGGGTAATGTAATTTCATATCTTAATATTGAAAACTGTGGGCTTAGGATTAATTACAAACTGGTACATTGTAGAAACTCTCTGATATAAGAGCTATTTAAACTTTTTTTTAGAAATGCACTTTAATGTAAAACTAATAAATTAATATTTAACAGATTTTTTAATCAACTTTCCAAATTAATTTCATTTTTTACTTGATTATTTTTTTTACAATATTATGTACATAAATATTTATATTTGTTTACTGTTTCTTAAGCGATAAAATTCTAATTAATAGAATGTATGGAAAATTCCTTTTTTATTTCAATTAAAACTTAATACTAAATTTCTTCAGCTCTTTATTTTTGTGGTAACATAAAGTTCTTTATTGATGAAATCAAAAGATTTTTCGAATCATTTTTATGTACAATTGTTTACATTCCATAAGAATTTTCTTTCGCAATTACTTTTCTAAAACTTTAAAAAGAATTTTTACAAGTTTTACAATATATATATATATATATATATATATATATATATATATATATATATATATATATATATATATATATATATATATATATATATATATATATAAAGTTTAAAAAAAGTGACTCAATTGGTCTCAACTTCTCTTAAATAAGCTTCTTAACTCACTTCTTCTTGGTATGCGGTTTTCAGATTACACTGTAAAAATTATCTGCATCCTGCAGAAGTTGTAGTCACATGACAAAAATACCATAAAATTTCTTTTTTATTGGATGAGATCACAAGAGATGTGTGTATGTGTAATATTTATTTCCCATTTAGTGTTTAGAAATATTGGATGTCGATATTCTGCTTCGAGTATTCTTAGGGCACTATTGTAGTAAAAATTTCCGAAATGTTTACTTTTTGACGAAAATGTATAGTTATTGTAAAAAAATATTTTGATTTTCCTATTTATCAATTTATATTTCTATTCAGTATTTGAAGAATAATATTTGACAGGGAATTATGAGTTCAATATATAAGCAAGATAGCATTTTAAAATTGAAATTCAGAAACATATTTCTGGAGTTAATGAAAAACATAACAAAAATATGTGATAACTTTGTATCATGGTTAACAGACAATTATAACTAAGTGTTTTAACCCCCCCACACACACGCACACGCACACGCACGCACACACACGCACGCACACACACACACACACACACACACACACACACACACACACACACACACACACACACACACACACACACACACACACACACACACACACACACACATATATATATATATATATATATATATATATATATATGTATAAACACTTATTAGGACGGAATACATATCTAATGTTTTAAATTAATTTATGAAAATCGTTATCAAATTTGTAGACATGCGGTAAAATGTCCTCCAAGAGTTACATCATAACGCATTTTGTATAATTGTACTTTTATTATAGCTGCAATATATATATATATATTTTTTTTTTGAGAAAAAGAAAAGAGTATATATATATTGGATTCTTTTTATAGTTCAAATTGTTTCTCTCATGTTGATTTAATCTAACCCACATCAGGCATTTTCTCTTGGTGATAGCCTAACTAGATTGCTAAAATCATCAAACATTTATAGTTCTGTCGCAATAAATAATATTTTTATTTTTGAGATTTTTTATTTATATCATTATTTAAATCACATACATAAAATTTAGTTCCATTTCAAATTTTTTTCTGGTATGAAGAAAAATAACTTCATAATAATATTTACAGGAAATAGAAAGGAGTTTCTAAAAAATTATAAATTGCAATAATTATTACTGATAAATTTTTGTGAAATATTATTAATTCAAGTAGCCTTTGAATGTCGGTAATTTTACTTACATCTTTTCAGTACACATAAAAGTGGCAGCAACTTTGTACTCTACCAATTATTTTAAACTGAAGATCCATATATGAAAAAAATTGTATTTTACATTATTACAGAAATACCTATTCATGTACAAGAAATCTAAATTAGAATTTTAAAGAAGTGCAAATTGCAATAATTATTTAATGATCATTTAAAATTATACAACTAGTACTTTCTTAGAACTTAAGATTCGTTTCTTAAAATCTCACTTAAAACTTACAATGAGAGATCATTACTTAAGATTCACAGTCACATATTCTACCGTTATTGCAGTTTCCCTGTAAATTGATTAAACTATTGGATTGCTTAGTTTAGTCAAATAATTGGAAATATCCTGGATCATTAATGAAAATCAGAAAGAAATAACTAAAATACTTAAATAAGTGAGCATTCTTTTCCTGTAAGGCTGTAATTAATTGGTTGAAGTAGAGTGTGTAACTGAATATTACCATTTATTAAAAACATTTTACTGAAATACGCATTATAATGTGAATGCTGAATAATTTATATACAAATTTATCAAGATACCTGTAATATGAAAGATTGTCAGCTTTTATTTTTATTTTAGTGTGAGAACTAAGGAACTTTTAGTATTATTTATTTTCAAAACTAAAATAAGAGCATTTATATATATTTAGTAAACTTACATACTTAATTATGAGCAATAGTTACATTCCTTCAATATTTGGGAGTATGCATGCCGATATTTGGTTCAAATGATAGTATTTATTGGTTTGCTATTTTACTATGTGTGTTAAAACAATCCAGTGTTACTCAAGTGCAATCAATGTGTTTGATTTATGAAGCACTACTTAAAGTCATTAGTCTTCCCAGATAATCTGTGGCAGATCATTTCAAGACTTCCAAAATGCCAATTTCACTGTGAATTTTGTGTACAACAGTATAATTACACAAACTGAATTTATAAAACAAATAGTTAATTTTTCTATGAGCACTGCATCTAAAATATGTGTTTATTGAATGACGTAATCTGTAAAAAATAATATTTATACTGAATAAACGTTAAAAAGTACTATTAATTTCTACATAAATTCTATTATTCATTTTAATGTTAGTGAATGAATCTTATCAATAAATAGATTACAGATATTTTTTCCCCCTGCTAGTTAATTATAATTAACAATTTTTGCCAGATATGATTGTAATTTGAAATCTTATATGAGTTATATATTTTAGTAAATTTAAGGGTAAAATTCTATCATAGCTATTTAAATATATATATATATATATATATATATATATATATATATATATATATATATATATATATATATATATATATATATATATATATATATATATATATATATATATATATATGTATGTATGTATGCATATATACGCTATTTGTATAAGCACTATGGTAGGAAAATTTTTAAATACTTTTAGGTATAAAATTAAATATTTTATTAGCTTTAGAGAGAGAGAGAGAGATTGTGTGTGTGTGCTATTGTTGATACACTTTAAAATATAATAATCGTGAAATATCTTGCATAAAAATGTTTTCTGATGCAAACACAAGTATTATTTGAACTTATTAAGTCATATGTCCAATTATTAAATATTTATTCCATTGAGTGGGAAACTACAAATTTCCATAAATAAATTTAGGTGGTTTGAATGCTATTTTAGTTATTATTTTCATTGATTTAAAGAGTTAAAAATTACGAAAGATTTTAAATTAAGGAAATTAATTTTTATTATTAATTCTGGGAAATAATTAGGTTTCCTTTAAATAACTTATTTTTAGAACTAGAAATATATTCATATTTTGATATTAAATTCCTTTAACATTTTTATGATCATCATTTTTCCATTTGCTTTAAATTAACACATCGACATTAAGTCACTTTGGACAGAGCATCTTAAATTTTATCCAGATTTATTTTGAAATCATTGTTTTCTTATTAAATATTTTTAATGTTTTTTTCTTACTACTTTATTTGCAAAGGGTGAAATGTTATGTATATAAAAACGATACAAAGTTATTACTTACTGTATTTTATATATGGTATAAATTAGAAAAATATTATTTCTCTGATAATTACTTTTTATTGTGGTTATTCGTTCATTTAGAATAGAAAAACTTTATCTGCCAACTAAAAAACTAAAACTTTTTGTGTTCTTTTATTTAGAATAGAAAAACTTTATATGTAAGATTGTCATTAACGGGCAAGGTCTAAAGTTGTTAAAGATTCTTTCTCATTTCCATTTTATGCAAATTTTTCTTCTTTCACATTGAATTTTGAATTCTTTTATCCATTTTCTTCCTTAATTATATTTGTCGCATAATATAGTGACTTGAAATCATGTGTGTGTTTTCTCCAAATAGTTTTTGCTGTGTTGATTTTTTCAATAAACTATTGCGAAAGATTTGATACATGAAAGGAATGGTTAATTTTTTTATTTATTTATTCAAGATGATTAATTTATCTAGTTTATATATAAGATACTGTTTAAAAATTTGATCTCTTAAAAAGGAGCATTCTTCAAATAATCAAAATGAAAACAATCACAAAAAAATTCAATGTGTATGAATTTAAAACAAATTTAGGAATGATTTTCTAATATTAGTGATGCATATTACTATAAAGTGATAAGTAAGATACATTTTTACGTGAAATATTTTAAATTTCATGCTTAAATCGGGAGTAATAGGAAGATGTATGGAATCTTTTCTGATGTATATAAAATTTATCAAACAAATTCTAGCAATATAATAATTAATCAAAGTAAAATTTAATCTCAGATTTACATAATATGCGTCACATTTTTCTAATTTGTGGATTATATAGTTGTATTTACTCTTACAAATATTAGTTTAACTGTTTATATATTCTGTCGATATATCTTTATATTTCTTTTAATACTACAAGTAGTGCGCGTTTGAGTTGACGAATGATTTTGTCTAAAAGTTTAGCGCACGTGTTATTAACTACTATTTTTTAATTAAATTTGTCTAGATGAATTATTAATATTATTACTAAATGTCTGTAAGATGATATGAATATAATTTAATAGTACGTGTGAATAGTCAATGCATGTATTGATGGAGTAAAAGGTTGAGCTTGAAATGACGCGCTTGAAAACATTAGGACATTTCTTTTATTAACAAATTTATGTGTGCCATCGAAAGCAAAATGTTCTTTTGCTTCTATTTTTAAAAGGGATTCGTGTTTCAAAAGGTTTTAATTTCAATTTTTTAGCAAAATAAAATTTATATTTTGTTATTTTATAAAATCATTCAGAGTTTTTCTCCCTACACTTACTGAAAATGAAAGTAGGAAAAATTAATTATTGATACTTGGCTTCAGATCTTCCAAAATTATTCTCATTAAAAATTAAAATGTAGTAATATTGAAATGTTTGATTCAAATTTTGAATGAATGTTTGTGTTCGGTTAAATATATTTGTTAAACGTTTCTACCGTCCTACTGCAAATTGTTCTTTGAGACAAAGATAATACCCTTAAGATTTTTTGCTTAACTTTCTCTCATTAGAACTAAAGAAAGTATTTAAACAATGATTTCTCTAATCATTTCAATATTAATATTCCAGCGAACAATTACCCACATTTAAGTGGTAACTAAAGTTTAAGTATTTCAATATAATTTGATAATTTTAATTTTTTGATTTTGACTTCTTCAAAAGAGAAAGGTTACACTTCAACCAAACCATATTTAATTACAAGACTTAACCTACATAGTTTTAATAGCAAAAATGATTTATTACATTCTCTAAAATTATTTTCATTACTTATTTAACTATTGAGATACTTTAAAATGACTTGTCTCTCTTTACTCACTAATTGGGGAAGAATAGCAACCGACGACAAAAGGGGTTCGCGTTCGTAAAATAAATTTAATCTTTCATTGTGAACTGAAACTAATGAAGACATTTGCATTGCCTTTTCTTTGCACAACATTATCATAATCTCGAATTAATCCTGCCTCAGTGATCGAAGAATCAAAATTGTATCGCTACTTTTCGATAGTAATTTTAAATTTTCAGTCAGATAAATTTCCAGGTTGATTCTAAGCTCAAAAATTAATTTAATGAATAGTAGTGAATAATGAAATGCATGAATCAAAATTACGTTTGCTGCCATACAAAATCTAGTTTTGAATATTATTTCCAAAGTCACAAAAATACATTATAAGTTTTAATTTTTAAACTATAAAACATAAATGTTCCCATAACAGTGTTTCAAAATCTGAAAATCTGTTCTTCATTACTTTAAATATCATTTACTTAAGAACTTGCTGAACATAGAAAAATAATTTTTTTTTACTTTATCATAAGATTATAAGGAGAACAAGAAATATACTTAAAGGTCAAGAAACTGAATAATTCTCTGCTTTTAAATTTTTTACCACTTTCTAAAGATTATATTTTGAACACTTAACTGTTTTTCAAGTGTTTCTGCAGAGAGGGAACGTAAGATTATTTTTAAAATATTGTATAAAATATCATTCTTGACACCCCATTAGTCTATATGCTACAAACCAAGCCATATGAAAGCTTTTAAGAAAAGACTCATGTATATGTGCTTGTAAAACAAAATATATTTAAGTTATTTGGCAATAAATTGAATCTAGGATATGTTATTAGATAGTGAAATTCAAAATGTCGAATTTCAGAATTTGTGTGATTAAATATATTATTTCAACTTTTCCCCTATCTTTTTGATAAAGAAAAAACGCATAAGACATTTTAATCTTATTATAAGACATATATTATAACACAAAAAAAACATGTATTTATATGCCCTAGTATGACTATAATTAATATGTTTTAAATATCCTTTAAATTCTTAAATAAAATTTATGATACTATAAATTTATTATCACAAAATTTACTTCATCGAATATATATGCTTATTTGATAAAAAGAAAATTAATTTAATTTACATATCATTATTTTCTTTAAAACTTTTAAAAATAATAATATTTAGTATTATCACAATTAAAATTATTTTTATAATTAAATTACAACAGTACAATTTAAAGTATGAAATTTTTATTAAAAGTAATGTCTTATTAAAGATGTCTTATTAGTTAAAATTGCTTTTTCTAAATTAGTATTTAATATATATCTATGTTTCTTTTATTATTGTGCCAAGTCTATGTTTAGTAAAAAAATATTTGCAATGTTATATTTAATTACCTTCTCTTAAAATCTAAGCAGAATATTACTTTTATAAAAATAACCATTGAAAGAAAGCATATTGTTTTATGAAAACCTTATATTCATTTCAATTAAAAACTAAATTAATTTAAGAAATATGCATTTAAAATAAATTATAAATAAAATCCCTTATAAAATATTTAATAATATAAGGAATTACAACTGTAAGTAAATAAAATTTAAATAAATGCGCCTAATTAAGAAATTTAAAATAGACATACCAGTTTTTTGACAAAAGAAGTCAATGAACAGATAGCTGTAATTTTCTATTGTTAGTAAAAATAAAAATACGATGAATATTTTATTTTGTAAATTCAAATTAGACGAGAGTTTCATTACATTTACAATGTGTCTTTTTATGTTGTTTTGAAAATCAAAGCATTATTTTATAAGATAAGAAAATTATAAATTTTCATTAAAAATGATGTACAGAAACAATTGAATTATTTGATAAGAGAAAATTAATCAAACTGTAATATTAATGTTCATAGAAAAATAATATGGTGAATAAGAGTTTTAATGTAGAATTATATTGTTATTGAGCATTCATTTTATCAAAACTGATTTCCACTTACTAAGGCTATAAATATAAACTATATCTTATTAAATAGGAAAACATTAAATAATGGTGGAGTAAAAACGCTTATTATCAAGCTCATAATCCTGAATTTTGGTACTAAACATTTTGGGCAAAGAATGATTTGTTTAATTATGGATATATATAACAAAAGAAATTATTCTGCTCTTTCATTTTAGGGCTAAATATTTTATTTGTGTTTATATTGATTGTTAATATTTATTAAGTGTATAACATCAACATGTGTTAAATTACATGCTTAACTTAGAACATTTATACGATTATAAAGAAGAAACATTACAACGGACATTTTCATAATGTTTTTCTTTCATACTGTTGCAAATGGATTCTTCAAATGAAAAACTTCAATGCATTTAATAATTAAATAAATCTATTTTGTAATTTAATCAAATTCCTTATTTATTCATGCCATCGAAAACAACAGTATTTGACTGTTACCACGTACTTTTATAACCAATGGATAAATTTAATTACAAAATTACTTGAAATTAAATGTTATATTATGAAAAATTGAGCATCAAAATATATGAGGACATATTAAAATACACCATAAATACAAAACTGTTAATAAAAATACACAAATAAAATTTAAATAATATAAAATTAAATTACTAAATTTTGTATATGATACTCGTTTACAAATAATATGTAATGAAAATATACTTTTCTTTTTTGCCATATGTTAACTCTCTTACAATATTAACTTTTTTACTCTCTGTAGTATTAAGGCTGATGAGAATAATTATTATTCTTATCCAGTATTTTTATTTATTCTTTGCATAAAGTATATTATTTTGCTGCAAGGAATGTAATTATTTTCATTTCAGAAAAGGAGATACATTTTCAAAGCAATAGCATTTTGCATTTTTAATTTTTCTAACTATAGTCTTGTATCTGTGAACTTTCTTCTTTATTTTCATTGGCGACAAATCAAATAGCTTTGTTTTCGTTTATTGGTTTAGATAAAATAAAACTCAACAGAAGCTCTTATAGTTTTGTAGCTTGCATATTATTTTAGTTACTTGGTCAATGATATGCAATATATATTTAATATTTCGTAACAAAATCTTAGTTGTGACCGATAAATAAGTTAATTTTAATAATTATGAGTATATTTAAAGTAACACATACATCAAACTATTGTCATTGACTTTTCAGCCTTGAACAATGAAACTATAGAGGGGAAATTTAATGGTAGAAGTAAAATAAATGGAGCTTTGTTGAACATTATCTTGTATTATATTTACAAATAACACTACGCATAATAAGTTATTATTATTAATAATAATACATATAGGGTAATATATGATTTTGACATTGACACCAGCGAACTCCCTTGTACCTAACTCCAAGGAGCTTTACCAGTTTAATGGGAGCTGCTGAGACCTTTATTTAAAAATATATTAAAAAATGATATTATAAAAATGTTTTACAACAGTTGAACATGATTATCTTACAACGTGGCTTTAAATATGCAATCAATTTCCGGTTAATTGTAAAGATGAAAACGAGATGACAATATAATGGAGTCTATGATGAATTATATACAGTTAACGTTATAATTGTAATTTTGCAAAGCTCTTGATTATAAATGAATAAAAATTTATAAATCATATTCAAAAAGTTTTTGATATTTATAAAGACAGAGCCTTAGTTTGGTCAAAACATACTTTTAGCTAAGTTGTAGAAGAATTACTAATCCAACAAACTAAGTTTTCATTGTTTATTAGGAATTCAACTGTTTTATTTAATTTTGCTCTCGCAGTACGATTTCTCAAAATTCTCTTCTTCTAGAGGATCCTCCAATTTTCGCTGGGTATGGCTAAATGCCAGGATAATGTTAAGGAGCAAGTTGTCAAGAAGTGGAGTGGATTGCCTTCTTTTCCACAAGTGCAATCTTTGGAATCAGAAATATGGAACCTGTGGAAGTAAGATGAAAATGGCCCGTGCCCCGTAAAGAAAAGTACCTCATTCCTAGTTCAGTTAAGGGATTTCCTGCAAACTTTCGGTATCATTTCGTGTACTTTTCTTCCAGTTATTCCATTATCCCAATCTTCCAGCCAACGATCCATTATCCAATTATCAAGTAAAGATTTGGTATGTCAACGTGGTGATGGTAGGACATGAGAAGAATTACTTGAAAGTGCAGCCGCTTTTGCAAGGCTGTCCGCTGCCTCATTTCCTTCTGTACCTTGATGGGCCTTCACCCAACTAATCCTGATGTTATCTGATGTTAGGAGATCTTTCATTTCTCGTACCATAGGACATTTGTTAAGAGGATTATATAAAGATTTAAGGCATGCTTGACTATCTGACCAGATGTTTGTTGGAAGAGGTTGTGAAGCAGCTACTTGAATGGCTTTACTCAGAGCATATGCTTCAGCTTGATATAAGGGTAATATGATGTACGATTAACCTAAAAAATACCTTTATATTACTTAATTATTGCGTGTGATCAAATTGGATTACGAAATATAAAATTATTTTTTTGCGGTAATTTTAATGCAGAAAATGAATACATATTATGATTACTTTCGATGATAATATCAATAAAGTAAAAGCCATTTGTTATAACTAATAAAGAAAATTGGTTCTTTTATTGAATTAAAGTAAATGAAATTGTGAAGATTTATTCATTTTTTTATAGTATATACTAGTTTAATATGTGATTAACACAGAATAAAATAAAACATTCTTTCCATAGAAAGATCTTTCATTTATTTTATATCGGATAAAGATAAATGCAATATCTTTGTGATTTTACATGTGATTATGTCACATGTAAAATCACAAAGATATTGAATTTATCTTCATCCGATGTAAAATAAATGAAAGATCATGGGATTTATATGTCCATCAATCAATATATACGTTATACTTAATTATAACATATGAATAAACTTGACTCCATAGCAGAAATAAATAATTAAAACAAATTTTCTGTTTGAAAAAATAATCCAAACGAGAGAGATTTGTTGAGATATAGTATTAAGGATGTATTTAGAAAACTGATTCAATTCATCATGCATATATTTTAAAGATTGAGTTTAAAGAAGTAATGTCTCTATGTAAAATTATAACTTTGAACTTCATTCTTTTCTTATACATACAGATTGAAAGCTTTTTTTTAAAATTAAAATACAGATTACAAATGAGACTTATGTATGAAAAGGGTTTTCGTCAAATGAATAATGCCTTTATTGGAAATATTATTTCTACTTTTCATTTGCATTTTTGAGAGTAATAAGAAATAATTATAAAAGTAAAAGGCAAATCCGTTTTGATTGACAAAATCTGTTTCCAAAATAATAAATAAAATGAAAGAGCTGGAAGAAAAATGAATTTATATTAAAATGAGATTTATCAAAACTGAATAACAACACAAAGAAATTAAAAAATATTTGTTTATTCTGTAAAATTAATAATTAAAAAAAACATTAATAGCAAACAAATTGCATTCTAAAAAAAAAAAGAAATCTTTCTTTATACAGGACTTAGAATAGGAATGAAAAGTGGTGAGAATTTTTTTTATAGAAACAAGAAAAATGTGTTTATTACCAGAAAGGATTCTATCAAGCTAAAACTTAAACGTATGCATATGAAGTTAAACATAATAAAGAAATACGTTTTAGAAAAGTAAAAATTAAGTAAATTGTTAAGAACCAATTTTTTTTTAACATAGGATTCTCAGTAAATGAAAATGAAATGATAGACACATTTTTTAGAATTCTATTAGATCAGGAATTTTTATTTTAGAAAAATTAATGAATCATTTTTTAGGAGAATCTTTATATTTTTCAGTTGATTTCCCCACAAAATAATGCTGCAAATGTAACGAAGTAAAAAGAGTAATTTGTTTTTTCTTATAAATATTTACTAGAAACAAATTTATTATTTTCTCAAATTTTTTAATAATTTTTCATCATTAATTTTACTTTCAAAAATTTCGCTTATGTAGAACCGAGATAATTTAACCCAATAATACATAATTGCTCAGCGAATTCTGATGGGAAAAATACTTGAAAAAAAATTAATAAACTTTTCAAAAAACTAAGAAAATCTTTAAAGAAATATTGAACAGTATACATACATTGAATAATTATTTCTAAAGTAGTGTATGCATTAAGAACACTTCACCACAGATTTCTTTTGTTAAACTATCCACAACGCAATTCTGCAAATGAAGTTTCGATATTTTTGTTTAGTATAAAATGGAGTTTCGATTGTTTGTACAATAAAAAATTTATATTGCTAATAAAATAAAAAAATATTTTTGAGTTTTATTCCAAATAATTTAGTACTGTCGCGAAAAATATCTGAATAATTTCTATTAAGAAGTGTACGTATAATATTCGTCTATAATTATTTTGTTTTAGATGGAACTAAAAACTGAATATAATAATTCTTATTAAATCAATATTTTGGTTGTTAAATCCCGAAATATTATGTATTTTTGTTCTTCAAGCACTAAGTTAACCAATAAGGATAAACATGTCGGTAAAGATTACGGTAGATTAGCCAAGAATTGAGGAATTTCAATCGATTTAAAATCATATTTTAATGAAACAGGAATGTAAAATGATGAAAAAGTAATTATATAATAATAATTGTTAATCAGCTCTTTGGAATTATGTTTTTTTCCTTATAATATAATTTTGTTATTAGCGATATATATATATATTAATATATATATATATATATATATATATATATATATATATATATATATATATATTCTTCAAATGAAAAAAGAGTAAAATGGAGTTTCGATTGTTTGTACAGTAAAAAATTTATATTGCTAATAAAATAAAAAATATTTTTGAGTTTTATTCCAAATAATTTAGTACTGTCGCGAAAAATATCTGAATAATTTGTGTTAAGCTTTTAAGACATAAGAATTTATGCATCACTATTCTTCTTATAATAAAAATATGCCACAAAAAGATCTCGACAATTTAGAGCTTTTGATAAAAACAAGTAATGCTAAAATAATTTTTTCATATGACTGAAATTAAATTTTTTAAAATAAAAACAGGTTGTAATAAAATATTCGCATTTTAAGAAATATCATTTAAGCATTATTAAACTAAACAAAGACAATTAATTAGTTTTTAATTATATGTATGCTAATAGCAACAATTCAATTAAAATAATGGCAATCGTTGCAATTAAAAATATTAAAATATAGAGCTTAAAATTCAGAAATTTTTTAGTTTTATTTTGAGATGATGTTTTATTAGATATATGGGGAAAGAAATAAATTAAAAAGACAAACTTTAAGAGAAAGTGAAACGTTTTTTTAAATTCCAGCATAAAATATCCATTAGTGCACTTTGAATCCATTTTTTTTTTCATTCTTGTTTTTGAAATAATCTATTCCCCCCCCGGATTTATTTAATTTATTTTCTTACATTTTTATGTTTCAAAACCGAAAAAACTCTCGTTACATTTGCTCATTTTCAAAGCAATACACTGGTAAAATATCGAAGAACATCGATTCTTACGTGCAATAACACAACGTGACTTAAGGCAAAAAAATTTAAGAGATTGTGATGTGAAAGCGTAATTTCACAAATGGAACAGAATCTGAGATCAAAGTTCGTTGCTGCTTTCCTCTAAAATAGTAAAATAAAATGAAATTTTAAATCGGAGAAAGTAACTTGAGGGGGTGAATGCTGGCTTATACGAACGATTCTTGAATAGAAGTTTAAAGAATGTAATGAAAATAAATGATTTTCACCAAATGATGATCTTATTGATGGAAATTTAATTATGATATTCACTTGTTGCATAGAAATGGGAGAAATTGTCTTTAAATAATGACTAATCGACGATAAATTTATTTAATTATCATATAAGAATTGAAATGAGAATGTAATGTAAGTAATGAAATGAGAAATATGAATAAATATTTATGTACAACTCTCTCAGTTTATACACAAATCATAAATATAAAATATACGTATGAATGTTGATAAAAATTGTATATATTTATACAGCGCAATTTTTTATATGTGTTCATATTCATTAAACTTAAAAAAACAGTTTTTTTTCTCAATATTATGAGGTATTAATCTTTTTAAAAATTTGAAGGACTCTTACATCCATTTAATTTTTAGAGGTATTTAAAACACTTTAATGATTTACAATTATTAACAAGTTGATAACAAACCAAATTTCCTTTTATAACGTAATAAAATTGGATTATGTAAGTAAGGTTGTTTATTGTTTAATAAATAAATTGCAGATATTAACACAAATATATAATATTATTACGTTTTCCTTTATTTTCATTTAATTAAATGTTGAAATGAGTTTCATTCTTATAATTAAATCATATATTTATTATAATTTAATTAATTCATATAGATATAAAAATAAATCTTATTATACAACTATTCTATAATTGAAATTCAAAACAAATATTAAGTATTGTATCTGTATTTTAAGAAAAACACACACACACACACACACACACACACACACACACACACACACACACACACACACACACACACACACACACACACACACACACGCGCGCGCGCGCACACGCACACGCACACGCACGCACACGCACACGCACACGCACGCACACACGCACGCACGCGCACACACACACACACACACACACACACACACAAATGTTTTAAGAATAAATAGAAAGTAAATATATGAAATATTTGACAGGCAGCAATCAATATTTATGAATAAATTTTGTTCCATAAATAAGTTAACGATAAAACATCGTAAGAAATGTATAAATCATGGAATTATTTTCTTGAGAAAAACAGTAACAATTTATACTGAGAAATTCTCTTTGAAAAAAAAGTTAATTCAGTTTACAAAATATTTCTAGCAGATTAAATAAGTAGTAAAACATGAATAAGTTAGCAAAACATAATGCAAGAAATTCAATTTATTCATTAAAAATAAGAATTTGTTGAAATTGCTTTTAAAATAAAGCAGTATTTGTTAAAAGATTACATTTTTGTATGTTTTAGTTACTATAAAGAAAAAAGAAAGTTACAAGAAAATTTACTTTTTTATTTCATTTTTTCATGTTTGGTAACTGTTATTCTAATGAGGACTTCAGTACCATGAAATTAGTTATTCTACTTTAAAAACATCTTTTTACACAGTAAAGTATGTTAGCTGTATTTAGGTTTTCTAGAAGTTGTATAATTTTAAACTGATTTTTTTTATTGAATTTTAGTTTGGATATGGTTCTCACTCACTTAAAAATTGAATAATTATTTTTAATTGGGAAACATTCTGAAACATTACTAGGATTTTATAATGATTTATTTATATTATATTATGATTATTTTGTAGAACACACTCAAAAGAATTTGTTATTTATTTATTTTTATAAGTAAGTGGCACATTTCATATGAGCTTAAATTAAAAACATGTGCGCAAAAACTTTAGTTCTATATAACTGAAACTTTTGCATAGATATTATTTAATTACTACAGAGTTATATTTACAATTATAATTCTGTAATAATTGTCTAAATTTTTAAATGAAATAAAGAAGTATTAATTCAATACTATATATAAAAGAATCATATTTTCAAAATATCAGTACCTTTCCTTGAAAATGATTCATTAAGACAGTAAAATGAACTGAATTTCTCTTCAACTGGACAAAATTATAATTAATTAAAAAATGTTTTTAATCAAGTCAAATATTTCAAATACCAGAAACAGAACTCAATATTGTGTTTTTTCCACAAATATAATTTTGTTTTTTAAAATAATAAAAAAAAAGAAACGAATTTATAATATGAGAATAAAAATATATATCTGAAAGTCCAGACAAGTGATAAATGTTTTATATATCTAACAGCTCTATTTCTAATTATTTTAAGAAAAAAAAACATATATTTTTGTGTCTCCATGTTTTTTCAAAAATATAGTATATACTATCAATAACAGTATTGTGTTTATGAAAATTATTCCTCTTATTTTAAGAGCCTTGGGATTTTTACAAAAAGGCTAAATTATAGTAAAATTATATTGACAGACATTTTTAAATAATGTGGCTCAGAAAAACTGGGATTAATACGCATATTTAAAAAGAAATGACTATCGTAGAAGTAAATTTCAATATAAGAGCATAGCATTTCACGACAATATTAGCTTTCAGCTACACAGACGTATGTCAATTTAATATATTTCAACAATCAATGCATTTATTCATCCATTAAGACTTTTCATACATAATGTTTTGTATGTATGCATTACGAAGGATACTTTAAAAACTCTGAAACATTCACCTTGACAGGTATGCATGCAAAAAGCAGAAACACAATACCTATTTTCCATTGCTCAATGGGAATAAGACCAAGAAAAACCACTCAAAAGAGCGCTATCCTACTAATAAACCATATATAGGTTTAGTGGTAGGATAGCGCTCTTTTGATGCCTAATCGTGTCCACATTGCAGTTACTAATAATCAATCGATAAGGATAAATATTTATTGCAATATTTAATGTTTTATTCTTACTGAGTTAAATTATAAGATAAAAAAGTAAGCGAAAAATTTTTTGATTAATGTGTCATATTAGTTAACAAAATATATTCTTTTAATCGATGTTTATGTGTTATATTTATAAAAATAATTTAAAGGAATGTACGTATGTACACACACACACACACACACACACACACACACACACACACACACACACACACACACACACACACACACACACACACACACACACACACACACACACACACACACACACACACACACACACACACACACACACACACACACACACACACACACACACACACACACACACACACACACACACACACACACACACACACACACACACACACACACACACACACACACACACACACACACACACACACACACACACACACACACACACACACACACACACACACACACACACACACACACACACACACACACACACACACACACGCACACACATTGTTCAAATAATGGTCAGATATATGCCGTAACATTGATCAAGCGCTTAAAAATCTAAGAAACTATAACTTCTGGTTAACATTTATTTGATAGATGAAAGTATTGTTTTGGTCTCAATTTTTGTTTAAAGTTTACAAGTTGAAAACTATTGTGATATATATGCATTGTTTTATATTATATTTTGATTATTTTATTACAAATTTTCCTTAATAGTTTGATATTTCTGAGATAAAAGGATGATACATATGAAAAAATACACGAACACTTTTAAAATGGCTAACATTTAAGTGAAATACTATTGTTTGTACTGCACATTCATTATTTAATGAAATACAATTGTTTCTACTGTACATGTATTATTAGTTATATATTTATATAGGAATATTTTTCAAAATTTATTTTTAAAAAATATATTTTTTCGATCACATTTTTGGAATTTATAATAAGAATCTTATAATTTATTTTAGCAGAAAGAATATCACTTTAAAACATTTTAAACTTTTGATCTTCTTACTGTTGTGAAATATTTAAGCATTGTATCTGTAAAATGCAAAAGTTCTTAATGCACTAAATAAAAAGTGTTAAAAAATGCAGGGATGAGTTGTGCCGTGAATTTATTTGAAAATTTAGAGAGGTTTAGTTCACCAAGAAATGTAAAACTATAAATTTTAAGAAGAAATATCAAATGGAGAAATATATAAAAGTTCCATGTTTATGCTAGGAAAGAATATGATTGATAATATTTAATCGAAAAGATTAAAATCCTTTCAAGACAAAAAAGTTGAAAAAGGCTACAAAAATGAGTTGACTTCTAGAATTTACTTTATTACCATTGCCCTTAACAATGGTATTTATGTTTCAAGTAAATTGATAAAAAAATTACATTATTTTTCTAGAGAAATTTTCTAGCAGTTTTGAAATTA
Source organism: Latrodectus elegans (assembly GCA_030067965.1). Taxonomy (NCBI): domain Eukaryota; kingdom Metazoa; phylum Arthropoda; class Arachnida; order Araneae; family Theridiidae; genus Latrodectus; species Latrodectus elegans. The sequence goes on along the minus strand of CM057809.1, from coordinate 57,684,089 downwards.
ATAGTTAAGATAATATAATGTAATGAAAATTTTTTAAATAATAATTAAAAAGATTGAGAGATTGTGTTTTTATTTTAGAAGAATACATTTTCATATTAGATAAAATTGTTAAAACTAATGCAACTCGTAAAAGTTACGTGTTTAATCATATATTATTCTTAAAGCTCTCAGTTCAAAAGAGTATAAAGAAAACACTGTTGAATAAAAGTTATTTAATCTAGCAGTATTTGAAAATTGACTCATTTAAATTTTTTTTAATAAATTTAGACATATTTTTTTCAATATATTACATTTAGTTTTCTTTATTTCGAATCCTTATCAATGTTGTACTCATTTATTAAATAACAAACAAACAATATCTCCATATTTTTGTCCTTATGAAGAAATTGTTATTTTGAATAAAATATGTTTTTGTGCAAATCATTCCGATTATTTTATTATAATTTAACAGTTTTCCAGATTAGTAAAGATAATGTGGCTCCTTAACTAAAATAGAAATAAATTAAATTATTAAATTAAGATTATTAAATGATGTTAAGTTCTCTTAAAATATTATTTAAAGAACGAAAAGTCACGCATTTGAAATCAAGAAAATGAAAAGCAATGAATTAAAAGAACTTTGCCCCTTTACTTTTTAATATACGGAAATGTATATAGTCACATAAAATTAAACTTTTACCTTTGAAAGAAAATCAAACTCAATTGAAGATTATATAAATAATAAGTAACTTCATTTAACTTTTGGAATTTAAAACTGTTTTAATTTATGTAAAACAATATAACAATAAAATATGGCTTATATTTTATTTTAGTCTCTCTCTAATTTGGTTGGAAATGCGTTATTTCAAGCAACCATGAAATAGGGAGTTCTTCATTGACTCAATCAAAAATCCGTGGTAAACATTAATGCTGACAGTTCATTAAAATAAGTAATGCTTGCAACTCCTTCCACGTGAAATGACACATCTGATGGTCATTGGCCACGTTTGACATCTTTTTGTTTGATCCTTGCTGCAGAGTTGGTTACCTAAGACCCCTTTATCTCTCGGGCTTACAATGGTACACCCACTGGGTGTCCCATTATAAAAGATGCCATCGTTTTCGCCCCATGTGCGAAACGGTAGGACTTAATGGTGATATAGCCAATTGTACAGGCTTTTGCAATAAATAATAAGCATAAAGGAAAGATTAATTTGAAATAAAGTATGGGACATAATATTTGTTATATACATTAAAAATTAAATTAGTTTTATGTAGCTTAACCGTTAATATTTTCCTAGAAAATTTCGAATAAATTGTTAAAGAATTTATGATTAATTTCAAATTAATTAAGAAATTGAATAGGTGCTTAGTGACAAATTTTATACCTGGAGAAATACTATTAAGTTATTTAAAGTAATTATTGTAAAATTAATTCCATAATATTGATTAATTATAAGAAGATGTATCTTAATTATTATTATTTGGTTTTTGTGAAGTTTTTTGTATCGTAAACAAATTGCATTTAGTTAAGATAATGAATTGTAGATATTTTACCTACATGTTTTAGAAACATTTGCTTTTTATTTTAATTATTTTGGAAAACATATTTTTAGTATTCAATTATTTTTAAGCAGTAAACTTAAGGTAACTATTGCTAACTTTTCTGAATTATTTTCCTGTGATTTTTTTTCACGGTATTTAATATAAGGCAATTTTTTAAAAGAAAATTTGTTTAACATTTATGTTGCTAACATTAATGAAATTATTCCCTAAAGATTATTCTTACTGTATGATGGAATTTGCTTATATCATCGTGGATTTTTAAATGTGTCTCACATAGTTGCATTAAAGATCGTAAACAATAATCTTTTATGACACAAGAGAGAATCGAATACGATCAGAATTTTAGTATAGGGATTTTAATGTAATTTTGTAAACAAAATTAGCAGAGTTATAAACCATCCATGTAAAGATTCTAAAATATTTTAAACTTTACTGAATTTTTACGGTGGTAAAATAGTTTTGACTAATTATTAAACTAGGGTTATAATTCTCTAAAAAAATTAACATTACAATTTCAAGCAATTTTTTCTACTGTACTAATGCACCCTATGTATATCATGTTTTAGAAATGTAACTGTAAATAAAATTTTGTTTCAATTTTTTTTGTTCGCATTTTTTTAAAGTTTATTATCATGAAAATTTCTTCGAAATTTGGTATTTATCTGTTAAAATTCGGGTAAAATTTGTATTAAGAAAAGCGCGCGCGCGTACACACACAAACACACACACACACACACACACACACACACACACACACACACACACACACACACACACACACACACACACACACACACACACACACACACACACATATGGATATATTTTTAATAAAAATCTAATTTTTGATAACTATCAATTTTCCATGTTTCTTAGAAGTATGATTTCGGGTAATTTGTGGCATTCATTATGGCTTATGAATTATGGCATTTTGAAAAACGTAGAAGTTTGCACACATAACGCAATTTCTAATTACGAATAAATTCCATATTCTTTCATCTTTGTTTTTTTATATCAAAAATTTCTTTAAACATTCATTGTAATAAAATATCGATAGATTTTCAAAATAATAATTGCTTAAAATGGAAATTTAGCAACACATTTTTAAATATTTAATAAACTACCCATTTTTTTTATATCAAAGGAGTAAAAATTATTTTCTAAAAAATATGAGAAAATTTATATTTTGAGAATAGTTACTTTGCTGTTTTCTTATCAAATAAATTTTAATTAGTTATTCTTTGTTTTTATTTGTATTAATTGATATCGAAGACACTAAAAATTAAAGTTCATTAAATTTTTCGTCATCTTTTTTGTTAATCATTTTTCTGATCTCAAATAAAGGGTATATTTATGTAAGAAATAATAATTAATCCAAGAAAAAGGTGGGAATAACTGTCGTTTAACAGAAGTGGTACAACCTGTTGGCGACGATACTTGGCGAAGTACCTACGGAAACTACCACAGCGCGCGGTCTTGCAACGTAATGAGGCTGTTAATGTCGTCTATCGATCCAGAAGGAAAATGAAAAGTCTGCCACTAAGTTCGCTACCTAATAAATTCAGTCACTATTTTTTTGTTATTTTAACTTGAAGTAATCATAGCATAATCACCGAGAAAAAATATTCGGAACGCAAAGTGATACAACTTATGGAGGAATTTTTGTAACATTTTCAAATAAATATACACTAAATTTCCTATTATTTTAAAAATCAGAAGCAATGGTCCCTAACAAACCACAAAACCACTAGTATGGAATTTCTTTACCATTTAATATGTTTTTTAATAATTTTTATACATATTTGAATGAATAGTTTGATTAATTAAATTATTATCATAAACATAGTACACTCACTTTAAAAATGTTATGAAAAATAAATTATATTAGAAGTATTATTATTACTTATGTTATTTATCAACATCTAATAATTAAATACAGACACATATAAAAATTACATGCTTTTAATTAAAATATTGAATATTTAAAGGTTTGTTATTGTGTTTACCTTAATCATTCAGTAACAATGAGTGTAGTTTGATTCCGTTAGCTATGATATTTACTATACTTACCGGAAAGTATAATTTTAAATTGTCACCTTATTTGATTGACACTATTAACAGATTAGTTTCATATTCCCTGTTGGACAACGGATGATGGAGTGCCATGTTCTGCTTTCTGCAATCATAACTGAGTAGAAGTTTAAGTTTCTCTGCATTTTTCTCCTTTTCATTAGAGAATATGGCCAAAGTTCTGTGAAAAGTCACATGAAAAACTATATTCTGAAATGACTTTTAGAAATCCTTGTCTATAAGGCTTTCGGATATGTAATATATGCAATGTCAAAAGCTAGTACTTTGGAAGAAGCTCTTATAAGGTACCTAAAGTCAACTAATTATCAAATAATACTTCGTCATTCGATCTTCAGCACTGATTATTAACTACTTAAACCCAAGGTGAATTTTTTTATAATGATAAGCATGAAAACGTTTAATTTTTTGCATTGTTTTAGTTTTAAAAATTAGAAAATAATTTTTTATTTATATACTTATCCCGACTCATTGTTTATAAAGAAATTCTAGATAAAGATTGATTAATTTGTTAAGATTGGTGAGTAAATTTGTATTTGCTCTGATGAAAATCCAATCTTCCTGTTGTAAAAATTATATCTTTCTGAAAATGTTGATCGTGGTTGCGAAAAACAACATTTTATAGATTCCACTCTAAAATTTATACAGGGATCAGTATTTCGCCCTTTGAAATATTATTAAATTTTATATATTTATATTACAACTTATATAAATATATTATATATAATATTAATATTATATATATAATATATGTGTTATCATTATACATAAAATGTTAATATTATGTATATGCAGCTCAGTTAAAATAATTTCATAAATTTAATTTTTTGTACATAAAATATCACTTTAAATGATGAAATATATGTACTTTTCATTTTTAATTTACTGAAAAACATAATTTTTGTATTTATAATTTTAAAAATGTATCTTGCTTTTAGAAAAACTAATGTATATAAAATTTTCCTGCCAATGGACTCAATATAAAATGTTTGGAAAATTACTCATATTAGTTATGGGAATGAAATTATACAATTTTCATTTTATGTAGTCTGTTTTTACTGAAAGTCATGTGAATTATTGTATAGCTGTATCAATATTTATCTATATATGTTCACCAAGAAATTGTAAAACGTTTTCTATAATTAAAAAATTTTTTTTTTAATTTTTATCATGTAATACTTTTTTAAATATTTCTGATCAACACGCATTAGGCTATTACTGACCAACTGATGATTATTTTTAATGAAACAGTTCTGGTCTTGTGTATTTTGATCAATGCAATCTAGGATCTTCTGGTTCTGATAGGGCCATTAAAGTACCATCAGGGAAATTATCGTTGCTAGCGTGAAATTGTCTTGACCCTCAATGGGTTTTTCGATGCTTTCAAGGAGTGTATACTTAATGGTAATCATAATTTTCTTGTGATAGTGATTGGTTGAAAATACAGACTTTAAACAAATAGTAACATATTACAAAATATTGAAAATTTCGGGTATTATTTAATCTAAAAATTATATGCGTAAATTTAAGATTTATAGGTAAAAGTTAAATATTAATATATAAAATGAAAATGTAATTATTGATGAGTAAAATTTTTTCTTGAAAGCTAGAAAAGCTATGCTCGTACTAAAACATAATTTCCTTTGAAATTAGTTAAAGCAAAGTAGTGAAAGAGAGGAAAACCATGTTAATAAAAAGTTGCTGTTTAAAACATGCATAATTAACAATTTAATGCACTATATTTAATGATGCTAACAAAATAAATTTTTCGATTTTTGTTTGCATATTAATATTTTTAGATATATTTTAAGAAAACTATTCAGTGAAATATATTTAAAAAAAATTAGTGAGAAGTAAAGGAAAATGTATCCATCCCAAATAGAAATGCTTATAAAAGCAAAATATTAATCAAGCAACACGATTAAGATATATAGAGTGATAAGAATGATGCAATTGTTTTCCACTTTTTGATATAGTTAAAAGCTATAATTCATTGAATTCCTTCATAGATGAAGAGAATTAAGCTAGAGTTAATGTTAAATTTTATTTAGAGACCATTTACATATGTTTAGATATATTAGTTTCAGTAAATTATATATAAACATATATATATTTGTTTTAAAACTTAGTTTGTAGTTTCAATGATATTTTAAAAATAAGGTGAAAAATGATTCTGACACTTTTTTTTATTATGCGTGAAATTAATTTTATCAGTAAATATAAGAAAAACCTTAAGTACTTTAATAATTTTATTCATAAAATATCATTACATTTTACAATATTTTATTTATGATTAAATATTCTATTTATATATTTAATACAAGATTAGTTTAATCGAATAAATAATTTATATCTTTTTCCAAAAAATGACTTAAATTGAGTATTATATGCATAAAACTGGCCATTTCTTTTTAATAAACATAAATTTAACTTCTCAATTTCCATTCGTATTGTTACCAAATTTACATTACTACAGTCTTTCCTTATCATAAATCTTAAAGCGAAATCGCTTATACAAATTCTTATACGATTGCTCCCTACAAATGTTCATCTTAAGATATTATAATATTTATTTCGATTAATATTAAATCTAACTCTTACGTGCTATTTACTTCTGGATTAATGATCGAACCATTCCCGGGGAAGCTGTTTGCAATCATTCTCTGCGGTAAATGTGGGGAATATTTGGGATACGAAGATAAGAATTTTTATTCTGCTGTCAATTTATGTAGTTGCTCATTTAATCTTCACAAGGCACCATATTTACTGTTACGAGGTGTGGTTACTGTCATAATCTCTGAAATTCTTCGTTGTAATACACTGATTCGTATTAATACCATCAAGGTCAAAAATATGCTCGAGCCAATTAAAGTATTATTTAAATAAATAAAATATAAGTTTGTTTGGAATTACTTTATTCATTGCAATTTATGTTAGGTTAAAGAAAACAGCTTAATATTTTACGCTTGACTTCAAAAGAAAAGTATTTCTTCACATTCAAAAGTATATCCTTAAATATTCTTTTTTTTTAATCTTAGATGCGAGAAAGAATATTAAATTTAACATTTAGCAAACATTATATTGTATAAATTTTATTAAATAATATTAGCTAAATATTAAATTTTAAATAGAAATTTTTATGTTTTATACTAAGCCACTGCTTTTAAAAAGATTTATTAAATTTTTGGAAAGATTCAAATGAAATGACAAACTAGAAATTAGCTACTGAATTTTGAATTTCTAGGGAAAATATTAGTAACTAGAACCACAGCAAGTTTTATCACTTAAAATGAATTTTAAGAAGCAATGTGACTACATTAAATTATATATATAATTCAATAACACAAACATAATAACATGGATTAATCTATAATTTATGATTCCAATCAAATCGTTCATAATTTGGAATTCATATCAAGGACCTCACTCATTGTGAGTGTTAGGCTCTTTAGTGGTGCAAAATGTGTTTCTGATCCTAATTTGATTGTGTAGAGATTTCAGCATAGGGTTTCAAAAATAACATATTCAAAAAGGGAGAACATTCTATTCAAGTTAGACAACAAAAGAATGATAAAAGATCTAATAAATTGTAGAAGCCTTGGAATTGATTGATAACAATAATTAAATTGAATGTGAAGGGAGGTTGCTGGAACTGCTTGTAACAATAGGATTAAAGAGATACTAGATCAAAAGAAACAACAGTTATTTGATGATGAATGTAAAATAGCACCAAATGAAAAAAATGACGCTAGAGAAGAAATGCTGCAACTTATAATAGAAAATAAGATACATTATCATAATAAACGTAGGATTGAAAAAATTATATTCAAGAAAAAAAAAGTATTTTTACAATGCAAAATCAAACAGCTTTTAGACTCCAGGTGGAAAAAAGATAATAGAAAGTTTTTCAAAGAATCCAATGATTATGTCAATAGTTTCCATCTTAGGTTTATGAATTGTAGGGTTAAAAATAAAATTGTTAACACAGATTTTAGTGAGATCAATTAATGGAAGGAATATTTTTCGGAGCTATTTACATCAACTGATATATTGGTAAAGTGTGATATAAAAAAATTAAGATTTAGATAATGATTTCGGAGAATCATCTTTCAATGAATTTTTGTTTATTGTTAAGAAAAAAAAAGAATACCAAAAGACAAGAAATTAATAATATTAAAACTGAATGTAAAACACACATGTATGAAATGGTATTGATGATTTGGAGAAACGATGAAAGATACTAAGTGATAGAAGAATTGGATTAACTGTGACAACGTATATAAAAAGAGAGACAATTTGAACTGAAACAGCTATAAACGTATCATTCAAATAAATGTATCATTCAGAATTATTTTATAATTTTACTTTTTTAATTTATAAAAAAAGTTAATACTTTTTGAGAAATCAATCTCGGATGAGTTTAACGTTGCTTTCAATCTGGTCACACAATAACGAAGCAAATCCATAAATATATTTGAAAAATTTATAAATACGATATTGATAGTTTTGTATATTTTTTACTGATTTCAAGTATGAATTGGATAAATCAAAAGATTTATTTTGATTTCTGTTTTAACTAAGCTGAAAGTACTCTAATTAAGTTAATTAAATAAGTAAAACTTTTTATCTTTGAAAATGTCTATTTCACTATTTACATAAAAAATTGAGATTTCTGATGCAATTGATATCAATTTTAGTGTTAGGCAAAGTGATTCATTATTACCATTCCTTTTTAGTTTAGCATACGAATAAATTATTCATCAAATGGATTTGAGTGATTCTTTTATTAATAAAACTATTCAATTTTGTTGTTTTGTTGGTGATATCATCTTATTTTAAGTAGAGATAGATCTATATATTAATTTCCATTCTAAACCTGCTTATGAGGTTGGTTTTTTATAAATGAACTCAAAAAATTTATGGAATAAATAAAATATTCCTATTTTATCTGGAATAACAATAGGTAATATTTAATTAGAAAAAGGGTCCAGTTTCACTTATCTAGGTTCAGTTATTGATTGCAATAATAACTCTGAAGAAATTAATTCTAGGCTGGAAAAAGAGAATAAATGATATTATTTTTCCTTTATACTTATTTAAGAATAAATGTTTTACTAAAGAAATTAAAATGATAATTTATGAAACCAGTATCCACCCTGTATACATATGGTAGGGCAACTTGGATTTTGGCAAATAACGATGAATGGAAATTGTTAATTTTTGGAAAAATTAAAAACAATTCAGACCAATGAAAGTAAATACTTATCAGCGGCGAATCAGAAACAATAATATACTTGATCAACTGGTCAAGCATGAAAACTTCATTCGATTTACTAAATCTTGGTATTTTGTATGGTTGGATTATGACGGAATAATAAATGAATCTCAGATTTTAAGAAGAAGAATAAACTGGAGTCTTTTGATTCAAATACCTAAAAACGATGGTTTGATGGTACAACTAAAGATTTAAGCAACATATAAATGAAGAATTTTAAATCTAAGGCCAAGAACATGAATATTGTGAGTGATATTTTTCAGCAAACCAATGCTCATTCTTCACTGTAACGCGATATTAAAGAAGAAAGATTATACTATTACTTACATCAAAATAAATAAAAGGTATGTAACTTTCATAATATTTTAAATTATTATACATAAAGGATTTTAGTTCATAAGTAAAATTTTTTAAAGGAATTAAAATATTACATTTAAAATTATCATATATATATATATATATATATATATATATATATATATATATATATATATATATATATATATATGGATGCATTTTTGTGTTCCAAAGATAAATACAGATTATCATATAAATAATTTGTATATATAATTGATAAATTGACAATTTTATGTGCCTACATTTTTATAAATAAAAATTTTGGATACAAGTTTTTTTTAATAATTTTTCTTCGAAGTTTTGTAACTTAGTATTTTCGAAAAAGAGTTTTTCTTTTTCGAAAATAGTTGGCACCAATTAAGTGAATAAGGAATGAATGTAGCATTTAATGTATAATATATCATAAAAACTGAAGGAGAAGACGAAACCCACTGAAATGATAATTAGATTAGAGGAAGTACAATGAAGGGAATTATGATCCTATGAGCAACATACTAAACTGTAAATGTTTGAAGGAAGGGAATAAAGGATGGACATAATTGCATGGGTAAATTTAATGTAGAAGATATTCCAGTGTACATATTGCAAATTGAAAGTGATTGCTCTCTTAATGGGATGTGTATAAAAGGAAGTATTTTTAAGTGTTCAAATTCCAATATTCCAATATTGTGTAACCCCAATATTTGAATCTTTTACACAATTTTCAATAAAATTTCAAAGTAGACGTAGTTTTTTAAACCATCTTACTTTACTCATTTCAAACTTTTAAACCTAGAATATGAATTTTAGTAAAATATCTGTAAACAAAGCTTGAGTTTAATTAACGGTAAGCTACTTTTTCATGAAAATATCATGTTAATTTTTTTACTTATATTCGTTTTAAAATATATTGCTTTAATATGTAATTAACCATTCACAGACATACACATGTTTAGATGATTGTTAAATAATTCAGTATAAGATGCTTTATATATAAGTATATTTTATTTTAATTTTTTAACGTGTTTTATAATATTATGTATTCAATATAATGTTAAATCACAATTTTTTAGTTTATGAGTAATAATATTAAATATTTATCAATAGTCAATTTATTGACATCTTTATATTTATGAATGAATTTAAATAATTTTATTTTCCTCATTATTTGCTACAATGTATTATTTTTATAAATTTAAATATATATTTATATTTAAATGCCTAAAATTTGTTTAAAGTAAATTTTTTTAAAGTATATTTTCTTTATTTTAGCATTCCTTTGGTGTGTAAATTACATTTCTATCATATTAAATGAGGTAACATCAATTTAAGAAATTTAAACAAATTTAAGATATTCGGGCGTATTTTCTTTTAATTAAAACAGAATATCTTGTTAAACAGGAGTAATTTTTTGTGATTTCAATAATATCCCTAGAGAATCCAAGTTAAAAATAAAAAGCGAGATAAACGCTTAAATTAATTTATATCGTTACGAAAAATTCTTTACATCCATGTTATTGTAATAAACTAATGAAAAGTTGTGGACGTGTTTTTTTAAATTATGATTAAAAGTTTAGAATATGAGTTAAGAAACATGCTAAAAATTTTATGCTCTAATTAAATCAAAAAACATTCTTATTTAATTAAGGAGATCAAAAAACCAAGAAGAGTCTCATAACAAATCTCTAACATTTTAAGTTGAAATTTATACTGTTGAAAAGAATATATTAAACAGAACATTTTCAAAAATGTGACAGCTTTACACACAACAAAATTTTCAAGCTTAGCAAAAGGAAAGAATAAATTCTATATTTTAATTTTGTAAATTTTTAATACCTATGATATTTGTATATTTACGTCAAAAAATGAATGATTGATCAAAATATTGAAATTATTTTAAGAATATTCATGAATATATATTCATATAACTTTAATATCATATTTAAACTCTGTTATTCCTTTTGTGAATTATAATTTACAAATAGAAACAATAAGTTACAAATAATGAGTTTGCATTACATTTTTCCAGTATATATATATTTTGATTATTTGATTAAAGATTATTTTTTGCATTAAGGTTATAGTGTTTTCATTTAGCTCCAGATTACTATTAAAAATCTATAAAATATAGTAGTTAGGGTGTAGAGATTTCCAATCCTGTAAGTTGTGGTACAAATTGTGAGATAAATAAATAATTAGATAAAAATTAGATAAAATACAGTTTGTAACTTATCAACGCAAGATTATTATAAAGTTTTTCAACCGTCAAAGCCTATTGTTTATTGGAGAACTCTTTAAAAATTCTTAATGGCATTCAAGTATTACGAGCATAAATTTCAGTGTATATATCTATAAAAAAAAGCAACATCGATCTCTGACTGCTCACCAGTATTTAGAATCAAGAAATACGCCTTTTTCTCTAAAACAAGCCTAATTGTATCACTAAGTAAATTCGAGTATATGAAGATAAATATGTTGGTCGATGCTTAATTCCCCTTATAAATTTTTTTTGAATGTTTTTGAAAGGTATTATCCTATAGCTTTTCTTTCATCGATCATTGTCTTGCATTAATAAAATATGAATGCATAAATTATTGATTTTTTTCCTAATGAAAAAGAGTCTAGTAGTTATGACAAGACTTTTTTTAAATTTTTGTTATAAAGATTGTTAATATTTTATTGAGTTTTGCTCATATTTTGTATAAAGATGATTTTGCGAGTTTAATACGAGGGTTACTCTGAAATTTTTGAGATACGCGCAGACGAAAATTTACAAAATAAAAATAATGGTTTAATTTTAAAATACAAAGTATCTTAACACAGAAGACGATTTTTTACTGACTTACTTCAACTTGTTTAGCGTAGAATAAATTTTAAACAGAAGAGAAAATGGAGTTGACGCGAGAACATTTTCGCGCTATGATTTTCTACGATTTTAAAGATGATTAAATCAAGAAGAATGCGTTCGACGGTTGCAATTAGCATTTGGTGATGAATCTTCAGCTCGTGCTACTGTATTCAGATGGTTTAGAGAATTTAGAAGAGGTCGCAATTTTCTTCAGGTTGAAGAGCACACAGGAAGGCCGCCGTCGGCAGTAATCCCGGATAATGTGTCTGCCATACGAAAAATGTTAATGGATGATAATCGCTGTGCTTATCAAATGATACATAAGGAACTTAACATTGAATCCACAGCCATGCACAAAATCATTTATGAAGAATTACGTATAAAAAAGTAGTTTGCCGTTGGGTTCCCCATAATCGAACTGAGAACCAAAAAGAGGAGCGTGTCAGAATCAGTAAAGGAACTCTTATATTGCTAAATGATGGTGGCTACTGCATCATTTCTAAAATGGAAACAGGTGATGAAACGTACATAACCATTTTTTGACGTTCCAACGCGTCAAGAAAGCAAAGTATGGGTGTTTGAAGATGTTTCCATGCCGACAATGGTGAAAAAACAACGCGCACTGAAAAAAGTGATGGATGCCGTTTTCTTCAAAATTACGGGATTGGTCAAAGCCATCAAGTTGGAAGGACAGAAGACAGTAACAGCAAACTGGTATACCACTAAATGTCTTCCAGAAATTCTACAAGAACTGAATGTTAGCGGACTTATGCTTCACATGGATAATGCATCTTCACATACAGCCGGATTAACAAGTGAGTTCCTTAAACAAAAACAAAGTGATAGAACATCCGCCGTATTCACCTGATATAGCTATGCGCGACTTTTGATTATTCTTTAATTTAAAAAAGAACTTACCTGGACGTTGTTTTCATTCAGAAGAAGAGATTGATCTGGCTATAAATGCATTTTTTCATCTATGTCAAGAAATGAAGGCTGAGGCATTTAAGCTATGAAAAATTCGTTTACAAAAATGCATTGATGCTGGAGGAGACTACTTTGAACCCACCTAAAATTTTGTAAGCATAACTTTAAAAACCTAGTTGTATCTCAAAACTTTCAGAGTGACCCTTGTATGTGCAATAACAACAATAAAAATTTAAAATATGTATATGGCATAAACATATTTTGCTAAATTATCTTAAAAAAAGTTATTTTTTGAGTGTTTGTTAAAGTTATGATATTATTGTTAATAAATGGATAGAATTGTGTGTCATTTTAATCATATGAAGATTCTCATAATTTCAGACATTTTAAGTGATTTTTATTTTTGTAAATTTGATAATCTAACGTTATAAAATTAAAGAAATTGTAGGATTTTTGTTCCAGCAATTATGCTCAGATTTTAAATTTTGCTAACTTTTTATTCCTTTTATTACAAATTTCTATTTATTGTAACTTTGTGTTTTGATCTCAAAATAATGTATACGTATTCATTTTTATAAAATTAATATTTAGATTTTAAAATGTTTTAGATCATTGCTTTGTTCTGCTTATTATAAATTTGATCGGATTTTTTTGGCAAACTAAATTTTTGTCTGATGCAGAATCATTAAAGTTTGTTGATGAAGTGGAAATATGTTTGTGGTGAGAAAAGTAACTAAATGTATTAATGTGTTTAATTTATCAGTATGTAAAAAATTTCTCGCATATATATCATTTACTCTGCAATGAAATGAATTGGTCATTTTGTAGTTGTTTTTAATAAAAATAAAACAATATATTGAATTAAAAATACATGTTGTAATCAGTTTTATTTTGAATATAACTTTCATAAAAAATGATACTTTGAAACATGAACATTTTAAATTTATACTTGTGAAAAATAATGTTATCGCCACTCCCTCTTAATCAAAAATTATGAACCATTAAAAATATACTTATTATTCAAAAAGAATAAAATTAAGTACTTAAAAAAATTGGAGTTAAATAAGCTATTTAAATGTTGATTTTTATGATCATTTTGTTCCATAAATAAAATTTAACGCATTTCCCGAAGATTGTTCTGATTCATTTTCACGTTACTACTGCTTTCATAATTTAAGAATCAAGTCAGCACCTTGATTAACTAAATCAGATGTCACATTTTTTTCTAGCCCAAACAATTTCTAGAAGACGAGTCTTGTTAAAGAAAATGTAATGGACTTGAAGAATTCTCATTTAACATTTCTTTTTTACTTGCATATTTCGTGCATGGAAACATTTGCTTGTACATTAACGTTGGATTCATCTTTCCACGCTTGTTAGAAATACAGTGCTTCATTATGTGGCTAAAAAAGAAGTAAATGCATTTTATGGGCTGCTTTAATAGTAGATATTTATTTTCTAAAACTTGAAGTTGGAGACATCCAGTTAAATTTATAAAGTAATTACATCCATTCCTCTTTCACGCATTATGCATCCTTTGTATGTAATTCTTACTTATAATTGCTTAAATTTTAAATAAAAGAAGACGCTACAACTTTTTATAAAAAATATAAATATGTTACAGATAGAATATTCATTGCTTCAAATATTTCATGTAATATATCCTTAAAACTTATTAACAGAAAGCTGAATATAATTACATAAGGTTGTTTTAAAATGTCTATCTAAAGTGAATAAAAATAATAAGCTTTAGAATTAAAATATTTTGTAAATAATATGTTTTTTTTATCCCTTAAGTAATTTCCTAAACTTCACTATTTATAAAAAATGTATCAAAAATTCTTTTATAGTAATGAAATTAACTCTAATTTTAGCTATAATTTTGGATATAATTACTCATTAGAAATTCATTTTTGAAGTTTCATTTGTAATAGCATTATTCAACATTAAAAAAATATTTACTGTTATAATGGACTTCTTACTTTTATATTTTTAGTACAATGTGGTGTAAATAAGCTTAAAAGAATAAAAAAACACGTGAATCATAACATAAGAATTTTAAAAACAATTCAAAGCAGACATGTTTTTGAATTAAATTATTTTTTTTAGCTTTTTCTTATTCTAAGAAAGAATTTTTTATGAAATGTTTTCTCACTGTATTTCATGAGTTTCTTGCTTTTTTTCAATTAATTACAACCGTGTTTACTCAATTTAAAAATAAGATAAGTTTATTTAGATATAAGCACATGTATTTACACATTCATATAGAAATATTAAATATTTTCAGGTTAGTTTTGTCAAAATATTAGAACATGTATTTTAATCAAACTGATCAAAAAGAAATTTTCTTTTAAGGAATAAAAACCTTCACAAGTAGTTATTGGAGTTCAGCATATATGATATTGCAAATATAACGTAATGAGTATAATGGTTTTTCAATTTTTGATAAACGTTGCTCTTCTCTCTTTTTAGGCGTTCTCTCATTTTCCAAACAATGACATGTTCACCACATGAAATAGTTAAAACCTAAAAACTATTGATGTGTCCTCATAGTTATATTGTAAGAATTTCAGCATATACTGAGAAATAAATGTTTTAAATAACAAAGAAACACTATTCAAATGACACAGAAAAAATAAATTTGATTCATATTTTACTCTCCGCTAATATAGTTATTAAATACTCATATTACTCTCTTAAAAATAGAAACATTAGAGAATGAAAAAAATTAAAATCTTTTCAGAAAATTAGGAATCTATAAATAGATAATTAATTATAATGAAAATTCAAAATTAGTTAATTAATGTATTAATAAGATTTTATTAAAAATTATTTACTCTAAGAAATCACTAAATTTATAAGCATTAAGTTTTGGAAATATTTTGCTAAAATATTTGCTGTAAAAGGATTTATGTCCCTGCACCATCTGAAATTCAATTTAATTTATTGAATTTCAGAAGGTGCAGGTTCGTGATCAACAAATGCGCAAGACAACTTATGATTGGTAAGAATTTTTCTTTTTTATGCACGCATATATTTAATTATAATTTGAATTGAAAAAGTTATTTATCTAACGTCATTGGAATGTATTCTTATCATTAATAAATTATGCATATGTATATATATATATATATATAATATAAAAGAAAAATTACCGTTAATATAATTTTCTTTTTTTAAGATCATAATGTGTTATAATTTTAGTTTTTTAAAATTACATCATTCTTAATTGTATTTTGAATTATTATAGAATAAGAAAATTAATTTTTCTAAATTTGTTGGGATTTGATCTACCATTAGCGCTTTTAGGGATGATATGAAATAAAGTTTGTTCAAATGATGTGAATTTCTTTGAAAAAAATGCGATAATGGGATGGGCGGGTAATGGTGGAGTTTCGAAAGTATTTTGACATGGATAAAATTGATAACGCTGTCGTTATGGAAACGTGACGTTCAGAAGGTCTTCTAATTGATCCATAGCTAATATTAAGTAGTTTAAAAATTTTATATATAGTATACTTTAAGAATTACATTAGAAAATTGAATTTTCTTTTTGAAGAAGTTATTCACTTTTTCTTATACATTCTGTGTTATAGACAAATTTATGTATAAAGTATGCGAGAGTAGAGAAGACGCTCATATGCTTTGTATTTAGATTCGTACATACTTAGATAATTGATTTATACCTAGACAATTTACTGTGTTTTAGTATGCAATTTTTATTTATTTGCTGTATGCAACTTTTTTCAACTGTACTAATTTCTGTCCTTTATTTATTAAAAATTAAAAAAAAATTCGATTAACATTATATTGTTACAATTTTTTATTTCATGATTTTTATTTTAAAAAGTAAATTTGCTTCTAAAAACTTATCAAAATTGTATTGTAAATTTCTGTGTAAAACTTTTAATAATAGGATTAACTATTCTGAAATTAAATTTTTAGTCATTAGTCAGTGTAAAAATTTACTTCTTGATATTAACTGTTTTTGTTTTTAGTGTAATTTTGCCTCATCTTTTTAAATTAATATTTTCTTTTTAATAATATAATTTGAGTAAAATACAGTTTGTGATACTTATTTACAAGGAGTTAAAATTCTAAAATTGATTTACATATAAATAACATGTCACTTTACTGTAAGCAAATTAGCAGTCTGAAATTTTTTTTTTTCTTTAAGAATTTATTATAAGGTTAATGTTTCTGATATGTTAATTATAACTTTATTTATGAAATATATTGGTGCTTGTTATGTTATGAATACTATGTTAAACAAGATTTTTTTTCTTGAAAAATATTGTTATATGCAATTAAGTTGATTTAGTGAAACTTTTCTTAAAACTACTGTTTTCTTTAAATCCTGATTTTTTAAATTCAAAAGGAATGAAAATATTTAACTAACAGTCATGATGCATTACTTTAATAAGAATTATTAACTCTACTTGTATCAAAATACAATGTGAATTTAAGATTCAATTAAGTTTAAATTTTTAGAATTATTAATTTAAAGTTTTCTATTACATCTTAGACTATTTATTTCAAAGAAATATAAAAGGCTTAAAAATCTTATGTGTTTTTAAGTATCTCATGAATATGAATGCTTTTTTTTAAATATTTTATTGGTGTGGTGTAATTTTTTCTCAGCATGGCATACATTTTTCTAATAAATAAAGCCTAGCATCAATAAGCTTACTATAATGTTTATAATTGGCTCTAGCCAGACTACACTTCCTCGCATACTGTACACGCAAAGGGTTATTTAAACTAAAACGTTTTTCCTCGTAATGAAAACTCCTTAATTGGATTTAATACGTTGATAAACAATGATAATTGAATGCTGTTTTACTACAGCATATTTTAGGTTTAGTGTTTTTAGTTTCCTGGTTTTTCCATGTGATACCGTAACATAATTTATAATTTACATAAAAATCTTTTCAAAAGCCAACGCACTGTGGATATTATAACCTTCATTAATCGATTTAGTTTCAATAGCTTTGAAATTCAATTAAATTTTTTTAAGTGATTATATTATTTGTAATTAATAAAACTATTGTACATAAAGAAAACTGTTTGACATTTAAATCAGTTTTATATCCATATGCTTAACTTATAAACATTATGTAAAATAAACACACACATCAGACGGATTTTTTACTATCAACACTCCAATATCAAAATCCGAAGAATATTTTATTAAGCTAATTTTGTTGAAGAATGAAAAGAGAACGAAAAAGTTATTTTTTTATTGATTTGTCAACCCATTTTTTATCATAGAGCATTAAACAAAATACTAGAAATACGTTCACATTATGGAATTAATGTGTGGAAATATTTTAAAATTATATGAAGAAAACTTGTAACGTTATTTACATTTAAACATCGAAGCTGAAGTATTTGAAGCATATTATATAAATAAAAAATATCGCAATATTTAATTATCCTGACTGCATTAGATATTAGATCTTAAATGTTTGGGTGATACTGCACTATTTTACAGCTAAGTTAAATTACCGTAAAATGTAGTATTTTTCTTAAAACTGAATAAAACTAACGTATCGCGTAAAATAGGAAAGAAAAGTGCTTTCGTTTATTGTTTGAATAAGAAACTGATATACGCTAAAATTTTTAACTTATGAAACAAACCTGAATACCATACAGCCTTTAGTGTAATAATGCTAACCTTGAATGTTTAATTAAAAATTATTTTATAGCAGAATTTTATTCAAAAAAGCTAGGATTTGAATCCAACAACTTAAAAACAAGAAACGAATGAAATTTAATCTTTTCATCAAATAAACAAGTTATCAAGCATATTTTTTAATATTTATTGAAATAAACTGATTCTCTAGTCTTTATAACTTATAAAATAAATTATTTTATAATACTGTTTCATTTATATTTTCATTCACATTTTGAAAATGTATTCATAGTTTTAAGCACATTTTACAAAATTATTATTATTTTATAGTTAAAAGCGAATAGCTTATTAAATTATCATATTCATTATCAGATGGTAAATATTTTAGTCCTAATAAATTCCAAGAGGTCTCTTTACAAATTGATAATGCATAACACTATTATTTAATAGTCTTAAAAGTACATTTTATGATTAAAAATATCTTTTGTAATTTGCTTTTGAATATAACTGAACTTAATTAATGATTTATAGAACATTTTAAGATAATTTAAAAATGCATTATATTTTAAACATTTTGTGATTTTAAGTCTATTTCCATAAAAGAAATGCATTTTAGTAAAATTTCATTTCATATGTTAATTTTTTAATGTATCTTTTACTTTCGACTTTCTATTTTAAAAATATCTGCTTCCTTGACAATTGTAAGATATTTTGTTTCGAGTTTCAAAATTTTATAAAATTTTCCTATGGTACTTCAGAACAGAATTTTCATTTTTGTCTTAGACTTTGAAATCGAAGAAAATATCTTAAAAAAAATTGAAGTTGAAAAAGTGAAATATGAAGCTGGCTTAAAAACATCAACCATGACAGAATATCCTCTTAGCAACCAAATAATTTTTTCTACTTGTATATAAAACCAGACTTTTGAAATTTTACATTATTCATGCCAACAAAAAATATTTCAGCTGAATTTACCTACTTGATAATATGTTGAAACTTCAAGAAGCGAATATAAGAAGAGATACTAGTAATACTTTTCGAAAAAGAAATGGTGAATGAATGAAAGAAGTCTTTCTCATAGATAAATAGAGAAAAACAAAATCGCTGTTGGTTTTGTCAATTTGTTTTCTTTTCTTTAAAATTTAATTTATGTTAAATTATGCGTTTAAAAATGAATTTATTTCATGTTATGTTTTTTATGCTTTTGTTTAAAATTTATTTCCTGTTAGATTATAATTAATTTAAATATTTTAATTTTATATAGTTCACAGTTTCTTTAAAAAAACTTAAATTACCAAAATTTAATATTAATAGCATTTCATGTTTGGTAAGATAATATTTTTATTTTGAATTTCTTCTAACGTGGAATTTTCATCAACCATTATAAATTGCAAAATATAAGAATACTGGGATATAAAGTAAGTGAATTAGTCATGTTATCGTTACTGCTTCAACATTTGTTATATAGCTTCTGCTTTAAAAGATTTTTTTTTAAATATCTATCAAAATATCATTACTGGTTCAATATATTCTATGTAATTCCATTAAATATAGTTTAATACATAACACAACAAAAGTTTCCCTGATTTTTCCATGATCATACGAAATTGAGATAATAATTATGATTGATTTCACAACTTTCTCTTATGCAAATGCGATTGAAAGTAAAGAATACCTTTTATTTTCTATAAAAATAAAATTACTCTGAAGAGTTCTTAAATTGTAGAAAAGATATATTCACTGTTAATTTAATTTATGAAAGATGGTTTTAACTCATTTATATTTTTCATCTTACTTTGGTTCCCTTCCTCTTTTTATAAGTAATCAAAATAAAAGGTAGTCAAATATTCATTTAAATATTTTAATTAATTTTTTCTTAAATTCTTGTACAAAAATCTTATTTTCAATAATGTTAGACAATTATTTTAACCCTTTAAGATCGTGACAATCATTTATCATAGTATACACAGATATATATGCTCTTGTGATATAATATATAATCTTATGCATATGATGCATGACTGTGATTGCTATATATTATTCATTTGAATTTATGGTTATAATATATAAATTTTTTGATAATATTTAGAATGCTCAAATCATATTTATTCTTTATATTAATTTATTTATGGTTGATTTCGGTTTATAATATGTCAATAAAATGAAATCAAAATTATTAAGACCTGCCTTTAAATGTTTTTTAAGTAAATTATATTAATAAATGAAAATCAAGTAATTATAAATGATGAAATAATTATAAAATAATATCTTTTGCAATAATGAAGCAAAATTACACAGAATTTTTATTTTTCAATTTCCGAGTCTGAAAAAAATTTTATTTTTGAGATGAAAAAATAGGATCTTTTTCTTTTTTAAAATTCAGACGCATATTGCAATTAACTTTTGCAATGCAGACACAGTTTTTTGATGTTAAAATCAAAAACATTATGCTTCGTTTTTATAATGATAACATGAGATAATCAAAAGAGCACCGACAAAAATACATGGAACGGTAAAGTAGAAAATGACATATTGCTTCCATTCCGAAAAATAGCAATTACTAAAAAAGTTAGTAAGGGGTAGAAAGAAATAGCAAATAATTGCTTTTTCTTTGCAATTCTTTTATGTGTGGCATCGTTTTTTTTTCTTTTGTCACCTCATTTCCAATCTTTGGATTTTATTTTTACCTAGTTTTATGAATAATTCAATGAAAGTCGGACAATGCATAAATACATCATAAATGCATATAGTTTGGTAAACTTTATCTTGTCACATTTGTGGTTGAGTTAAATGGGAAATATTTTATCATGCATTCAGTGTTTCTAAAATGTAAACAAATATTATTTTTAATAAAGATCCTAATATATATACATCCATATATATATATATATATATATATATATATATATATATATATATATCTATAAATATATATATATAAATATAAATATATATATATATAATATTGTTAGTAATTTGAAAGTATCTAAGTTTAAGCAATTTTAAAATATTTGCAAAATAGTTTGAGAAAAAGTGCTACAGCTAAAATATCAGACATTTCATTGTTGGAAAATTAAAGATTTATCTGTACTAAAAAATGTCTTCTTTGAAAGTATGTAATATTTATAATAACTTTTTTTTGAATGTATGTATGCTTATTATAATATCCATATTCAATGATATAACTATAGTGAAAAATTTCGTACACTTAAACTGTGACAAATCGTATAAAACAGAAAAGCTCATTCAAAACATTGATAATGTGTTATTTACTGCCATGTTTTTTTTTCACGAGACAAAATATGCCACCAGTACTATACTTTTATACAGTAATTATAGATTTATACGAATTTTATATGAAGTCTGTTGGAAACATGACTGAATCTTACTAGCAACTATTAGTGATATAAATTATTGTTTGTTTTCCGTTTCATTAGAGAGATATGATACATGGCTAAAAAATTGAAAAGGACGAAACATTTAAAAATTTAATTATTTTTTGAATAAATATGTACATAAGTCACATGCATTCATGAAATAAATGTTAACGTAAGTGAGACTAGGAGAAGAAGAATCTAATTGAAATTACGTTAAAATAAGTTAATAGTATCGATCTAGAAAAGGAATTTTTGTAATTTAATTATTAATTAGATTATTGTAACATTCAAACTATTATATAGTGGTAACATTGTTAAAATATAGAATACACATATTATTAACTGTCAAATTCATTCTCAAATATGTATTTTCAAACGGAATAGTAGCTGAAATCAGTCTTATGTAATAGCATGTTGTTAATAGCATATTATTAGTCTCATAATCTTGTCATTGCCTTAAAATCAATAGATCAATTAAAAATTTATATGCTTACTGGAAGATAGAAAGTTTTAATTAAACTTTCAGGCAACTTGAAAAATGAATTTCTTATTCATTATTCTGGAAGTCTAATTCATTCTTTAAAAGTGTACTGTATAACTCTTTGTGAAATATTAATCTATTCAAAACTCGAATATCTTAATTGCTTTTGAATGTTTTAGTATCCTATTATTCTTTTAAGTAAAATCAATAAATATTTCTGTTTTCTAAAAGTTGGGTTAAGCAAAGAGAGTTTCTTTCATTATAACAGAATAATGCTCCTATTGTCGCAAGTCCTTTGGTTACGATATCAATGTGCATTTTTGAAACATTTTACTAAATAATTTTAAGCCATTGGTATGTATAAAAGGCAGACACACAAAAGGTAATTTGACTTCAGGTTTAAATAGCAGAGATTATGATGCTTTAGCTCGATATTTTGATGTAAAACTTAAGTTTACGACAGTCATTTAAAATACCATGATACTGTAATTCAGTACTTTGTATTTAATTACATTTTTATCTCCACATTTTGTTCGATTTATTTCAGTAATCAATTCTTTAGGACGCAGTAATGCATATATTGATAATAGTTGGCGCAAACTTATGGTTTTATGTGGCTACAAAATAAACTACTAAATATTTAGAGCTTGTTTAAAAGCTAATTCTGTTATATGATACATTGAAATCGCAATGAAAGAGAATATTTTAGAAACATTTTATTTTTCTTTATGTCAAATCATAATTTAATAAATATAAAGTTGCTGAAATAAATTACTATTCTTATAAGTGTGTTTTCAGTCATGTATGTTAGTATTATTGCGAAGAGAGTATTATCTATGAACTTGATCTATACTTTTGTTCGTTATATATATTTTTCATATAAATGCTTTTCACTACGATTATCAATTATATCGGATATATTTATTAATCAATTCCATTATTACTATCATTATAAATGTACAAATATTTTTCGTTCTGTGCAGTGGTTCTCGTAACAATTTTACTCATATAGACAAATTTACTATATATATATATATATATGCATATATATATATATATATATATGCATATATATATATATATATATACATATATATACATATACATACATATACATACATACATATATATATATATATATATATATATATATATATATATATATATATATACATACATATATATATATATATATATATACACACATATGTTTTCGCAAATTTTGTGAATATTTATTGAAGAGAATGAGAAATGAGAGAATTGGTAACATTTAATGTGTTTTAAACTTAAATAAAACATAAAAACAGCTTGAGATGATAAATAAATAAAAGTTAGTAGTTACAATCTGATATTAATACATATAAGAATGCAAATGTAATTTACGAGCAAATATAAACAGCATTCGTTAGCAAATTGCAGCACTTTACTTTTTAAAAATTTTAATTTGTCAGAGTTACGTAACTTAATACATTTTTTAATACTATTCTTAGATCGTTTTTTATATAGCAAAAGAGTATTTTATTAAAGCGTATAAGGGCTTTTTTAATTAAAGATTTGGATTAGCTGAAAAGATTAATGAATTCATTTTTAAATTGAAAATATTTGTCCTAAATTGTGGAATTAATAATTTAGCTATTTTCCTTAGTATAATATATTTCAAAGAATTTTCCCGGAGGGCAAATTTTATTGCAAAAGTATCCTTAAAACGATTCTATACTGTTAATGAAATTTAATTTAATGAAGAAATTTTGAGCAAGAAAAAACAATCTTACTTTTAACTTAATAAAAAAAAATGATTTTATTCATTTACCCATTCATAGGAATTTTCTGTAAGTACACAAATTTAGATGATATCTTTTTTATTTATTATGATTCTAGAGTGAAAATTAAAGTGAAAAATTTACTTCTTTTTATAAAATTATCCCTTTGTTTAGTATATCTTAAATTTTGAATTTATCAGTAGTTAAATTGAGTTTATGAGCTGTCGGAAATATATTAAAATAAAGTTAAAGTTTTGATGTAGGTATTTGAGATATTTAATTAGAGAGAGAGAGAGAGATTAAACTTTCTCACGAATTTCCAAATATTATTTACTGTTAAAAAAAAGTTATTTTTTAACACATCATTTATGGTATTCCTTTAATCATATATATGAAATGAGTCCACCTTATTAATTTCAAACAATTGAATAAAATTTAAAATAGCTTTACCCAAATGAAAATATGTTGTTTATATTAAAAGAAATCAAGCTTTTATAAAATATTAATATTAAAAAATTAATCATTGATAGAAAATAGTGTTATGCAATTGTACTATGTAATTTCTATGTATAAATGAGGTAATTAAAACATCAAAACAGCACAATAATATTTTTATCATAACACGAATATAAAGTAATAAGTATTATATTACTAAGCTAGAGTGATTTTTAAAAAAAAATTTATTCGTCTAGTTTTTTTTAATTGTAAAGAGATTTTTTGCTATATATATATATATATATATATATATATATATATATATATATATATATATATATATATATATATATATATATATATATATATATATATATATATATATATATATATATATATATATATATATATAAACTTTTATATTTTATTAACAATACAGTATTTACAAATGATTTCTGTAAAAGGTATTCATGCATACATATTTAATTAATGAAATTTTACTTGCTGTAAATTACAGCTGCTTTTAATTGAGTAATATTTATTTTACACCATAATTCTGATAAGCATTTCTTATTCATGACATAAATGTCATACCATATGGTTCCCCTTGTGTTGTATGAATTATAAAGGGTAATATTGTCAGGAAGTCCTTTCTGGATAGTTCATTAAATAGCATGTCAGACAGTGGCATGCCAGAAAATACTTTGAGTTCTATTATCATTACGGAAGCATTTATTTCCGGAATACCAAATTAGATTTGAATTGTTGGAATACAATATACTATTTTATTAGAATCAATTCCCTCTTTATGGAAAATAAATGTAATATTTTTTATTAGAATATATAAGTATCAGAGATAACATTAAGATCTAATCTTTAAAACAATTAGTCATGTTTACGCTGAATTAAAATGAAGCAAAATATAAATACATTTAAATTTATTTTAATATTTTATTTTTCACATCAATAAGTGCTTATTTAAAATTTCCACATTTAAAATTTTTCGATAAGTACTTATTTCGAAACAATTTAAATATAACACATACGTTAATACAAAAAGCACCCATTTAATTTAAGTTTTCATATTGAATTAAATTATACTAATACATTTGATGTACTCAAAATAATATTTTTTCAGACTATAATATTTACGAAATCTATTTTAATAAGCATTACATTTAACCAATATTAAATTTTAATCGTTTTGAAAACTTAATCTTAAACTTGAAATTTTAAACCTTTAAATTGTTTTTAAAATGAATTGTTTTTATAAATATAAAATATATATTTTTGCACGTGTAAGCAGTTTACTAAATATAAACTCAAAAGGGAGAAGTAAAAACAGCAAATATGTTCTCTGCAAAAATAGAAAAGGCTAGTTGAATACTCAAAGGAAGGAGAAAATGTATGATTAGCTAGTTAAAAGTACCTGAATCAAATCTCAAATAGCTATTTTATAATCAAACGTAAAAGCTAATTTAAAATAAATAATCTTCAGAAAGCTAAGGATTAAATGTTACTAAGAGTCCACCGAGATAATTCCTGCTATGTTTATTCATTTCCAATTTATTCGGCTCTTTGCAAGGTAGAAGCACAAGATTATTCGTTTCAAATTAAATACTCATTTGATATTACTTCAAAAGCTTAATATTCGAGACATAATTCGAAATTTTGCTACTTCTTTCTGAATAAAAAATTTAATGTAGTTCAGCAAATTTATTTTCTTTAAGCAGATCTCAAAATCCATTTTTTTTGATGGATTTAAAAGTTCTTTAGATTTTTAACGTAGCATCTTTATAGATGATATTGTATTAAACTAATTAAATTTTGACATTTAAATCACTCAACGATTAACCACGAGGAAATTTATATATACACACTAAATATGTAAATTTTGAAAAACAGTATTTAAAACATTAATGTGAATAAATGTTATCCTAAAACAATTACGAGGGACAATACATGGGACTATTTACAGATGATAATTACTAAAAATAAGCATGCCTTTATTTTTATAAAAACTTTAAATGGATATTTCATATAATGGAGACATTTATTATACTTGTTATTTTGAAAAAAAATTATTAGATTAGTTAAAAAATATATGAAGAATTTATGAAGAATTAAGCAAAATATATTTATAGCTTTATTAATAAACATTAATCATTTTTGAGATGAAATTTAATAAACATTAGAAAAAAAAATCTTCATTTAATATAATAGAATTTTTCGAAATTAATTGCTTTCTAAATTAGAATGAGGATAATCATTAAAATAAATTGTTGCTTAAATATTTTTCAATTCCTCATTTCGTTTCTTAAGCATGGTTAGTATATTTCATTTAAACTTTTTATGCAAGTTTTATTAATTTTATATAATATTTGTTTTATTAATAATGTAATATATATTTTATTAATTTTATATAATAAATGATGGGAAAATCTATTAACATTTCACTGTAATCATCACTTTGATTATTTTTAGGTACTGATGGAATGCTGTGTCATGTTTATTTTGATATTATTTCTGTAACTAGATAAGGCCAGGCCGTAGTGGCCTGATTAGTTAGTTCGAATTCCTACTGAGCTGAAGACCCATTGTGTTCGCCAGTGGTGGCTGGTGCAAATCAAACATGTTTTGGTTGCTATGTCCTCCATGTGAAATAATAATTGTGGGGTTGGCCGGTCAAGTCTAGGTTTTTCTGTTTGTCCCTGCTTCTATAATACGATGACCCTGCTTCAGGTTTAGTCAGTTTTCAGTACTTGTGGATCTTCAACAAGAGTGGGGCTATATATTTTCCTGAGCAATGGATTCGTGTTCTTGTGCGACGGTGACTGTTGGACTTGGTGTAGGCTTTCCTGCATCAATTACATGAGCAGTAGATAGATATGGGCTGTAAGCAAAGCGATATATATTATAGAACATGTAAAAAACTATTCCTCAGATTGGTGCCCAAAAGTTTGAAATTAATTTTGGGTTATCAAATCGCATCTTCGTCTAATAGCAGAATCACAATCTTCAGAGTGAAAGATCTGGACTTCGATCCCAGTCACTGTTTAACAAATTGAGTTTAACGATATTCTTCTGTATTTTTAGATGTACGTCTTATACTAAATAGATTCTTAGGAGTTTCCAGGGTTTTCTCCCCAACATTTAAATACGAGCCTCAATAAATCGAAAGTCCACTTGGCAAACGTTAAGATGGCTTATCTTGCAGATATTTTATTATATTTTAACATTTGTTGGTATTCATTTGGTATTTAACATACATCTCTCACATACATGACAAATATGGAAAATGTTTTCCAGTCAGTAATAATATTCTTTAATTTCTATAAACTCCGTTTTAATTGCTATTATCTGCATTTATATCTATACCGACTGGGTTGCTTGATTCTTAAGAAAAAATATGAGATTTATATGTGGAATATTTCATTATTCATTAATTTAAAAGGATAAAGGATTATTGTTTTTTAAATCTGCTTGAATTCTTTTAGTAAGAAATACTATAATTCGGATAAAGTTTTAAACACTATTATTCAATGAATGCCACAGCTATTCATTACAATAAACAATAAAAAATATTACAACATTCGGTTATTCTATTCTTGTACATATAATTTGTTATATTAAATTATCTCATACGTGAAATTGTAAATCATCGTTCGAAAAGACATGAAGTTCAATTTGTGCACTCATGCATAGCACGAGACAAGAATAAATGCACTCGATAAGTGAATTAGATTTAGATTTGTAATTTCCTCTATTACATTTTCCTAGAGCAATATTTAGATTTGAGGAGGTGAAATCTATTGCCCCTAATAATGTTTACTGGCACCTGAAGAATAATACTGATATAAGAATGATAAAAGTAAACCCAAAAATAAGTCGAGAGTACACAAGGAAAGTAAAGAGAAGGAAAATACGTAACGATAGTAAGGATTACCGATTACTTACGCATTGGGATAGATAGTTGTGGCCTATTTATGGTGGTGGAGCATAAAACAGAGAAAATGGAAAGGATTGAACGTTTCTGTCGTTAGTAACAGAGCGGATAGAATGATTTTTCCTGAAAGCGTAATTGATGAAGGCACTGTTCTTTTTGTCTTTGTCACGGCTGTTTGTGGAGGACGTGCCCTCGTGGGAAAAAGGAACAGCTTTTGTTGATATTAACAATGATGGTTAACAGGCTAAAATCCCCGCCTGAGTGATTATTTTTCATTTTACTTAGTGGAAGAATCTTAAAAACTGTTAGAAAGCCTGCTTTTTTGGAATTTGAGAATATGATAAGAATTTTCTTGAATATAACTTTTAGTATTAGATTTTCAATATAATGTTCTACATTTGTACTATTATTTTTAAACAATCATCCTGACGGTATTGATATTGGAAAACTAACTTCAATAGTGTTGAATAATTATCTTCAAACTTTTTGACTATCATATCTCATTTCGTTACAAATATTTGCTTAGTTGTTTTTTTAATCAACAAATTTATTCAATTTAAAAAGAATGAACAATTGATTAAATTTGTTTTCCTATTAATTGAAACAAAATTCAGTCTTCAGATGTTATTAAGAAAAACTGGCTTTGATAAAGCACGTTACCGAAACATATTTTGTTCTTCTCTGTAAGAGGAAAAGTTATAAAGTTTAGAGCAGGAAGCATAACATAAAATTTTTATTAGCAGGAAACACCAACAACATAGAAATAAACCGCAATCATGTACATTATTAGAAATGTATGACATGCGTATATTAAATATCTTCAAAAAATGGTTTGACATCAATTTTTTTTTAAACTTTTTGCATGGCTAAATATATCTACTTTCAATATATTTTAATTCCGCTTAAACAGTTAAAAAGTATAAAAATTAAAAATATAAATTCAAGTTTTCTTAATTTAAATGATTAAACTTAATTTACATAACTCATTTCATATCAATCATGTATAATTTATTTTGATTAAATGTCTTTGATGATATTTATAAAGTACAGTAAGAATATCATTAATACCCACAAAGAAATTTAAAGTCAGTTTGCTTAAAAATAATTGATATAGTTGTAAATATAACATCTGAGATCTCACAAATAAATTCTTATTAATAATTGATGTAATTTATATATTTTGTTTCTCATGCTACTTTTATTTTTATAAAAAATAATTGCAATTTATTTGAATGAAATTGCTATTCGTCTTCTTAATTAAAAAAAAAAACTGTTGACTCACATTTTTTAATTTCTCTGAAATTTTTATTTGTTAGCATCAAAATTTTTATTTGTTAGCATAAAATTTTCATTCGTTAGTATTATGTTTAAAAGCTGGTCTTGACAAACTTTAATTAAAGGCTAATTTAATGCACTTTAATCAATCACTAGATATTTTTGTAATCTTATTGTAAATTAAATTTCTTTTAAGCGAATATTTACAAGCATCTATTTATGTACAGCAAGCAGTTTCTATTTGAACATTTAACGAAAACAAGAATTCTTTTACTGGGTTTAAGAGGCATGTAATTGAATATAAAATTAACAACAGCTCGAGATGACTAATTCCAAATTAACTGTCAACACTAATCAGAGATGAGTGAAATTAAGTAGCGTCATACCGAATTCTGGACAGGACTGTAATTTCACTAAGCGAAT
Source organism: Latrodectus elegans (assembly GCA_030067965.1). Taxonomy (NCBI): domain Eukaryota; kingdom Metazoa; phylum Arthropoda; class Arachnida; order Araneae; family Theridiidae; genus Latrodectus; species Latrodectus elegans. The sequence goes on along the minus strand of CM057809.1, from coordinate 57,653,738 downwards.
TTTATCCAATCATAAAGACTTGCTGAAATCTTTTGATTGGTTAAAATGCACTCAATAAAACAGTTGATGTTAACCAAAACTTATGATGCCGTTAAGAGCGAATCATGATATTTAAACAAAGAAAAAGTTGTTCATAAGTAAAATAAGTTATTGAACAATATTGACTATCATTCACTGATATCTCATTGAAATATATAAACACAGAAACACCAAATTAATATAAATGATTGAATTAAACATTTTACAACATACTTTACTATAAAAGTGAATCCTTAGGCGACAAAAAAACAAATTCTTAAACTTTAAGAAAACTAGTTTAGTGAATGTCTTTTGACTGTATATTTCAACAGTTTACCATGTATTGTAATGTTGTCTTGATCTTTATATTGGAAATACATTTCTCTTGCTGATATTTGAAGAAACAAACTTGCTTTGTTTCTTTTCAAATTCATCCTTATAAACTTTCAGTTTTAGAGGAAGAATCGTAAATAGATTCCGCATTTCTAAAATATTTACTAGCTTTGTGTTTGAAAGATTTCTTGTGTTCTTGATACAGAAAAAGAAAATAAACTAGATTCTGCTTTGTTTCTTTCTCAAGCAGCGTAAGACTTTCACGATGTTTCTGTGGAAATGAAAGACAAGCATGGTTTAAACGGCTTGCATTTCTAAAAGTTGTTCTTGTACCATCTGTTTTTCTTGTGAAAATTTTATTTTTATAATGAAAGAAAATCGAAATATTTTGTGCTAAATATTATTCTTGAATAAACAGTTACGTTATGAAATGTCTTATTGTATCTCAGAAACAAGGTTACAGCTTCAAGTTTCAAAATCTTTTGATTTATTTTAAATGCATTGAAATGAAAAGTTATCGTAAATGAATGATTGAGTTCTCAAAATTTTACCATCAAAATTATAACTTATAAAGTGAATGCTAATTTATAAAACATACAAGAAATATGTTTGAATGTTACAAATCTTCTATGCACGAATATTTCGCAACTTAAAGATAAAAACTCCCTAATGAAGCTTGTTTTACGTATTTTATAGTTTTACAAAGTAAATTTTTTTTGTGTTTGCATATTGCAGCATGTTCCAAATAAGGTGGTTATTATTTGTTCATTTCTGGTATTTTATTTAAATTATTTAGAGTGTTAACGTTTGTGGTTTGTTAGTGAAATATCAGTTGTTTTCTATGAAGAGAAAAAACATAACGTTAAATCAAAATGCGATAGGGACCCTCTGTATAATAAGTTGGATGCGTTCAATTATGAATAAATGGTCTTTTCAACCAGTAATTTTAAATTTTTGGAGATTATGTTTTCATGATGTTATTTTCATATTACATGGGGTATTTGTAATCGATTTTAAGTGATTTTATTTATAACTGATGATATTACAAGTAATAATTTTTTTCTTCAACTGTGGAAACTTGCCATAACAAATCCTGTACTTGCCACAACAAAGCCAGAAACTGCTACTCATTTGTCGTTACCCATTGGGCACCTGTGAAACAAGGCACGGAGCATTGCCCACGCCATGCCACCACAAACACGTTTATAGGGTGGCCAACATTCACATACATCATCACAGAATAAAGGCCTGAGAAATACATAGATAACAGAGAAAGAAAATAACATCCATACCTGAACCGGGACTCGAACCCCGGACCCACAGCTCAGGAATCAGAAACGCTAACCACCAGCCATCTATCAGCTCACATGTAATAAATTAAAAACAATAAATTTTTGAAAATTTGAATTATTCATGTACGATATTTTTTTAAATATTTATGGATTTACACTCAAAAACGTTAAATTAATTTACTGTATTGTGTATATTAATTTTTGAAATGAAAATATCTCTGAAGATATGTAATTAACATATAATTTCAAGCTAATAATGATTATATTACTATTTGCTTGTAATAACTTATAATAACTTAAAAGTGTATTAATTTATTCATACCGGTTTTGTATGGTTATACCCTATAAAAGTGTCGAAAAAATCAATTCAGTATATTTCAATTATGTTGTATTTTTTAAAAAGAATTAGAGTGGCCATGGTAAAGGCGATGAGTTTTATACTCCTATAAAATATGTGATATTACGTATTTTACTTTTATTTGAATATTTATATATCAACTTGAAATGCACGTTGGGATACAGATATTGATCTATGATCTAAAATTTTAAATAAATTCTTGGAGATATAAATTCTATAACATATTTTAAAACTGTATTATCGGTATATATTCTTACATTTTCTTATGAAATTTGAATTCAAATGAACTGAGTTAGAAAGGTATCAAGTAAATATTAGCTTTGTAGGTATGAAATGAACTGCTTCTTGCTGCTATCTTTTGCTAACCCCAGCAACTCGACTTAATCGGCTCCGTCAATAACGTAATTCCCCCTTCTTAGTAATTGCCTGTAGTTTGGTGTTGTAATGCCTGTAGTTTGGTCTTCTACTGGCATATGCACTGGGTTGCCAGCAATATCAAATTGACCACGTCTATATCATCTTATTACCACACAGTGCATCGTCCACCTATCGTTTGTGTCGGCTATGACAGCTTTGTCCTGTACCACCAACTTTGAATACTTTTATTTTTTGTATATTTTAAAATTTTTATTCATTTTCGTTAAATAATAAATTATAAATTATAAAGTTACAGCAGAAAAGCATTGAAATTTTAATAAATTGAAATTAAATCTATCTTGTAAATTAACTTAAAACATATATATTTTTTAATAATTGATGTAATTCTACAAAATAATAAACTGTTCTGAGTGAATGTTAGCTGTTTTTAAATTAACTTATATTTTTGAAAGAAATAATAATTACCTGAAGATAAAAGTTAAATATTTTATGGAATGGACTTGTAATTCATACTTGTAGTGTTTTGATAGCAGTGTCTATGTAAATTTAACAGGTTAATTATGTTATAAGAAAAATAAAAAATACTAAAAATGAAAATAAAATGCTAATAAAGATCAAAATAAGTATTTTAAATAATATACTTTTTTATATGAAGTTTTATTTTACTTTTTTTTATAAATTTGAGGCTTTGTTTTTAACAATTTACTGGATAAGTCATCTTTAAAACTGATTATAATATTCATTAAATTGTTTTTATATTTAATAATTAAAACGCTTAAACAAGTTTTAATTTTTTGCTAAAAACATGATTTGAAATATATATAAAATTATAATACTATTTTAATTAATTTAAAATAATTTCTTAAAATTTAATAAAAAATAAAATTTTTAAATAAAAACTAATTTATTATTAATTTATAACAAACTAATTTATACATTTAAAAATATAATAAAAATTAATTTATAAACTAGGGTTAATATATCATGCTGCTTTGATACATTTTTCATTAACATATCAATTATTGTTCAACGTTTTTAACTAGTGATTTGTTTCATAATGCTTTTGTTGATTTCTTTTATCTAGAAAAAATTTGAGAAAAGACACAAAATTCATGGATAAACAAAGTATATTTTTCACCCAGGAAACTTAAACATTCTTATCTTTCAAAGTCTGTTTATATTTTTAGTATAGCCTTTTATCAATGGGGAATTAAATAAAGATTTTAAAATATAATTTATTTCCTTTAAAATGTAAGAAGCAAGATTTATCGAAAATGATCTGCACAAATAAAATTAAGCAGAAAGTTAGACTTTATTAAGAACCGTTTGGCATATAAACGAAATGTTAATATATAAAGTCCACATCAATTACAAGCAGAAAATGTAGTGCTTGGAATTTTTATCAAAGATTGTAAAAGTGGAATTAAAATATTGAATAAATTTTTTTAAATTAAATTTGTACTAAATTTACCTGACGTCTCAAAACTCAATGTGTGATTGGAATTAAATTTTTAAATTGGTATAAATATCGTGTAGTCGAGTAGAGAAATGTAAAAAATTAGAAATAAAGAAAATAGAAAATGATTAATCCAGCTATCAATCTTGATACTTATTTTTTCAAACAGAAATGCAAAAAATGTTTTAAATTTATTGAAAATTATTATTGAATTGGTAAAATAATGAAAAGCAATAATTTCTTAATTTCTTTGATCAAAGTTCACTGCCATTTTTAGCCAAACTGTACTTGCCTACTTCTTATTATTTAGCTTCGGTGCAATTAATTTCAAGCCTGCACCCTTACTTGACTGTAATACCCGGAGATGAGTATCAAATGACAGTGAATGAGTTGCCTTTGTCAACATAAAAATGGTTTAACTAAAAGCGGGTCACTTTTAAGACAGAGCAGTTATTCAATGATTAATGGTCAAATAGCTGTTTATTTAACTCACTGAATACCACTGAGTTACATAGACATCTATTTGATCATTGAAATGGGTTTTTTAAAATTTATAACTTTGCGTAGTAAACGTTTGAAATATAGGATATTAGTTGACTTAATATTGTGGATTAAATTGCGATTACTTCGTAAGATTCTGAATGAATAATTAGCTTGTATACAATTTGTAGCCAGGTCTTAATAAATAGATAAATATAATCTAATGTACTCTTACCTTAAAATGAATAATCCAAAATAGTTAGAAAAAGTATTTGGAAAAATATAAAGTGTCAGAAAGATTAAAAAACTTGTTATTCTGTTATTTCTTAAATATATGATTAAAGCAAAGTATGTATAGAAAATCGATTTTATTTTGAGTTGTACATAGAATTAGCAATATGATCCAGAAATTTTATTTGAATTAACTTATGTATGAATTTAAATACTAGATCTATAATGACTGTCACAAAAATATTTAAGACTAAAGAACTTATATCAGTTGTTATTTAAGGTGTATTTCTTAAGGGGCTATTTCTAATGTAATGTATTGCAAGAAATCTTATTTTGTAAAAATGTTAGTCTCCATGAAAACATAACGATTATAGATCTGCAAATCTTTAATATACTAATAGATTTATATACCATATCAAAAAGAATAGTCAACTTATTGTTCCGGGACGAATAAATTCCTTAATCTTATCGAATTTTTCGATTTTCGTTGAATATTGTGGAAAGTTTAATTCAGACAAATAAACTCATAGTTTTCTTTTGAAGAAAATTGCACTGATTTATGTCATATAGACTGTTACAATGTATAAAAGTTAAACTAAATTAAGATAGAGTAATGTTTCGAACAAAGTTACTCAGTTTATCCTGAAAAAGGGATGGATAATTTTTTTCTATTTCAGTGTATGTTTTTATCCAATATAAATATAACTCCCTGCACATTAACCCCTCTACACATAATTATGATTAAACCAATACTATATTCATACTGTTTCTTTATTTCTGCACATTGTTTTGAAAACTGGCTGTTAATTTTTAATTATTTTTCATACATTATCATCATTTTGAATTTGGAAGTTTATTTTTGCTTAACTGAAATTCATTTGTAGAACATTTGGGACAAGTTATTAAGTAATACACAAATAAGATCAATTAAATAAATACTCTACATGTATTTATTTATTTTGTTATTTAATTGAAGTATGTAAGCTGGTGTGCTTTATGAATTTTGAGAAACACAAAGTGTCACTACATTTTGTAACATAACTTTTATGAAATAGAGACTTTTGGCTTTTGTCAACAGCCAAAATAAAATTGATTTACATTTTCACATTTCTTGCTAGCCTTCGCTTTGTTCAAAAAGGTATTTCTTACCACGAAATTAAATCCCCGTATAGTCAGATAAATTCAAACTAAATGAGGTGAGCATCTTTAGTTACCAAATCATTAAATAATGAAGTGAAACTTCATTCCTCTATTTCGATTGGTGGCATACTAGAAAACCAGAAACATGTTCAGGTTTTCTAGAAATTCATTCATATATTCAGTGCATGGGTGAAATCAGTCCTGCTTTGAAAAATCAAAAAGAATTAAATATTATTATTTTATTACAAAAAATTGTGGGAAAGTATAAAAAGGGAGGATTAGATGTCATGCCTCCTTTTAATATGTTTCGATACCATAGTACTGTCATCATAGCATAGATAATACTTTTATTAAAATAGTGAGAATTACATGCTGCTGTTCTTAAATTAACAGTCGTAATGGTGTGAATTGCAGCAAAAGCAACTTTACACTATGTTGAAAACAATCATAATTGAGTATTAAATTAATTACAAATGCTTTAATCAAAATTTCAAAATGAAACATGGCCTATGTTTTAATTTAGCTATGATCACAATTCTGTCAAATGTTTCAAGTTTAACTTTGGATCATAATTAGTTGCATGTATAGAATAATCAGTTTTTCTTATAAAGATAATTATTTATTTTTGAAGCTGATATTCTTTCGTTTTAAATATGCTACTTATAATTTTATTATTGTCAATTTTTTTATTATTTATATTACTTCCCTATTCACTTTTCTCAAAAGATTCGTGTTATTTTTCTCAGTGAAAAAGAGTCTGGCATATCCTACATAAAGAATTTTACATGATATGATCTAAACCACTTATGTGACTAAAATAATTTGCTTATTTAGAAAAGGGTTTATTCAATGGCTATTTATTGTCAGAATTCCCTCTATTTTCTTGTTAAATAATATTTTAATAACTTAAATATTTCAGCTTTTTAACTAGATTCTGACTCTGTTGAATGCATTGAAAATCTATTCATTTATTATATATTTATAGTAGTAACTTTATGTTGCAATTCTTTATACTGAAATGTTTGTAAATAATATGTATACTGTAAATAAGATTTATATAATCTTTGTGATACTATTATATATATTGTTAACATATATATTCCTAAAAAAATTATTATTTGAATTTAGTTACTTTACTGTCTTTAGCAGAAAAATGCTGCTCAGCTCACACATTTTATTAACATAAAAACCATAAATGTTTCTTTAATTAAATAGTACGCGTGATAGAAATTTATGCTTCATATCTGTGATATATTACTTAGAAAATTATATCAGTAAAAATCTACCTTCACAATATTAATTAATGTTTGAAACTAGTTTGAATGCTAATGTTTAATTGATTGACAGATATATGAATAAATTTTATAATCTAAATAAAATACAGCAGCGTTATGTTTCTTTATGTTTGTTTCTCAGTAGCTCTCCTCAAAATTAAAAGTAAGTAATGAACATATTAAACAATTTTAATATTACAAAATAAAATATGTTTCATCAAGATTAGACTTGGCGTTTGAAACTTATGGATGATTTTAATCACATTAAAGATAGACAAAGATACATCTTTGTTTTTATACAAGAGAATATTTTTTTATACATTCTCATAAAGAATTTTTTCATTGCTACGATGTCATAATTTAAAAAAGTGGAAATCAAAAGTATTGAAGCATAAAAAAGATGTACTCTCATTTTGTCCATAATTACAGTAATTAATCTAAATAAAGTCACAAACATTTGACGTAACTTACTCTTTTGATACCAAACCGTTGTCATTAAGCGATTAAACGGCAGCGTGGTAAAGATGGCTTAATTATAAGGTTTGTGCTATGGAAATCGATTAGCTGACTGAAAAAGTAAAGCATTTAAAAATCGGTAAGCAGAGATCATTAATTGAAGTAATGGAGTTCCTGCACCAAGTTTCTTATTCATGAACTCCATATTTACGACTCATTGAGTAGATTGCCTCAAGTTTTAACTTGATGAAACGTTTGTTTTATATCAATATTTCAGTGCAATAAATTGTTATTTGATAGTCTACAGACTAATGATTGTTAATAATTTACATCGATATTTTCTTAAGATTAAAATTCATCTTATGCTACATTATTAATCTTAAGAGTAATTTTAATTAAAAATAATTGAATTTTTATGATGCAGTACTGAAGTGAATAAAAGTCTTCATATTTATAGTGATCAATTTTAAAATTAAATAATTTTGATCTTTTAATTACCAATTTTAAATTCTAAAAATTATGAAATTGATAAAAGTGCTGTTTTTGGGTAACTATATTGAATATTTTTTAATAATAATGTTTTATCTAAAGTGAATAATTATGTTTTTAATTGTTTTAATTAATATCATACTACCAATTAAAACTGTGGTCAGTAAATATGTAAATAAAGTATCCATTGTAAATTAGTTTTTAGCCCGTTATTTCTAAATAGTTTTAGTTTGTGAATCAATATCATTTGTGATATAATCTTATTCATTTTTATAGGAAGATGTATTCTTTTCCTGTGATAACGAAACATAAAAATGATTAATTGAAACTACATTATTATTCAGAAACTCGTTAGAAACATGCAATAAAATAATTGAAATATAATATTAATATAGATTTTAAATTAGTAAATCAAATCTATCTTTATCCTGAAGACTATGCTCAATTGTATGTATTATTCATGTGATTTAAATACTTTAAAAATAATAATAAAAATACCATTTGATAAAGTTCCGGAACAAATTATGCCATTAGGTAAGCTTTTTTAATATACAATATGTTTATTTAAATGATACATTACATAAACTATTATTATATTATGTAAATATTAATATATTAAGACTTAAACAAAATTATAACGCATCTAAAACTCCTTAAAATTTTCTTTAGGACACATGGAATTAAATTTATTTGTTTATAGCATTTAAATACTAATTTCTTTATAATTTAAATAAAAAAAAGACTAAGAAATTTGTAATAGAAAATTAACTACTCATAAATTTTTGAACAAATAAAAATATATGTAATTAAATAAGCATGTTTTTAATTAGCCTAAATTTTCGATTTAAAGGATAATGTGCTTATGATGAGTTTACTCGAATGAATGCAATAATTGTGCCATGTTTTATAGAGTTCTCTTTCTGAAGTACTAATACTTATATATCCTGATGATATTTCTAAGTTGAAAAAGAAAATGATTCTTAAAGAAACCACTCCCTATCTGTTTTTGTAAATTGAATGTAAAAATATGAGACTTGGGGAAAGATAAGTTTATATTACTTGATTGCAGAGTTTTATAGCAGTTTATACTGCTGATGGGTTTTCCGAAAAACTAATGCAAGCTGCTTTTATGAATCTCTGGTTGCATGTAGGGTGTTTTTCTACGTTTCACAATCTAAAAAAGAACAAGTAGAAAGGAAAATTTCAGGTTTCTTTCAATGCAGTTACCATAAATTTTTAAAAATATGCTTTCATTTTTTTCAAGAAAAATGAAAATAGGACTCTTCTAATTCATAATTGATACACTTTTCAATCAATAAAATTTTCCGTTTTGCAATTTAAATACTTGAATTATATCTGTGGCATTTGTTATTTTCCGATAAATTTTTGTCTTATGAATGCACTATTAAATTTTACTGTACATATATTTTTAAATTTTAGTTTTGTAATAATGACTGTTTTCAAAGTTTATCAAGTAGTTTTTGAAGTCTTCAGTTTTTTTTCACGGCCTTAAAGATTATTTGTAAATATTGATGTCTAGATTTAAACAAAATACTATCTAAATATATTTTATAGTTCACATTTTTTTAGAACCGGTAAAGAAAGTTAAAAGCAAAATATAATCATATTATAATTTTTTTTAGATTAAATTAATTGGTTGTGTCAATGAGAAAAAACCTTACTGTTTGCATTTCTTCAAGACCATAATTTATTTTCCTTTACAATGCATTTTTAGTCTAAATGCATTGCATAAAGGTTGTAAAACCCAAATCCTAATATATATGTAATTTCCTTGAATAAGAATTTGTGATGATTTTTAAAAGCAAGGTGATAAGGTGATTTGCAAAATAAGAGAAAGTAATATTATTTATTATTATTTACTTTTCCTTTTTAACAGTAAGATGAGAGACACAAACTAATGAAGTTATTTCTACACGTTTTTAAGAACTCTGTATCAAAAAATAACATTTTATTACAAATTTCTCATAATAAATGAGTTTTCTTAAAGAAGTTTACCCTTCATAGAAATACAAAGTTGTAATTTTTTTTCATATTTATCATTATCTTATTTATTCATCCTAAGTGAATAGTTTCAAAATTCAGCCTTTATGCGTGCTTTGAAAATTGATTCTTACTTCTAATTCTCTCTAGATGATGTTACTTAAAGCAGTTTATTATGGAAATAGCACCTATAAGGAATTCTGGTCTTAAATTTCATGACTTTCTGCTGCACATTTAATCACATATTTTCTTTGGAATAAAAAACTGGCAAATAACATTCCTGAACAATTTAATGTTTCCTGCTGGGCTCTTGGATGAATGTTATTGACAAGGTAGTGATTATTTAACTCATGTTTTTAATGAACGAGTCAAAATACAGATATGTTTTGTTAAATGTTTTGCAAGATACCAAATAATCTAAAAGCTCTGAAGTTCTTATTTTTATCGGCTTTCATGAATTCATGAATATAAGCGATACGACTTAAATGTAAATATGCTACGTAAATGAATTTTCTTCTATTCAAAAAAGCTCAGTTGTAAAAAATTTTGAAAGTCTTATCGAGTGATACATTAAGATGTAAGGAAACTCTGCTATGAAAATGTTTTCATGACTGGGTTATGCAATTAGAAACTTTAAATTTCGTTCTGCAAGAGCCTGTATAATTTCAATTATTTTTTATTTTAAATATATTTTAAAGACTTAATTTGATAATTATAATGTTCATAGTGTCCTCATGATTAAAAGGTACTAATAGTTTTGGTGTTTTCAGACACTACGCAAATGAATTTTCTTCCATTCAAAAAAGCTCAGTTGTAAACGATTTTGAAAGTCTTATCGAGTGATACATTAAAATGTAAGGAAACTCCGCTCTGAAAATTTTTTCATGACTTTTCATGGGTTATTTATGAAAAATTTTTCATGACTTTTCATGAGTCATTTTTTCATGGGTTATGCAATTAGAAACCTTAAATTTCGTTCTGCAAGAACCTGTATAATTTTTATTATTTTTTTATTTTAAATATATTTTAAGGACTTAATTTGATAATTATAATGATCATAGTGTCCTCATGAGTAAAGGGGTACTAATAGTTTTTGTGTTTTCAGATCTTTATGTGATCTTTATTATTCTGTTATTACCAATCGATATTATATATTGTAAAAGACTTGTTACACTTTCTTATAAAGATTTGATTATAATTGGCTGGTTATCCTATTTTTGGCTTAAAACTTTCTGCATTAACTTGTCATGGAACTTTCACATTTTTCTAGTAATGAGTTTGATTCAGACGTAAAGATGCACATTCAATAAATAATTTTCAAAAGTTTATCGAAAAGTAGAAGTAATAGATTTTTATGTATAGTAAAAATATTTTCTCTTCGTAATATAACATAATTTATATTTCATTCCATATGTCTTGAAGAATGAATCACTGATGTGATTTTAAGGTAAATATTCATGGGAAATTAGATAATATTAAATTTTTACAGCTTTAATTATAAGTAAAATTAAATGTATCTTTTCAACAATTAATATTGTCATTATTTTTAATAAAGTAACTTATTTTTATAAAATTTTTTAAACGTATTTTATTGTCTCAAAAATATGTAAATTACTATTGCAGTAATATAAATTGACAAGGTATGAAGGCAAATATTTTTCCCAAATTTAATATCTGAATAACACTTTCGCAATGGTATCCAGCTAATTATATTTTAGAACTTATTTGTATTTTATATTTTTCATTGTTAATATTTGAATAACACTTTCGCAATGGTATCCAGCTAATTATATTTTAGAACTTATTTGTATTTTATATTTTTCATTGTTAATATTTGAATAACAATATGCAATGGTATCCAGCTAATTATATTTTAGAACTTATTTGTATTTTATATTTTTCATTGTTAATATTTGAATAACACTTTCGCAATGGCATCCAGCTAATTATATTTTAGAACTTATTTGTATTTTATATTTTTCATTGTTAATATTTGAATAACACTTTCGCAATGGTATCCAGCTAATTATATTTTAGAACTTATTTGTATTTTATATTTTTCATTGTTAATATTTGAGTAACCCTTTCGCAATGGTATCCAGCTAATTATATTTTAGAACTTATTTGTATTTTATATTTTTCATTGTTAATATTTGAATAACAATATGCAATGGTATCCAGCTAATTATATTTTAGAACTTATTTGTATTTTATATTTTTCATTGTTAATATTTGAATAACACTTTCGCAATGGCATCCAGCTAATTATATTTTAGAACTTATTTGTATTTTATATTTTTCATTGTTAATATTTGAATAACAATTTCGCAATGGTATCCAGCTAATTATATTTTAGAACTTATTTGTATTTTATATTTTTCATTGTTAATATTTGAATAACACTTTCGCAATGGTATCCAGCTAATTATATTTTAGAACTTATTTGTATTTTATATTTTTCATTGTTAATATTTGAATAACACTTTCGCAATGGTATCCAGCTAATTATATTTTAGAACTTATTTGTATTTTATATTTTTCATTGTTAATATTTGAATAACAATTTCGCAATGGTATCCAGCTAATTATATTTTAGAACTTATTTGTATTTTATATTTTTCATTGTTAATATTTGAATAACAATTTCGCAATGGTATCCAGCTAATTATATTTTAGAACTTATTTGTATTTTATATTTTTCATTGTTAATATTTGAATAACAATTTCGCAATGGTATCCAGCTAATTATATTTTAGAACTTATTTGTATTTTATATTTTTCATTGTTAATATTTGAATAACACTTTCGCAATGGTATCCAGCTAATTATATTTTAGAACTTATTTGTATTTTATATTTTTCATTGTTAATATTTGAATAACACTTTCGCAATGGCATCCAGCTAATTATATTTTAGAACTTATTTGTATTTTATATTTTTCATTGTTAATATTTGAATAACACTTTCTGCAATGGTATCCAGCTAATTATATTTTAGAACTTATTTGTATTTTATATTTTTCATTGTTAATATTTGAATAACACTTTCGCAATGGTATCCAGCTAATTATATTTTAGAACTTATTTGTATTTTATATTTTTCATTGTTAATATTTGAATAACAATATGCAATGGTATCCAGCTAATTATATTTTAGAACTTATTTGTATTTTATATTTTTCATTGTTAATATTTGAATAACAATTTCGCAATGGTATCCAGCTAATTATATTTTAGAACTTATTTGTATTTTATATTTTTCATTGTTAATATTTGAATAACACTTTCGCAATGGCATCCAGCTAATTATATTTTAGAACTTATTTGTATTTTATATTTTTCATTGTTAATATTTGAATAACACTTTCGCAATGGTATCCAGCTAATTATATTTTAGAACTTATTTGTATTTTATATTTTTCATTGTTAATATTTAAGATACAGTATGATGTAATTTAAAATCATAGCAGTTCTGTACAAAAGTAAGTTATATAATTTATATTTATGATATGAACATAAGTATCAGAATAAATATAAAATAAAAGTAAACAATTCTTTATAGAATTACTGAACTGTAATAGAATATTAAATTAAGGTTTTCAGTTTCGTTCTTGTAAAAGGAGTCTATTTTCGTATTTTTAATTAATATAATTTTACACTTCCTAGAGTCTTTGATTATTTTGCTAATTAAATCCAATGAAATTTCTTAATGTTCGTCTATACATACTGAAATATAATTTGTAATGAAAAAAACTCAATCGCGTGTTACAGAAAAACTAGTGTATAAGTATACTAACAAAAATATTTTGCGTATTTCATATTAACATTATTGCTTGCATTTTAATGTAAATGTCTTTAAATGTTACAGATAGGGATCAAAACAGAAAAGGGTTGTTAATTACTAAAAGTTGATTAAACTTGTTGTTTGATACATTTTGCCATAAAGTGAAAATAGCAATAATGCCAATTTGCATTAGGAGCAAATAAATAAATGCAATATAAATACATCATTTGGAAGTTTGAATATCATAAATATTGTTGGATGTACATTTAATATTTACATTTCTTGTTTCCTTTTGCTTTATTATTTTTCTCATTGTTCAAATTCATGTTATGATTTTTACAATAATCTTGCCACTGGCAACACGATTTGTTTTACTATTGATTTTGTGTGAGTAGCGAAAGTTGTTCGTGTTTATATATATTGTTCATTTTTATATACCAGGAATAACGTTCTTAACCGCACTATGCTGTAGGAGATTCTTTCTGTTTAATCTTTCATGTTTAAAATTATCAATAAAATTTTTATACAATTCTGATGCTTTTTAGTTCTAGTTAACTACTTAATATTCCATTAACACTAATGAATATTATTGTTGTTAAAAATAATTAGATGAATAAATGTGATTACTTATTAACTGCCGGGAGTTCAAAGTTTCTGTATTTGATGAAATCATCGACTAAATTCTGTGTATATCATAAATTGAAATTTTACAGTTTAAATTTTGTATACATTGAACTTACGGATCGACAACAAATCTAATGAAATGTTTTTTTAATTTACTTACTTTTAGGTTTGACTGTGAAATATGTGAACAAAAATGTCTGTTTATATTTTTTAATGAAATTTAACCTAACATTATGAATGATTTTAAATTTTAAAGTGTTATAAGACTTTCGTTTCTTACACGTTATTTCTATATTTTAACACGTTATAGTGAAGTTGTCATTGTCCTTATAAAACGAAATATTATGCAGGAATCTTTTAAATGTTACCAGAGTGAAAAGTGTTTATCGAAAAATTTTTATTCAACTTAACTTTGACAAGAAAGTAAAACTAGAATATTTCGGATGTAACAGACAATAAATAGTTTGAAATTTCCTTTTAATAACAATGAGCAGTGATAAGAACAATACAATGATTTACTTCAAATGACGATGAGAATACAATGGATTTTATGGCTTATATTTAGACTCTACCGAAACGTGCTATACCTATGAGTCTAATGAGTTCAAGCATTGAACTGCTTATTAACTCGTTCAGATGCGATACAACTCTTCCGAAATGGACTTTTTGGATCAAAGGAAAGGTTGCACATGTTTTATGAGATTTTGAAACTGTCTACATGTTTCTTCGGTTGTAACTAAATAGTTTCATTTGTCTTCATGAATTTATTCTTGATAAATGTATCTCTTTTAATAAAATTCGTTGATTTCATAGGATAATGTACTGTTTCAAGCAAATATAAAAATTTCTATCCGTCATAGCACAGGATATGCTCCATGAATAAGGTTTTCTTTTATGTAAGAATCTCCTCAATGAATCATAACGAATACTTTTGACATAAACTATGATAGTTTTCTTTGAGGAAAAACCAAAATAAAGAGTAAATGCCATTGGGTGTCTCCTTATTAGCAACTTATTTTCCTTATCTTTGTGGATCCATTTCCATAAATATTTTATCATTACTCATGAGAAACGGGAAGCTATATTGAAAAAAGTAAGCATAGTAATTTGAAGGTTCAGACTATAATGACTGTTTTTTTCATAAATTTATTCAAACATTGCAAAATGGGTTCCTGAAGGATTATCTTTAAAAGTTTAGGGAACACAGGTTGGTTGTATCTCTTTTTGTGATTGAAATATACTTACCTACTTAAAATATTAAATAAAAATTCCCTAAAGCTGTTCAATGGCTTAAAATGAAATACAATAAAGAACAGGAAATTAAAAAGAATTAAAAAAAAATCTCTTTTTCAACTTAGGTATACCTTGCATTATTTCTTACATAAAAGTTTCTTCAATGGAGCCCTAAAATTAATCAAATAATCTTTTTTTGCACCAGTGTTTCAGCAAATACTTTTATGAAACTTAGATTAAATTATTTTAAAGCCAAAGCATCCTTAATTAAAAAATAAAAATATTTATTAAAAATCAGCTAAATTTAGTTTAAGAAATAACTCAGAAATTTTAGTTAATCATGAAATATACATGATGTGTAATACATAAGTGTAATATTATTCTCATCAAAAATATACTTCAATTCCTAAATAAATTAACTTCAAATTTTAGTTAGTAATTATAAATTTGGTTATAATTATTATTAGTAATTTTATTTATTATTTACATCAATTTAAAACTTCTTTTCAGAACTTGCTTAGAATAAAAATGCTAATACTTTGACAGAATTTATCCGGCAAAAAATTTTCAATTTTTTTGTATATAAATTTAATTAAGTTCATTAAATATATTAATTAAATTCATATAAACTTATCTGAAAATGAAACATTTTATTATTCATAAAAATAATTCAACTGTTTGAACATTCAAAAGTTTTCAATTATTTAAAAGCATGTGCTTATTACATCGAAATATATTTTCTATCATATTTTTATAATATTCTAGTTTAGATCTATTTAGGAAATGTTTATTTATAATAAGTTATTTGTTGGAAAAAGTTGTTTTGAAAAAATATCTTTTTTTTTTTACCCAAATAATGTTAATTTCCAAGATTCATAAAAAAGTCTTACGTGATTTATTTATTCTTAATTCTAATATAAATCAATGTTTTGAACCTATTTACTAATCTATTACAATTTAAATATAATTTGAGTTAATTTTAATAACATGTATTTCTATTTTTTCATCAATCATTGCTTGAAAAGAATAGAATAAGTACTATTATATTTTGAAGCAAATTCCTTGTAACACAGTCGCTTCCTAACGTGACTAGAGCTATAAAAAATCTCCTGAAATTCCATTTCTTTCCATCACGCAATGAAACGAGCAACCTGAACTTCCATTTCTTCTTATGACTACTTATTCCAAAACTAATTGTGCCGTTTATTTTACGCTAGTTTTCCTTAGAATTTAAAGTACCATCGTTTATTGAAATAATGGATTCTTTATCTGAAAAGCATAACAGTAAATGAAAAAATAACTGGAAGTACATTAATCATGAAATTATATGAATAGGAAATATTTATATTTGTTTAGAAGCGTAAAATTTATTTAGCGTGTTAGACTATTGTAAATTAATCTGTCTCATTATAAAACTTTGTTTTGTTTGTCATTTTATATTCATTTTCCGCAAAAAAGGGATAATTTTACTGTCATTATAATTATTCTAATGATTATTAGGTAATTAGATTAATTATTTATGAATAAAGAATGTTGAATTATTTATTTATTTAGTTTTAATTTTTTGACTTTTGTGTGATGGTAAAAAATTATATATGCATTTAATACAAGGGGATTTTTAAATTCTTTATATCAACAAAGAATTCCTTGTGATTAGAAGTGGTAGCTAGTTTACAACAAAACAATGCTCAAGACAAGTTTTATGTTAATTGAATAATTGTCAATAAATATATTTAATTTAATTAAGCGTATTGAATCTTCAATTTATTCAAATTACGAAAAGCATGTTACGTAAGTTAGAAAATGAAATGAAATTTTCTTTTGTTACTGTTTTAAGGTATGTGCAAGTTAATATTGAGAAAATTAACAATTAGGTAATTAGAATTACTGTGTCATATCAATATATTAGTGCTGTATGTTTTTTTTACCTGAAGCAAACCACAAGTGATATTAGAACAGCATCTTTAAAATACCTTTAGAACACAATAAAAAATTGTACTATGTCTTTTAGGACAAAGAAGAGATGTTGAATAAAAAAGGATAATGTGTTTCAATAAATATAATAATTACTATATCTTTATGACTGTATTTCTCGTGTTGCAGATATGGTCTCATTTTCATTATGAGTTTTCAGATATAGAACATATTACAGTGAAGCATATTCATGTCATATTTGAGATCATTGACATATTATCAATATTATACATTTGAGACTATTGTAATATCACCCTGGTTTCCATTTAGCTCTTAAACACATGTCATGAAATGCAAGTGACTGAAATTTCACGCATTTTCCTCGAATCGTATATCACTTTGAAATCAAATGACATTTGAGAATATTTATTGAAACTAAGCTTGTAAACAAGAATTTTATATATTTTTTTCATTTTTTTAGATTTTTCTATTTGTTATCGGCAAAAATGACAATGCTTAAAATAATTACTAAGTTTTTTAAAAAAAATTAGGTTAAAAACACAGTTTATTATCATTTTTATAATGAATAAAAAAAACCCCGGCAAACTTGTCTAGTGGTCAGTGTGCCTGACTACAGACAGGGAGGTCCTGGGTTCGAATCCCGGTTCAGGCATGGATGTGCTTTCTCTCTCTCTCTATCCTGTCTTTGTCCTTTCCTTGTGTGTGTGAATGAAGTATGAATGATGCCTACCCTATAAACGGGTCCCTATGGCATGTGTGAAGGTGCGATGATGGCCCACCCCCTGTGGTGCACCCGGGGCAACGCCTCGGCGGCTAAGAGATCGCTGTATCTGGTCGGTTCCTTGGTATCAGGGAACAATAGATTAATTGACTCTGTTGCAGTTGTAACTGTCTACAATCTACCATTGGAAAAAATAATGAATAAAAAATTATATAAAATATGTATAAATGAGAATAAAATATATCTAATTCACGTACATTTTCTTAAAAATATAAATAAATATAACAGATACAATCGTATGGTTGGAAGTTCTCCCAATACTATTGAAGATTTAAGTTTTTATTAGATGAAAATAAACAGAAATGATTGCATAAAAGAAATTTTTTATTATTAATTGTTGTTTTATTTTCTCCAAACACAAAAAAGAAACAATGTAATTTTTTTTATAAATATTGAAAACCTGTTTGCTGAGATGCTCAAAATCTATTGAGTAAAAATGAAATAGTTATTGGAGTACATATTAGGATTTGAGAATATTTTTACAGTTCTTGTTGCGTATAATTTTTATAAAAATTAATCAATGTGTGATATTTTTTATTCATTTAGAAAATATTATCAGATTTTTAAAAGTAAAATTTTCAAGAAATAATTTTTAAAATTGTAGTTCTTATTATACAAAATTATGATTTTCAATTTGTTTACTGAAGAAATTGTTTTTATTTATGGAAATGTTTCATTAATCACTTTCATTTAAATCATAATGTGGAGGTTAATTATTTTTTAGTCATAGCTTACTAAACAATGATTAAGTGTTCAAAAAGTTTAACCTAAGACTTCAAAAGATAGCTAAAATGTACTTTCATATGAATTTTGGATTCAACACTTTGGTAATCATTGATGAAAATTATTAATCATCGACGAATTTCTATTACACTATTTGACATACCTACATGAGAAACAATGACTGAATTAAGTAATAATTCAGTTTTATTGAACATAATATAACGATACATACAACTGATACAGAGAAGTTAATATTGAAATAATTAAACAGTAGCTATTAGACAACTCAGACACTAAATTTTTATTTTATGAAATAGTGTTATTTTAGACAAGAACCAAAAAAAATTAACTCAACCATTCTATGAACATCATTGTATTAAATGTTTAAAGTGTTCAATTCACTTCTCGAAAACATGATGCATTTATCTTTGATTAAGTGTGTCTGAGTTATTCAGATTATTTTGTGATTGTGCTATGATTTATCACCTGTTAACAATCGGCCCGAACGTCTTAGCTGACTGCAATTCATCTAAGCAACTTATATGTTTGTCTCAAGCCTATAAAAATCTTTTTTTCAAAATCCAATATAAACGAAAGACGTCTTCGTATTATTGATGACGCATTTTTACCAATTTCTCTTCAATTATTAATTACTATGCACGTATTTATAATATTTTCATGGAATCTTGGGAAGTCTCATTAATCAGAAAGTTTATAGATTTTCTTGCTGAATTAGCTCAGTGTATGAAGAATTTAATTATTTAGAGAAGAGCTCAAAAGCACACATTAATGTTTAATTTCTTTTTTTAGTAAATAAGATTATCCCTTTTAAATTTATGATTGCTCTAAATTATTGATTAAGAGTGTACGACATGTTGTTTGTCAGTTCTGAAAATTTATCACATGATTCAGTTTTTAGAAACTCACCAATATAGACTAATTTTAATACATATTAATTACTAAATTATTGATTAAGTGTGTATAATATATTATTTTTCAGTTCTAAAAATTAATCTCGTGATGTAATTTTTTAAAAACTCATCAATATAGACAAATTTTAATATATTATAGTATTTTAATTTTTTGCACTAAGAAATGATATTAATGAATCAATATGTGTAATAAAAATAGGCTAAAACAAAATCTTCCTAAATTTAATCTGTATGACGAATAATATAGTCAACATTTAATATTTTTTTGATAAAATTATTGAAATTATTTCTCTCCATTATATTCTTTCCTGTTTATTGTTGGAAGTATTTCTTATGATTGTTAACTTAAATTTTTTTAAAACTTATTTCCTACAAATCACAAATGAAGCAAAACCCATTCTTCTTTTGTAATTGAAACTGAAGATGAGTTTGCTTAATTCAATAACTGTTTACATTATTTCCCTTAATATCAAGATGTATGTTATCATAGTTTTTTGAACATTTTGAAAAATATCAATGAAAGGTAAATGTATTAACATCATTGTAGCCTTTATAATAAGAAAAACAAGGTGTGTATTCTATATAAAATCAAAAACCGAAATCATAAAATATTAAAATGCAACTTAAAAGTATTCAATAGGATTTCTGAGAGTAGGGCTTAGCTTATAAATTTAAATTTGTATGTGATATAACTTTATAAAAATTGGCATCCTTTCTCAGTTTGAAAAATTGAACAAGAACTATCTTAAATTGCATTAAAATGACATATAACTAAACTAATATTATTAAAATATCTTACTGAAAACTAGAACCAAATGAAAATTTTCATCTGTATTAATACTGTTATCTCATACAATTAGATAATATTTATAATTATTAAAATATGCTTTTCAGTCATAAAACTGATAGTAATTTGCCTCAATGTATTCAAAAGCAGCATAATCATTTGCTATTCTCTTCAAATAAACCGAAACTCTCTGGCGTTTTAAGGGATATGAAATTGTACAAATGCATTTATGCAAAATTACCCCAATTGGTTTTCTAGTTGCGAAATTAATGGTTTCTTCTCTTCAAAAACGGGAAAATATTTCCTCTTTTCACCAATCCTAAATTAAATGTGCATGACAAAATGCTTATTTCTCAATTTTAATGAGGTGGGAAGAAGCACGCAAATCGAGATAAACTCCCTTCAAGCTATGATCTAGGTATTTATTTCCTGCATTTACTACGATTCTTAAATGATTTTAATAAGCTGAATTTCTACACAATAAATTGTTATTTTTCACCTATCTTTATACTTTTTATCTTATAATAATATTCATTGGTATATTTCAATTTTAATGAGTACTCAAATTGTATTGATTCAAATTGTGTCTTGGGTAATATTTCGTTTTTGAGATAATATTTGTGTCGTAAATGCCTGATGAAAATATTCCTCAGTTGAAACCGTAGCCATGCTTCATAAAGAAAAGTAGCACAAAAAATTATAAATTACACACATTTAATAAAATCACATACATTAAAGAATACTAAATTTTAATTAATTAAGAAATTTTTGTTCATGTTGAAAAAATGAAAAAATTTCTTAGCAAATAATTAGTTTTATTCAATCAAAGAATATCTTTTTTGCTTATTTAAATTATTTAAGAAAACTGATTAAAATAATCGAAAAATTGTAAGCAAAATAAGCACATCCTATTCAATTTATAATCTAGAATTCTATACGATAAAAGAATGCTTATAGTTGATAAAATACACATTATTTTCAGCAATATTTATAATCATTGCGTTTATTTAAAGAGCTAAGTTTAATGCACAAAATTGGTTTTGGAAATGGTAAAAAACAATAAAAAATTTACATATACTCACATAGTTTATAATATCATGGTGTAAACTTGAAATATTATAAATTTCTGCAGTGTTGACATATTTCTGACAAATTATACAAGATATATAGTTGAGTTCTAGTCAAATATTTCTTTTAAAAAACTTAAATTTATCAAACTTAAGTTTTTAAATAATAAAGCAAAGTAAGCACCAATGATTTTAATCTCTGATAATCACCGATGTGAAACATTAAAGCTTATACTATATCTAATTTTTTGTTTTCTTTGAAGTTGGTAGGACATTTACATTGGTGATAATCTGGGTAAAAAAAGACTAAGAAATTATATCAAACTGATGGAATGGTTTCAAATTTGTAAGTTCAGGATTTGATTCTTAATATTCAAATTCAAATTTTGCTTAAATATTTCAATTTCAATTGGTAAGAGGATTATGGGAAAGATTTTTACAATTGACTTGACAAATCTCTTACAAACTACTTTTCTCATTACATCAGAAATAGATTACATCTGTCTTATTTTTTACTATTTTTAATGCTTTGTAAGCTTTAGGATATAACAATGGCTTAGTTTAGATAGTAAGTTTATATAAAAAAGGGTACTAAACTTAGTTAATTTTTTGGGACATATAAATAAATGTATTAACAAATAAATATTTTTAGAAACTTTTTTATTTTATAGTAATTGAAAATTATATTTTATTTATTTACAATTAGTCATAAATGAAAACTAGATATCAAAATATTTATTTTCTATTTGTTTAAAGTTATGAGAACGCATTTTCCATTCATTGTTTAACAAAATTAGAAATGTCCTTAGTATAAATATGCATTTAATTCTTTTCATCGATAGTACTATTTCTTGACATCTTTGCTGGAAATGTTGACGTTATTCAGACAAAAATGCCTTCATTGTTATTATTGTAATTTTAAAAGAAAGTAACGTGATAATCTCATCAAATTACACACCACAATAAAGGCTTTGTATTTATCAGATAAAGTGTTAAGCCAAAAGTCTGTATGTTCTCGCTCAAATAGCTAAGCCAAATTCCAATTGACGTTGATACAGAGGATGACTTGTTGTCATGGTGACGCATTGCAATTTGAAGATATGGGAGCTCTTCCATTGGTTGAGAAAAAAATATACTTTGTAATAAAATGAAAGTTTTTTTTAAATAAATATTTGATTTTAAAAGGTACATATAAATCTTGTTTTTAAGCAAAATATTTTCTTTATATTCAGGCAATTACTAATTTATTATTATAAATTTAATATTATTTAAGAAAAAGTTGTAAGCCACTTTTGAAAATTTCAGGACATAGATAATGCAATAGTTATTTCACAGTTGAGAGAGATAATTATCGTTTTGTTATATTAAAAACATATGAACTATGCATGGATATCAAATTCACATAATTATAGTACCTGCTTCTAAACCGCACCAAGAAAAATTTCTTAATTTACACCTGGTGATTTAAAACTTTTATTTCTTCATGTGTTAATTGCGATTTATATTATCTTGGATTTATATGGATAATGCCTTTTTATCCCCAGTAGCTAAGAAAGTTTTCAAATTATAAATTAATACTTAATTCTTTATTTTTCTATTTAATTGGACTTAGTTCGAGTATTTAATTTAAATGTTTTCACTTATAAAGATAAGTGACATTTATATTACATTTTAATTTCATTTAGAATTTTAAAGTTAATAAGAGCAATAATTGAACTAAATCAATTTATATATCTATCCGAATGATTCTAGAAATTTCCTTTAACTGACTGATTGGAATAAAACCATTGATCTCCACATTTTAAAATTTATTTATGAATACTGCAAGGATAGAAACTAGTTACAAAAGGATTAATCTCAATGCAGTTGGACAGATAATTACCTAGGATTTAAGCTCTCAATTATTATGGGAGTGAATTGATATTAATTCCCGCTCATGGAATATCATAAACTAATCAAGATAATTCAAACCTTTAGTGTGATTTAGTTTCAGTTAAATGAAAACTTTTTGATTAACAAGAATTTATGATTGAATGTAGAACGAGAAGGCTTTAAGGTATACAAGAAATCATAAAAGTAATTGTTGTGTTTCCTTCAAAACGCAAAAGATACTTTGGTTAACATAGTATTTTGTTTACAACAAAATAAATACGAATTTTAGTACTGATATGTACTTGAGAAATTATATTTTTTGTTAATTTTTCATAATCTAAAGATATGAAAAAAAATTGTACCTATGAATCTCTTGAGTCAAAAGAGAAAGTAATATATTGAAGCATAAGATTGTGGGTAGGTTATAAAAATAGAATTCTTGTAATTTGAAGTTCACGTGAGACCATAACAGAGATTTATATGAGCAATATCTCTGTAAATGTTTTGCTGGTACACCATAAAACTGCAATTTTCTTTTTTGCAGTAATCAACAATTTCTATGAAATCACGTTCGATGATGTAATAGAAATCGTATACACTTGAAAAATAGGATTTTTAATCTTTTTCCCGATTTAGATTTTTTACACGTATTTCTATATGCATAATTTTACAATTTACTTTATCTTAATATTGATGTATATTGTACAGTCTTTTTGAACAGTTTTCACATACTGGCATTAAAAATCGGCAACCACTCCTATAGTCATAGTAACGTCTTCTATGAATTACTATTATGGTTTCATTAATACTTGTAAACGGTTCTAATATTCAGCATTCTTTATAAAAAATGTGTATTATACAGAATTTTCTAGATTCTCCTTATATATCTATCATATATATATTATCATATATCATATTTATATTATCAAAATTTCTTTTTTAAGTTTAAAAAACATTTCCTTACTTAAATTTTAAGATATTTGATAAAAAATTTCAATGTATAATAAATCTTTAAAATTGCTTATTTCTCATTTTATATTTACAAGTTTCTATATTATTAAAAGGAAAACTCTCTCTGATTATATACTTTAAGCAGCACTGGCTAAAGCACATTTCGATAAAAATAGTTGACCTTGGAGTACATCACTACCTCCATTAGAAAGCCGATCTTTCCACAGATTAATAACGATAGACATATTTCGAATTTCTCTTTTGTCAGGAACATCTGTTGAGAACAATCCTTTGGATTTTATCTGGTATTCTCTATCGACACTCATGGATAAGCTTATTACTTATAAAATGTCCTATCTAATGATAATATATAATAAATACCTTAAAATTTCATTAAAATTCAGCTTTAGAAAAAGCCTCTATGTAAAGTAATTACCTCTCAATTTGTAAAATCTCATTATAAAGACTTTATTTAAAATACTAGGATATAATTATTTTTGTTATCAGCAAATCGGCTTATAACAAAATAATAATTAAATAATTATCGGCAATAGTTTTTATTTCTGTCATCAGGATAGACAAATATATATTTTCGTAAAACGTATCTCTCTTCAATTTCTTGTTTCAGTATTTTTCTTTCTTACTGTGCAATTTTGCCATATTAGAGAGCTTTAATTTTTACAATATGTTTTCAACATTAAAATTAGAGTTTTAATTATTGAGAAATTATCAATTTTAACTTGCTAGAAATATTATCATCAAATAATGTTATTTGTAATAAGTGTATTTCTGAATTCATTTAATAGAAATTTAGTTGTTACCTGATGGTTGTTAGTGCTTTTTATACTTAGATAATGAAATTTTATGTTTTATGAAAATATTTGATTCACGTTAAAAGTTTCACACATTTGTTTTTATTTATTATTTTTCTTTCTTTAAAAAAATGAATTTCTATTATTTGAAAAATATTTTACAATAAATTTGTTTGAATGGGTTAAGTGTTTCCAAATTTTTTTTAACGAACTTGGGAAAATATTTTAAGAAATTAATATAAAACATACTTATGATATAAAGATTGCAAATTTATTTAGAAAAATTTTAATTTTGATAAACTTTATTTGCTTAATTTAAAATTGATTCGATAAGTTATCAGAAAAATTTATAGTTTATTTTTACGAGAAATAAAAGAAATGAAACTACTTAGAACTTTAAAAGTAAAAATTCATTATATATATATGTATATAATACATATAATATAATATATATATATATATATATATATATATATATATATATATATATATATATATATATATATATATATATATATATATATATACAATCCCAAATGATGGATGCACCTGTGAATAAAAGACATTCAAAAACTCAAAAAGAGGTTTCGTAAGCATTTAAATATAATCTTATCTACCAGATATTTTTTTCAGTGTACAAATTATATATCATGATTGTATGAGATAAATTTATCATATGTGATCTGAAAGGAAGGGTCATTCGAGTAAGATATATAGAGAAAGTTTAGCTGGCAATGTTTATCTTACAATGCACAATTTATTTTCTGCATGAGATAGAAATTTTCAGGATCATAATGCTCTTCTTATCCATTTCGACTTTTCCAATCATAAATTAATGAACATTAGCTGGAAGCGAAACATTTACTTTGACTCAAATAATCCCTCAAACTCAATTTAGTATATTTACCGTTTAGTATATTTTACTAACATACATACATAGATAGATATGAGGGCAAGCTCTAAAATGCAGCTAACGGTTTGGAATTTATTGCTCATCACAGTACTCTTCATAATTTCGAATGACGGTCAGGTGATGAGGATACACCTGGGCTGGCACACTCCTCTCGACATCCATGCTACATTAGCAGAGGGACATCACAGATTAAAGTGGACATGCCCTCAACCTACGAAACTCCAACTACCCACGGAAGGAAAATATGGTCACCTTCCTCATACTGTCCACTTCAAATGTAGCTTCACTTTGGTGATCTTAAGAAAATCGGCTTGAAGTTGATGAACAGCTGGGACTCCGTAGTCTGTTTTAAAATGAACAATATAGAAACGTTATCTTCCATTGGCAACTTATTCTAAACTTTCACAATATCTCTAAAATGAAAGGTAAAATATTCCTTTAAACGAAATTCAACACATATTTGATTCGATTCCTCAATGAATCCAAGCTATATCACAAGCCAAAAATGTTCATAAGTCATTTAAATAAGAGATTCTTTATAAGCTTATGATACTTTAATAACTACTCTCTCTCACACACACACATATGGGGTGCGCTACTCCACTTTTCCAACTGAATCATATTTTGACATGGAGTCCGACTTCCTCAGTACACACATGCCATGGGTTTATAGGGTAGCCAACCATTCACAACCCATTTATTCAAAGAAAGGGTAAAGATAGGATAGACAGAGAGAGAAAGTACATCCATACCCAAGCAAGGATTTGAACCCAGCCATTCCCTATCCGTTTGTATACTTTACACAGATATAAATGTAATGCAAATTAAATGATTACTTCGTGAAAATTATCAACAAATTTAATCATTTTTAACTTGAGCTTGAATATGTTTTCAAATAAAATTTTTTTTAGTTAATGCAATAAATCCACCATTACTTAATTTGTACTTCATATTTTCTTGTGTTACATTCTCATTCAGTAATTGGATTAATTGATATAATTTATAGAAATTTTTTACTAAGCAAGTAAATTTAAAAATAAACCGTATTTTTTAATTTTGTTATTATTATATGTACGTAAAGCTTTAAAATATGAAATAGAATTTTTCCAAACGTATGATAACTATTTAAGTATTTAAATACTTATTTACTAAGGCTTTAAATTCTTACTTAAAAGAGTAAATAGCAAAAATGAAAAATATGTCTGACTAAAAATTCGTAAAGTTTCGCAAAATTATAGAAGCTTATTATTAATTTTTTTGTTAGTTAATATTTAATCCTTAAAACATTTATTTTCTGAAGTAAAATATTTCCATCACAAGTGTCATTAAGTATTTTAGATGATTTCAATTTAAGACTGTCAGTTGTAATGTGTAACTGCCATATGACGAAAAGATACAATTCATTGAATCTTTAATTACCTTCTGAAGCTTCCATTATTTATTTTATTCATTAAAGAAAATCTTTGAAAATTTTCAAAATATTTGTATTATAATTTAATCGAAGATAAAATATTTCTTGCATGTCACTTTGAAAAATTTGGAGAAATAATCAGTACTTTAATTTTGAAATATAATAAATCATCATGATGCTTGTTGCATTTTTTGATGTTAAAAGTCTTCGAATTCTAAGATTAAATTTGCATATCTACTGAATATTTATATCATCTTCCTCAGTTTATATTATTTGTTAAATATTTATCGTAATTAACCAGTATAAGTAGTTCATTACTAAAATTATTAGAAAAATTTTCTTGGCAATGCTAATTTAATAAATGAACAAAAGCACAATTTTCTTAGAAACAATGCTTCTGATACTTAAATTGTTCTTAATAAACTATTTTTAAGACATTTGTGTTCTAAAATTTTATTCTTATTAAACAGTATGTCAGTAACTTTCGTGAATGAAACATGATTTAAATGTTTCCATACATTTTCTGTATGTGAAAACAAAAATATCGATGACAAGATTCATCATTTTTTTATAGAAGAAATTAATTAGTTTCATTTCTTTAGATGTAGAATTAATATATCTTTCACTTATGTTCAGTGAAAGTAGAACACTAGTTTATTTGCTAGTCTTTTTCCAGAATACTATTTAATATTTGTTATTACAAGGTAATTATATCACTGTTAAAATTTTTGAATCCAAATATCATACCTTAATTGATACAAAATTGCTTTTTAATTACTGTTAACAGAATTAAAATGTATTTAACTTAGTTTCATGCTTAGTAAATCATATCCTTTCTCCAATATTTTGTTGCAATTGGTAATATTTTAATAAATATAGTTATTTAAAACAATATTTATATATTACAAATACTTAGATACGATTGTCTTGGTGCAAATTGTTAAATTCATTTCATAGGAAAATAAGGGAATATGAAAAGTAATAGAACATTTTTGTTCAATCGAACTAATGAACTTTTGATAAAAAGCTATTCAAATAAAATTTTATCTAATTCCGCATTTTAATGTTGATTTCGGAAAAATGTGCAAAATTTTCATGATTGTAATTTACAGTTTGTTCCTCTTAAACTTTTCAATTTATAAATATATAAGCCTACATATAATAAGTGTTTATTACATACATATAAGCAAATGATATAAAATTGACTTATTTAATTCTCATTACTATATAATTTGTAATCGAAACAGTTAAATCTCATGATTGACTCTTCTTTCTATTTATATGCTTTTTACAATTGTTTTTCTGAGGTTTAAAAAAATTTTTATTTCATGAAAAATTTTAAAAATGCTTATGCCAAAAATGCTTAAAAATTGTATATAAAGGTAAAGCTAATGTAATGTACTTTCATAAATGATAAACTAATGAGAAATTATTTTGCAAACATTAAAGACTAAATCATTTCTTATTTAATCGAAAATCATTCCTGTGATTATGGATGGTATACTTAGCACTAAAAAGTATGCAAGTTTGAATAAAACAAAATATATCAATATAAGCAATTTATTTTGATTGAAGAAATGCTCTAGATTTTTTATTCACTTGAGATTAATTAAAAAAAAGGTAGTATATTCAAATTCAACAAAATAAAAGAGTAGATCATGGACCTTAAAATAAAAAAATGGGAAAAATTGATTATGATTAATGCTTGTAAACAAACATCTTTGTCAATCTAAAAAATGGCTGTGAATCCCCTGTTGTAGAAGTATTAAAAGAGAATAAACATACTTATCATTTTAGAATATTGCTGATTTGCGGAGTGCATGAAAATGGTGATATAAACTTCCATTTTTTATAAATAATATAACAAAAGAGTAATTCTAAGTAATATATACTATAATAAATAATTAAAAAAATTTCTTAAATAATATATACTGTAATTTACTGAAATATGAGAAGGGAGAGTTGTGTTTTGGCTTTCTTTATGCACATTTGTCGAAATGGGGGCTTGAGGGTTTTCCTAATGAATTACAAATTGATTTATACCACTTAATGTTGATGAAAGTATCTATTGGTAAATAGGTAAATATTACGCGAGAGATAGGGCTTACAATAAACTTTATCTGTTAAACTATTCGCTATTATTCGGTAATCAAGTAATCTCAAAGACAGTACAATTAGATAACTCTAAACCCAATCAAGTTAATATACAGTAGAAAAATTTCGGTTTTCAAATATTTCATTGCATGTGTATTCTATTTGTGGATTAAAGAATGCAGCTGCTTGTTTATTTATAGTTATCAATGTAAAAAACATTTTAAATTTACCGCAAAGCATTCATATAAATATCAGCTTCATTAGTCCTTTTAAATAAACCACGAATGATAAGATTTTGGAAAAAATTAAATCTTTCCAGTTCTTGATACGAGCCAACATACATTTTTATCGTATATAATTTTTTATTCAATCTCCCTTTGTATGACATAATATATCAACAAAACCTTTCATCCTAGAAAGAAAAACCTTTAAGTAGGTTTTATGATCAGCACAGAATATAAAAATTTTTCCTTAAGAACGGATGGAAATTATATTCACCCCCAGAGATATTACTATAAAAAGGCAGATATATATATATATATATATATATATTAATTGGTTTGTTAACTTTCTCAATACGCTTGTGGTATTTCTTATTTCCTTGCTGGTTTGTTGTAAATAATATATTATATATAATTCACACAGCATGATATTTCTTAAGACAAGACAGTTTAGTATAAATATTTTAATAACTTTTACTTAGACCATCAATAGAAATGAATTTATTATCAGACTATTTTTTGTCGTCTATGTTCAGAACAAACAAACAAATTTTAATGAAAACTTCGAGCTGAAGCAATTGATAAAATATGAGTTTATATCAATACAGTTAGCGATATTGTTGGACATCGTTAATAAAATAATATTCCACGTTAGATGTGTCAGTAGAGTTGCTAGACACTTTAAAAATTGTTTTATAGTTATATTGGGTCTCTGAAACTTGAAAATTACTATTTCTAGACACTGTTAAATGCATGTTAAAAATAATCTTTATTAAGAATAACTGTTTTAAGTTACTATATCATTTCAACACAATCTACATTCATATTTTGAATGCGTATGCTTCTTATATTGAATACCTTAGTTTCTTATTCAGAAACTGTTTCAAATTGTACTTTTTGAGTACGTTATAATGAGTTCAACTGCTTTTAATACATATTACGATGATTAACAATTCAAGACATTTTTTTTTACAAAAATCTGTTTACTTGATTGATTGTCATGAAAACTTAATATTTCGAAAGAATTTGTAAAAGAAATGAAATTAGAAGTTTAAATCAATACACAATGGTTTATGTTATATTATTTTAAATTATAAAATTTACTCATTTTGTGAAGTTTTGTGAATAACCTAGATATAATTTAGATAATTATAATCTAAATTATTTAGTTCTCACTTTAAGTAAATTTTTCTCATATTGTTAACTTTTAGATCATTGCAATTATTTCAATTTTGCTCTTTTTGGAATATAACTTTTTTGAACTCATAACTTTATCATTTTTTAAAGCAATAATAAAAATAGTCATAAACTAAAAGAATATAAAAAAAGCTATATGATTTTTTTAGCAATTTCAAATGTATATTATCACCATGATTTATAAAAATTATTTTATTGAGCTCAATGTTGTGAAAATATTACAATAAAATTTATTTGAAATATATTAATTTAAAACTTATTATTATTATATTTGAAATGCATTTTATTGGAATATTAAATAAAATAACACAAAAGTAGAGTATAATAAAGATTCTAATTTAAATTTAAGCATAAATTTTAATTTCTAAAAAATACAGACTTAATTTTCTGAAATATCGTAAATATAGAACTACTGAGATACTTTGAAGATAAGGTTTTTCATTTTGATCTTTAAGGAAAAGAAAGAAATGTTTACTAAAACAAATATCATGTCATCCTGAAAGACTAACAATAATAAAGAAACTATTTCTCTGGAAGAGCTTTCAGCTGACCATACCCCCAGGGATAGCAGTTGGCTTCTTCATCTTCCCCATATTTTGCTGAACACATTTATGTCAGCTGTCGTTTAGGGACAATTGATAACAAGTATGACGTTGGGAGGTTAGAGTACAATTGCGAACAAATACGTATACAGCTGAAGATTTACCATCGCAGCAATGGTAAATATTTACTCCCTGTTGAATAAAACAGACTTGAGTATTTGAGAAATAGCAGAGTATCTCTATTGGATGATTTTGTCTTCAACAAATGGTAAAAGAAAGAAATTTATAAGCATTCCAAACTATCTTTATAGAAGAAACTAGATTTAATGTTATTTATATTTGATTTGCTAATGGGAAAGATATATTTTTATTTTGAAAAATGCAGTAATGAATTATTGTCTTAAAAATTTCTCAATATATACATAGTATTGTTTAAATATATATAATACATAATCTATTACATTACATTATAATTTTGTGTGGTGTTAAAATATTGATTAGCTTATTAAAAATCTAAACATTTCCTTATAATGGTGATGAAAATGTGTTTTGCAATTTAAAGGGTAAAAGACTTTCAATTCATATCGAGAATTGCTATCTATAATAATTAATATGCATTCATACAGATGATAATTTATAAATACATACATTTTTCACACATTAAACACTCGATATTTTGATTTTCCACAATATATTGCAATGCTTGTAATAGACGAAAATACATTTAAGAAGTATTAAGTGCATTCATTTTTTTGAATCAACAATATTTATGAAATTTTTTTAATATTTATTTTCTGCATGTTTCTCTCTCTATATCTATCTATCTATATATAATTTCATAAAAAATTGCAAATTGAAAAGCATAAAAGTGCTTTTCAAATAATGCTATGTATTCGAAATAAGTGAAAAGTTAAATAAAACTTTTCGAGCAAAAATAAAGTTTAACCACCTTGTGGTACATTCATAGACACAATAATTAAACAGGGCTATTTTTTAAGTATGACTGCGTCAATATTTCTCCTTTTAAAATTAAAAGTTAAAAAACACAGCTTTAGAAAATTTCCTGCAAATTTCTATACTTAATCAGTTTTTGCCTTTACTCTGAAATGCATGGGAATTGAAACTATTATTATTGTAAAAATTAAAGACAGTTGAATATAATAAGGAATTTTATTAGTATTTATTTTAAACTACTTCATTGAAATTTAAATTAATATACATTTATTACTTATTTCGATCGCCTTAATTATCGCCGAACAAATAAATATTACAATTAATTAAACTATCCACTATAAATATTTTTCAGACTTATAAGTTTATTTATGTAATATGTTTTATATGGAAGATGTTTCATCTTCCCAATGACAATTTATAGAAAAAACCGGATTAAATATATATTGCTTGAATTATACGACGTGATCATTATTAAAAGAATTGACATATTATCGTAACAATAGTGAAATAGCCTTGGAATTTTAATAAGACGAAATGCTTACAAGCAACCACTATCAAACTAAATAACCTTTGCGAATTATTTTGTGAGGCAATACATCTTTTATAAATGTAAATACATGCATAAATACTTACAAGATATAAGCTTGCAGACATCGTTGTTTTGAGCATTATCATATTAATTACGTAATTTGTCTTGAATCAGTTTTTATAGTATAAAAATCAACCATAAATTAAATGATCTTTAAAATCCTCAATGTAAATATGGCAAGGTTCAATGTCACATAACTG
The DNA here is from genome assembly GCA_030067965.1 of Latrodectus elegans. NCBI lineage: Eukaryota > Metazoa > Arthropoda > Arachnida > Araneae > Theridiidae > Latrodectus > Latrodectus elegans. The sequence continues at coordinate 57,620,211 of CM057809.1, read as the reverse complement.
AAGATTTTATTTCTTTCATAATAGAAGAGGGAAGTAACCATCAACACAATGAAGAGGAAACAAATTTCACTTAACAAAGATAAATTACTGTAATTGAATACAATGATAAGGATAATTGAATACCATGGGTTAAACTTATCTCATAGCATAAATAAAGTACTGAGTGAGAGAAAGGGAATAATTGATGAACCAATTTACAACGCGCGAACTAAGGATAATATATTAAGCTGTTAGAAATATTTAATGTATATTAAGTTAACATATTTCCTTACATTTATTTAAATTTCTCAAATATATTTCATTGATAACGCGAGTTATTTATTATGTAATTCGATTAACAATGTTAAACTTAGAATCGAACATATGTTCTACTCTCTTATTTTACATTAGTGAAGTTCATTTATATTTTGCTAAAGTTAAGAATTATTTGATGTTAAGAAACAATATAGAAAAACAGGTACCATTTAAGGTATTTGTGTTACAGGAAAACTGATAATCTACTGATCTATTGATGATGATTTATAATTTTATCGTAAAACTTACTTTTTAATTTAATTAATTTTTATGTATTTTCTATTGTTTTCTTAAGAAATTACACACACACACACACACGCACGCACACGCACACACGTACGCACGCACACATAATTTTTAGAGAAATATTTTAAACGTTTTATTAACAGAGAAAAGTGTTAAAAAATTTTCCTTATCAAAAATTCTTTATCAAAAAACATTATCTATTTCATTCGTACAAGTTTGACAAGTTTCTGAAATATTTTTTATTACATTGTTAAAAAATTGATAGAAATAGCTAAGTAGAAATTATTTATTGAAATTGTAAATAGAAACTAAAAAGGTTTCTAAATTTTGTATGCTCATAGGGTTATTGAATAAGGAAATCTTCAAGTTTACTAAATTACTTCTAATATTAATTATTAATGATATAGATTACTATTTTAACATAACCATAGCCTGATTAAAAATTGTTTTATCTGCCTAAAATATTTTGAAGGGAAAAACTCGAGCTTAATTATTGTTTTGTGTGAAAGCACATTTTCGAAAATAAAATGCCGCTCATTTTTATTAAAATATTTTTAATCTTAAATCCTTTTTCATTGAAATATACAAAATATAATACGTATTGCGCAATGATAGATATTTCATACAGTAAATTCGTTATAATTAAAATTACTATACAATTTTTCTAGATGTTGCTATTTCCAATATAACAATATATTTCCAGCTACTATAACTTACGGTATAAAAGTTTCAATGGATGTATTTATTTATGAATACCTGACTCATAAAAGTGTTTTTATTTCAGTGTGTCTTCAAATGAACAGAGGTATTTTCACGCTTGTGGCGCCAACAGGTGAAGCCTCATATGACACTCTAGCTTCGTATTCTAACACATTTCAAGTGCCATTCATTAGTCCAGCTTTCCCAGAACTGAGCAGTGATCGACCATCTTATTATGGACTTAGTTTACGCCCCCGATATTTGCGAGCAATATTGGACGTCATAATACACTATAACTGGAAAGTGATATATTATCTTTATGATACAGATGGAGGTAAGCACATAATTTAATATTATGTTTTAATCCTTCTAAGTATTATTCTGTATTTTCCAGCAAAAACATAATTTTTAATTAAAATAACATCTATCTCAACAGTTTTCTCATACTTCAGATGTTGGAATAATTGCTTATGAAAATAAAGTAAACTTTAGTTTTCCAAATAGATGATTTTCTGCTTAATGCTTTTCGCAATATTTATATAAGCAACTTGGCAATTTATTACGATTGTATTTCGTACAGAACACATTTTAAAAACAATCTTTAAAAAATGAAACCTTAAAATAATTGTATAGATTCACACAATTATTTTTATTATTTAATAGTAAAATTAAATAACACACACACACACACACACACACACACACACACACACACACACACACACACACACACACACACACACACACACACACACACACACACACACACACACACACATATATATATATATATATATATATATAATGGAAAAAAATGAAAATAGGAAAACACACAGTAAATAGCGTGTTTAAGAGTAAATTTATAAGGAATGAAAACTTCAACATACATTAAATTAAATGAGAAATAAAAATGTATCGTGAACGGATTAAATAAAAAAGTAAAATATTTCTTAACGAAATATATATTAAAATGTTTATAAATCGTTAAAATTAGAAGTTACTGAATAAAATTTCAGTAATAAATCAAAATTTGAAAGTGGAATTAATAATCATTGAGTTCAATTAAAAATTTGCAAAACAAGGCAAAGTGTAACATTGTAAAATACTTTTATACAGAATTTGATGCGACATAATATTCAAAGAAATTTAAAAATTGAAGAAATATCTTATGTAATATTGAAATTCACATTTTAATTTAATAAAAACGTTGGAATATATTTTTATAAATAAAACCACAGAATTCCATATAAAAGCTTAAAAAATAATCAAAAAGATATTCATGTAAAAAAATTAACGGTAATAATAATAATAATAATTAAGAAACACAAATTACCTTATGTATAAAAATTCTATATATAAATATAAAATGCATAAAAAGAGAAGAGAAAAATACGGGGGAAAAGATATAGCTTATTTGTTGGGAATGAATATTTTTTTTTTATTGTTGAAGGAATTCTTGCAACGAATGGAAGGTTTAAGTCCGGAAGCAATAAAAAATCATCTACAAATGCTTCTACTTGACAAGAAACTTAGTTACATTTTTACTACTTTATCTCAATGTGATAAAAGAAAATCTTTTCAAAATAATCCTGTCTGTCATTCAATGAGGTTTGTTCAACAGGAAAGCAACACGTCCTCCACTGTTTTGTGAAATCGGTTTATTGATCAAGTGGAAAAATCCGGATTTCTAAGGCCGTTTCAATTTTCTATTTACCTTTTTATGTGATCAGAAAAAAAAACCTTATTCTTCTTCTGTCTTTGTCTTAAAGTATTGATTAGTTTGGAGGTAAGGTATTGAAACTGAGAAGGCACTTCACATTTTGGTGAGGTAATTTCCCTTTCGAGATAATAATGTGAACAACAGTTTACAATCTTAGTTTTTTAAGCAATTTTTGATCTTCAAAAGCAATAAATTTTCATAAATCTTTCTTATTTATATTAACTTTGAAGTACAAATGCTTAAACATATGCAAAAGTTAAAATAATTATGTTATAACATGGTGCTTATTAAATGTATATTTAAATTAAAAACATCTATTCTAGTTTAACATATGTTAAAACATGGCAACAGCTGAGGTTAATAAGTGAATATTTAATAAAAATTTTAGGCACTACATGATTTTTAAAACTTTTTAAGGGAAAAAAAGCTGTTTGTAATTTGTTAGTGCACAAATGAGTAATTACCTGAATAAAATGAATATTTATGTATTTTGACAATACTAATCCTTGCAGAAAATCCTAATTTCACATCAAAACATAAGTTATTCTCGAATATTTTAAGTGGAATGATGGTAACAACCAAAACGATTGTACAAATTTAATGAACCTATACAACATAAGGGGGAGGCTTAAATTTTTAGAAATTTTTTATTAACTTTTTCATTTCTAATAAGCGGAACAACTAATCTCTCAAATATATAAGACGTGTATGTAATTTGCCAAATACATAAGATATCTACTTTATTGAGTTAAAAAAAAAAGCATACATTTCAAACTAAGCGAAAATTCGTGGACTATATTGCATGTGAAAATGTATTAGCTCTGTGCAAATACTTCTAATATCAATTTAGATGAGAAGGAAAGTGACTTAATTTACTGTGTATTGGCAGTTAATTGTCGTAGGAAGCACGCCTTATATGTCACCACTGGATATTCTGAATACATCAGTGAGATTTAGGATTAACTTCATTTCATGGGTTGACTATAAATAAAAAGTTATGTCCAGAACACATAGCTGAAGGAGTTAAGGAAGTCCATCATTAAAATGCTAGTCTCAAATAATTATGATTGCCCTTCAAATTAGAGACCGAGAATAGCAATGCTGGGTGATAGCCAAGTGATTGTTGCAGAAAGCATGCTTTACATATTACACCAAGATATTCTTAACATATTAGTGATTTGTCAGGATCATTTGTTTCATTTCTATAAGGTAGACTGAAAATCCTTAATTTTGCCTTGAATATTATTAAAGCAGTTAAGAAGATCAGACTAATATTTCTGCTGTATTAACTTATTAATATGAAACAATGCAATTATTTTTCTAGTGTACTTTTAGGTCAATTTCAATGTGGATAACTAAAGGCAGTTCATTCTTATAAGATTTTAGTTTCATTCCTGATATATTAAAAATGTTCCGTTATATGAAGTGACAGAACGTGTTTCTCTTCTGAAAATTAGTAAATTGAAGCTAAATAACTTTTTGAGGTATCTTCCGGATTCTTTTTAATAATTAATTATTATTGTACTTGCATAATTAATGCGAAGAAGGTTTGATGGTAAATATGTTTATTTTGAAAAATGTGTGTCAAAAGAAGTATTTGATGCATAAATTATATGATTTCTTGGCATTTACACAGAAATAAACTTTTACTTATTGTAAAAAATTGTGATAATAAAATTTAAATAATTGAAAGAATGAAAAAAAATCATTGTTTGAAGAAGAATGGAGCTTAAATGTCTTAATTTTAACTAATATTCAAAAGTGAAATAAAAACAATAATTAATATGCATTGAAAAATATTCTCCCCTCAAAAAATTATCTGACAAGGACAATTATCAACATCCTTTTTATAAACTTTTCTTTATTAGATTGCAACGTGTATGAATGCATATCATGATCATTCCCAGTTATTTGGAATTTAAATGCAACTTTAATATTTAAGTGAGATTCAAACAGCAAGAAAAATTTAAAAATAATTTATAAATATGTCTTTTCATTTAAATAAAAATTATGATTGCTCCTTATCATAAATATGCTTAGTTCTCGAATATTTTCTTCCTAGAGTTGATCTAACTACATACAAAATTTATTTTAATAATACTATATATATTTAATGGTATTTATCCTCAAATAAGTGTAATGTTTTTGCTGTAAGAATAACTTAAGGAAACAATTACGGAATAGAAATTTCTAAATTAATTTTCTTGATGAAAAATTTTTCATCAAAAGCTCTTAAACATTTAAAGCTCAAAGAAAATAATAATAGATTTTCTTATGAGAACATTTTTATTTTAACAATTATATGTAAAACAATATATTTATTTCCCATTTAATGTAAGAGTTGTAGCAGATTTAAATTTATAGAGATTTCTTAAAATAGGATTTTCAAGTTTATGATAGTTATTTATTTAGGAAAATCAATGTGTGTACTGGAATGTAAATAATTTGATGTTTATGTAATAAATTATTTTTGTTGACCCTCAGTCATGAATTATAAGCACTGAGATATTTAATGCATTTAATTAGTTCAGAATTATACTCTTTTCAATTTATGAATAAAATATATTTGAATTGAATTAATCTTTTGAAGAAAAAATTGACAGAAATAAGCAAAATTCCCGTTTGCTATTTGGTTAAAATCCAGGCAATGTTCTTCCGTCAAAAATTAACATTTTCATAAAATAAAAAAGTATCTTTTTCAAAAGCTATTTAAAAGCTTAAATTTCATGAGTGAGCAAGAGAGATAGCTTCATATTTTTTCTCTGTTTTTTTTTTCAAAGAAAAACTATATAAAACTCCATTACATTTATCTACTAATTTTATTAATATAAAGAAGTCATCAAAACTGCTCGTTTAAGGAGCTCTTAGAAAAATTTGTGTGTGGAAGAATTTTGGAATGGAATTCCAGAAATATTTCTTGTATGTTTTAACAATCTACAAGGATTTGAATTTTAATTTTGTTAAAATCGACTATTTGTCTGACATTGGACACAAAAAGTATTCTTTGACTCCTTACTTAATTGATTTACGACCCTCTTCCAATTTCGAGAATTTTTTTATAAAGTAATTGCTTTGTATCTTTCCCTACAAATAGCTTTTCTAATTCCCAAAATGAAGAAATTAGTTTTAGTTTATCGATCTTCATTCCCTTTGATGCAGTGCTTTCAGACACTTAATGCTATTACAAAGAAAAAAAAATTCTTTCAATTTATATAAATGATCTGAAATAAGCATATAGATTATTTAGCAGAGACCTTTTTTAAGTTTTAAATATTTACACATACGTAAGAAAGTATATGAGATGAATACTTTCAATTTCAAATTATAAATTCTAATAAATTCTAATTTAATAATTATAAATTCTAATAAAAATAAAAAGTAAGAATATAAAGTATGTTTATTACCTTGAACTAAACTGCAATTATATTGAATTAAAATTATTATTATTTTTAAACAATTGATCTGGTATTTTATTAAACAGAAATTCGTGTTACGGTATTAAAATTATGAAATATTGAATGGGTATAACGTTCACTGAAGATATGTGAGAAAAAATTTCTGATAGATATTGAAACGAACAAACTTATTGTGATTTCTACAATTTTATTCAGAAAAGCTTATTTGAATCCTAGTTTATTATTTTTTTTATAATTTAACAATAATAATACGATATTTGTGCTCGTCTACATAGTTTCACACTAATGAAACTTGAAAGAATGTCACAATGCAAAAATATTATTGTTTCTTGACTATTCATTTAATACTGAACAGTTTTTATTAAAAAAAAATATAATTTTGCACTTAAAGGTGAATTTTCACCTTTAAATGCTTAAGGGGTTATTATTAAAATTACCCATGACAAAATGATATTAATGCTGTTATATATAGGTCATCATATATAAGCCATACCCTACTTATCAGAAACTGAGATTTAGTTTAAAAATGTATTGTTGCTTATCCTTTAAATATCTAACATATGTCAGATCAGCTTCAGTCGGTTGTTGACCACCAGGAAGTAAAAGTAGAAGTAAATGGGAGTTTTATTTTATATATTTTACAAAATTTATATTATTTTAATTGATATATTTATATATTCAAAGAGTAATGTTCAAATACTTATTTGTTATTTAATAATCTGATAATCATTAGTGTGCCATCAAATATTTTTCGTTGACAAGTGTGAAAAATATCAGGAAAGCATCTGTTTTAAATAAGAAGAAAATTTTTTCAACACTTGTTCTTACTGATATTTCTTCATAAGATTAATAATTGTAAACATCAGTAAATCATAATTTTCTTACTGAAAGAAATATTATTTTGTTTTATTATAGAATAATAAAGATACCATATGAAATAAATACCATTACTTTTTATTTAAATTAATGATATTTATTTCATGTGATATGGAAGATTTCATTTGTGTGTGTGTTCTAAGAATGTTAAAATAAGTTGCACAAGTGTAGATTTGATCATACTTAAAAATTAATCAAGGGATTTATAACTAATTTCAGTTTAATTATAAATATTCAATAATTAGATAAATAAAATTTAATAAATTGTTAGAATCAAAAGGATTTTAGCTAAAATAATTAATTCTTTTTGAAAGCCATAGCTTGTTCATCAGTTACTGTACAGGAATAAGTTTTGATTTTTTCTTTCAAAATTTTTATTTTTTTATTTGCGTTATCAACAATTTGAGACAAATAACAGCATTTAAATGTATAATTTATTTTCAAATTCAAATACAGTATTATGATATTATTTATTTAACTCACATCATATTACATTTTTTTAGTAAAATTTTGACAGGGTTTAAGGATTGTGTTTTTTTGCTTTCAGTGTGAAGCATTTTATTATATACATGGCTAATCACACAGGACTTAAGTTTAATACCTAATTTATATTTACAAAACATATAATTGGTCAATCAAAATATCTTCAGACTGAATTGCACATGATATTAACATTTATATGTATCCCTTTAGGAGAAAAAAATAGTCATTAGTAGTAATAATTTTACACACAAATTCTTTATTTCGGACTAACGCATTAATCATCTATTTATTGTTAAATTCAAAAATAAGACAGATGTGCATAAAATATTTTAAGAATTATTATCTCACCCAAAATAAAAAATTGTTATTTGTAAGTCACTATTCGATTTAAGATAAAATTTAAATGTTTACATTATTCTGATAAATGCCGAGAAAAATTACTAAACACGTCATTAAAAATTAATAACTTAGGAAGGAAAATAATAATTAATTGTGTAAGCGGGACTGATTAAAGATTTTCCTTCTTTGGAAACCACTCGTGCTTTTTTATTCTATGAGGCCTAGTGTAACTCTAAGAATCAAGTAAGTATCATACTATGTAATTATTAATGTAAAGAGGTGCTTTGTTGTTCAGATCCATGGGGGATGTATTCCATCATTTCTATCTTTTCATGTTATAACTCGATTAAGGGAACGGAATGAAGGCGGTCTAATTTGCATTTAAAGGGCAGATGCTCTCCTATGAATGTAATTACAAAGATTGCTTTCAGTTGAAGATAGAATCATTAATCCAAGTACTTTGTGGAAAAGCTATAAAGAGGTTTATCTGTATTAAAATCTAAATATCTTAACTGAAAATAAATTATTCAGTAAATTGAGAATATATAGTATATTAGGCACTTTATAAGTGTACGTATAATACATTAGACTTTGCGGAAGTCATTTTCAAAGAATAATGTGTTTTCACGTTTGTAATTTTCCCAGGAAGCATAATCTGTATTTAGAAAATATAAATTGGTAATGAACTAATTGTAGAATATTAGACAATTATAAATCTTTGGACATGTTTTTAACAAGCTAACACACATGTTTAGTTATATTGATTTATACATTAAAAAAGCTTATGTAATACTGATTTAAATTAATGTTTCTTAGTATATTTCCTATGTGTTGAATTAACAGTTACGTAAAAATTTTCCACATGAAGTATATACATTTTAGATTATTCATGCTCCAATAAATCGTAAATCTTGTTTAATAGAGACAGGTCTCACCAATCCGATGACTACGATGTTAACGGTATAATTCCGAAAATATTTCACTTTGATTGGTTAAGAATAATTGAATCAAATCTTGCTTACATGGTAAAAGAAAAGACCATTTACCACTTCATGATTTATTATTTTTCTAGCATCAGAGCAACATGACCACATCCTAGAAATGCAATAAGTTATTCTAATAAAAGCATGACATTTTTATGAAGAAACCTTAACCTTAAACAGTTTCTATGCCATCTGGGTTTTGTAATATGTATAGTTTATTTTGTTGATATATATATTCACAGTAAGAATTGCTCATTATCAAAGACATGTACAAAAAACATACAGTTGTTTTGATTGTGTTTTTATTTTTATAAAGTTTCGCCAAATGAACCTTTGGTTATTACTTATAGAATCTAAATTACCTTAGATAATATCTTTTTTTATACTTAAATTTTGTACTACCTCCCCAAGATGTATCATTCATGACACATTTGCTTAACGATTTGCACTTCCATGTTTTATTGTACATAATTTTTATTGCTTCATTCTAGAAGATCCACGGAAGTTTGTTGATTAATTACAAATTATCTTATTCACGTAAATAAAATTGAAATTCAATTTTCTTGTAAATACTTTGTCATATTGTAAGATATTTGTTGTTCTTAAGCTGTTATTAACTCTGGTCGTCACTGGTTTGGTTTTCGATTGCCAATGCTCTGATTAAATTTTAGATGGCTTATATATTTTATTAATTAGTGACAAAAATATGATAAACGATAAACATTCTTCTTTATACTTTTTACTTTAAGTAACGCATGTTACCTGACATAATGAATGATTTATAAGACAAAATAAAGATAAATTCAGTGTTTAAGTAATATGAGGAGAGCTTGTAGGTGAATTAAAACATTTTTTGTATTTTAAGAGATATATAACTTTTGAAAGAAATATGAAACAGAATTTACCTTAAAATTTACTATGTTTTGTAAATTATTTTTCTTACATTCATTTTTATGTCTATAGTAGGAGATGATCTAGAACCTAACACTTAGGTTGGGGAAATACATAAGCTTATTCATGCATAAGAAAATTTCATGTTCAGAAAATTTTAATATACGAAAAAACCTGAACCGCTCGTTATTTCATATAATACCAGAATTTATTTAGTAATTATGTGTATAAAAAGGAATGACTTTGCTTCTATAAATAGAATTTTTATATACGTGATTAGAGTGAAATATATTTATATATTTATAAAAGTCTAAATTCTTAGTATTTCAAGGTTGTGTCCTTTTTTCTTTTAATTTTCAAATTTTATTTTTAAAGACACAATAAGTATCTAAGAGAATTGTTTTGGATAATAAGAAAGGTCAGGTCAGAAAGCAAAACATTCATTATAGCAAAAGTGATATTTTAAAATCAATTTTATGTATAACCTAATATTTTCCTATTTTAATTTTTTCTTTTATAAATTTGCCACAGGAAACTAGTCAAAAACTTGTTTGTCTTTGTCAGATTGAAAAGGAGAAAAAATTCCCAATTTTTAAGAGAAATAATATTGTCATTTAGGATCTAATGTTAAAAATAAAGAAAAAAAATATTTTTACTCAGTTGCCAAGAGATTTTAGGATAACTTCCAGATAACAAAATATATTCTTCTGAAAATTAAAAGAATTCAGGATGCTGGATGTTTGTTAAGATTTTGTCAATGCACTGATGAATCGGTAATTAATAAAGTTAGATTTTGCAAAGGTTATAATAGAATATCACAACCTAGAATAATAGAAGAATGATATCAAAAAAGCAGAGTGAAGGAAATTAAAGTTCATCATTCTAACTTTTGATAAGTCGAAATGTAACCTATAAACATAGCGAAAATAATATTTTAAAATAGAATTATTTTCGAATATTTATTTACTGTAAATCTGATTTAATTTTCACCTCATGGGGCTCACCTTCCTTAGGTGAATACGGGTGTCTCAATTTCGAAGTAGCCAAGGGTCTATATTCTCTCACTGCTTTTCCTCTCTTCTCTTTCTAATTTTTTCTTATTATTTCCATCCATCGATGGCAAACGGGAGATCTCTCCATGAGTAGTTGTAGCCGCTCTGTTTGCTTCTTATAGACAGTGAAGATACCCAGGTGTTTCCGTGGGTAGCAATCCTTTGAATCGGTTGATACACTGTGGTCTCCAGTGTATCAATCGGCTGGTACCTAGCTACAGTCGCGGCTAGTCTGTAAGGGATCACGCGAAGGGGTCACATCCTTGGTCTTGGCGTTAAGGGTGGTTACTAACAAGGGGTGACTTTTAGCGTATGGGTCTACCACTGTGGTAAGCGCTGAGGCTGGAAATGTCCTGAGCTGGTGACTGCCATCCCTTGCAAGGCTCCGTGGTGGGCAGTGCCGTTCAGTTTACGCCTTTATATATATCATATGGCTTCTAATTCTTTATTTACTGGAAATCAATTTCATTGTTTTATGTTGATAAAAATAGCGCAAATGTTTCCCAAGGTATCACCATTTCTAATACAAAACTCCTGTCATCTTCAGTGGGTGAATTACAGATTGTTAAAAAATTATGATAATGTAACAAGTTGACATGAAACAAGCTTCGATAATCAATAATTTAAAAAAAAATTGTCATATCCTGTTAAAACACTGTTTCACAAAACTCTGAATGTGTCCTGAGGTGTTCTTTTAAACCAGGACTTCATGCATTTAACAGAAACTGAATTTTTGGAAGAACTACGTGATAAAGGAGTCCGTGTTGCACGTCACATAAATATTCGACGTGATATTAGACTTATCCCTCCACATGTTGTTTTAACCTTTCAAACACCAGTATTATATACCAAAATATATAAAAGCAGGTTATATTAGTTGAAAACTTTGTCCATATGTTCCTAACCATCTTAGATGTTTCAAATGACAGAGATATGGTCATTCTCAACGAGCATGTCGAAATACTGATCCTATATGGGGAAAATGTGCACAATATGGACATGAAACCAATGATTGTCAGATATTTTCAAATATTGTAATTATTCTGGTTCAAATGATTCACATTCTAAATCTTGTCCTGTATGGATTCTAGAAAAGAGAGTAATTTCCACCAACATAAAACAAAATATTACTTTTCTAGAACTAAGAAAAATTGTTAGAAACAGAACTGCAAAAGCTGGTGTCTCCTACTCCTCTACTTTAAAATTTGAAACTAAAGTAAACAACCTTTCAACAAAGAAAAATATTTTACCAGAATCCTCTTCAACTTAGCCACCTAAAACCACTAAAGTATCTTCAACTACCAACAATACAAAAAAATTGTATCAACTACTAATAAACCTGAAACTGGCGATACAAAAATTAAAAATACAAAGTCTCATGAAAAAAATTACAAACGAACAATCGATATATTTTCCTCTGAAACAGAAATGGAAATTGATTAACCTTTCACTTAACAGACCATTTTAAAAGCAAAAAAAGAGAAACACAAACAATTAAATAAAACCTACTTTGGATGTCTTCATTAATTCCATGGAAATGGCTTGGATATCGCAGCAAAATTTGCCACATAAAGGACCTTATCCAAGAAATGAATCCGATTCGCATTGCACTATAAGAAACTTTTCCGTAACCTTGTGATAATTACATTAAAATTATACATTAAAATTCAAATGATACAATATTATTATCAAAGGCAATGAAAATTAATTCGACCATGCTTCTGGAGATGCTGCTCTTTTGATTTCTCATGATGTTCCCTCCTCTATAATCCCTCTACAAACAAATTTGCAAACATTGGCTGTTAGAAGCAGGCCATCCAGTTTAATAACTATTTGTACTATATACTTGCCACCAAATATTCATACAGAAGATAGAGATCTTCACAAACTTGTATAAAAACTATCTGCTCCATTTTTATTATTGAAGATTTTAATGGCCATAGTCCATTGTGGGGCAATAAAAATATAAATTCTCAAGGTCATCAAATTGGGAAATTTATCCATGCTCACAATCTTTGTTTGCTTAATAATGGAGAATAAACCTATTTTCTTTTATAAAGTAAAACTTTTCACTCATTGGACCTTGCACTGTGCTCGCCATCTTTTGCTCTTTAGTTTAACTTAAGAATTGGAAGTGACTTACGTTACAGTGACCATTTCCCACTTTTTCTAGAACACGCGAAAACTAATTGTAACAACTATGACCATGAAATGCATCGTTGATTTATATATCTATGCTCTCGGGCTGACTGGAATATCTTCTCACAACTAACAATGATTTCTGAACCTATTATCAAGACAAATTCAGTTGATGAGGCGGTTAAAATGTGTACTACAGTACTAATAAATGCAGTCAACATAGCAATACCAAAGCGTTTCCCGTATCATCACCAATCGTAAAAACAGTGGTGGAATGAAGACTGTTTGTTGGCCTATAAGAATCGAAATAAATTATGGGACATAGTTCGGAGATCCCTACCGATAAGAACCTCATAGAATGGAAAAGAACCAAAGCTAATGCTCGTAAAACCAGGCGTCATGCTGAAAAGGATAATGGTAGACATTAATTTCCTCTATAACATCTTCAACATCAAGCAAGAAGTTCTTGCGAAGAGTTAAAGATATTAATGGTGTACATGGAGTGTTTTCTATTCCCATTACGCTTACCAAGTCCACTACCTATTCTTCACCTGTTGATATAGCTAATGTCATTGCAAAATCTTTTGGTAACCTGTCAAGCAGAAATCATATAGTCCTAGGTTTTTTAAGATTAAATCTGTTGTTGAAAAAACCCCGATAAGATTCTTCAGTCAACAAACATATCCATACAATTGGAACTTCAAAATGTCTGACTTGAAAAATGCCATACTAAAAGCACGTAACACAAGTACAAGACCTGACGGCATAAGTTAAGCTATGCTATGTCATCTTAGTTTAGATTCTTTGTTAAATCTACTACTTTTGCTTAATAGAATCTGAAATGAACAAACGTATCCTTATTTGGGGAGAGAAACAATAATTATTCCTATTTTAAAATCTGGTAAAGATTCCTCAGATCCTTTGAACTATTATCCAATAGCTCTTACGAGCTGCCCAGGTAAAACATTTGAGCGTATGGTCAATGTCCGCCTTATGTATATTTTAGAGAAAAATACGTGTATATCACCTTACCAAAGTGGTTTCTGTAAATGAAAGTCAACACTTGATAACATTGTGCATTTGTAAACTATAATTCGCAATGTTTTGTCAAAAGAAACTATCTAGTTTCTATCTTTTTCGAAATAGAAAAGGCATATGACCATACTTGTTGGTACTGTATTCTCCAAACAATATTTAGCTTTAATTTAAGAGGTAACCTTCCAATCTTAATTCAAAACTTTTTACAGTTGAGAACTTTTAGAACCCGCATAGGATCAGTTTTATCCTATCTCTTTGTTCAATCTGAGGGAAATCCCCAGTGAAACATTTTGAGCTTAATACTTTCCAAAATTTACATATTATCAACGTTCTCTATCAACTTCCGGCATCTGTACATGGCAACATGCATGTTGAGGATTTGTAAATATCATTCCAAGGATTGAACATGTATTTTATAGAACGTCAGTTGCAGAAATCAGTTTACGACCTCGTTGATTGATGTGATAGCAATGGCCATACTTTATCTCCAAGCATAGATGTGTACATTCTTGCAAGAAAACTAGCTTACACCCAGACCCTGATATTAAGATTGACACTGTGTCAATACCCATAGTTAATCAGATACGATTTCTTGAAGTGACTTTTGACAAAATATTAACATTTTTTCCACAAATTTTACATCTACGAAAAAATTATGAGCGATCACTTAACATTCTCAAGGTTCTGTCTAACACTTCCTGGAGAGCAGATCGCACGTTATTACTTAGAGTTTATCAAGCCATTATACCCTCACGAACTAATTATGATTCTATTGCATATGGATCTGCTAAAATCATCTGTCTTTCGTAGACTAGATACAATCTCTCATTCTGCCTTACGGATATGTACAAGAGCATTTCGTATTTCACCTGAATAAATCTTATACGTCACTTGTCATCCATTCTCACATAATTTAAGACGTCAATAATTGTCTATAAATTATTATTTTAAAATCATGTAAATACCACATCATCCTTTGCTTCCTGAGCGTACTTCTCATGCTCTAAAGATACTTTACAATGATCGACTTTTTAACATCCTCCCTTTTCTAGTTCGAGTCAAAATATATCTAAGCATTTCTGAGCTTCATGATATACGGGTTCATATCAATAACTATTGTATATATGTTCCACAGAATATCCCTACCACAAATTATATTAACCCCTTCCTTAATTTTAAAAAAACAAATACAAACCCAATTGTTTTACAACAACTTTTTATTCACTCATCAAGATCAATATTCTTCATACATTCCTATTTTTACAGACGATTTCAAAAGAGTTGATTACATTGGATGTAGTGCATATTTTGAAAACATCTCATACAGTTATGTCCTTAAAAATGTTTGTTCAATATATACTGCGGAAGCTACGGCAATTTATTATGCACTACAAATTTTATGTTACCACGACGATAGTAAATTTTGCATTCATACAGGCAACATCAGCGTCTGGGAAGCATTAAAATATACTGAAATACATTATCATCCCGTAATTTCTCGAATATATACCATCTTGAAAAATTCACAAAACTGAGATTATGAAATTGTTTTTTTGGATACCTTGCCATAGATGTAGGGATGGAAATGATGAAGGAGATGAAGCGGCAAAAAATATATGTCCATACTTACAGAAAGGTGTACTTTTGTCCGATATAAGAAATAACAGCATAAAATTTATCCGCTCCCAATGGCAGGAATTATGGCATTTACAAACTATGAGCAAATTACATCCCCCCCTACATTGTAAGTATAATTCCATTATCAGTTTTACCACAGCGTACATCTGATGTAAAACTCACTCGTCTACGCATTGGGCATACTCATTTTACTTATAGGCACTTGTTTCTAAGTGAGCCTAAGCTCAATTGTGCTTCATGTAATGAATCATATGCTGTGTTCAGCATATTTTAATTGAATTCCCTAATTTTAATCTATATCGTATTGCATGTTTTAATTCTCTCTCTACCTCTTTAATGTTACAAGAGCTTATTGGAGAAAATTTTCATCGTAACCTTTTTCCCTTTTTACGTTCTATTAAATTCCTACATTGTGTATTGTCCTAGTATATACTTTTACCCCCTTATTTATTTCATTAGATCTTACATAAATACTTTTTTAATATTATGCCATATGCTTAGCGGAGTTTGTCCTGGATAGGAGCTAGTGCCATTAAATTTCCCACAATCAATCAATCTGATTTAATTTTTTATTTTGCATAAATATTAATATAAACTAATAAGTGTTTTGATAGTAAATTCATTTTATTATTCATTAAAAATATTTTATAGTAATTTATAAAATATTTTGTTAACTAATATTTATTTACAAAATTATGAAATAAAAGAGAAAGTAAATTGTATAAAAATTGAAGTGGTTAGAGATATATTCTGTATTTAGTGTTGGAAGAGAGATGGCAGTAATCTTAGACATAATATTTAAAATAAACCAAGTGTAATAAACTGAATTATATATAGATATAAAAAGACAGATATGAAAAAAAACATTAATAATTTTATTAGACCATTCATAATTTCATTTTTAAGGTATATACTATTAATCAGAGTGGAAGAACAAAATTTAACTAAATGTACGTACGTATGTTTATAGCAGAAGAGTGTGCCATTTAAATGACTGCTTATGGACTGTTAAGCAAAAAAACTATCAGTTCTCCTCTTCCTCTATTCACTTCATTTTTGTATATATATATATATATATATATATATATATATATATATATATATATATATATATATATATATATATATATTTCTGCATATTCCATTTGCTGCTTGTTTATGAAACATTTTTAGTAGATTTATTCCTTATCTTAAATGTTTGCTTTGTTTTTTTATCATAGAAATTATTGTTTAGATTTCAAATAAGTTTTGATAAGTACTTTGTAATTTATACACAGTTATCATATTATTTCTTCATTTATTAATTAAAATTATTGATAAATAAACGTTACTTGAAAATTATGAATCTAATTTTAAAAACAAATTATGTATTTATATATAATAAAAGGGGAAAGTCGAGTAAGTTTATTGGCAAATTATAAGAAGTTAAACTATTAAAAATCATTAAAAATGTATATAAGACTAAATGTAGTAAATAATATCTGACTTATAGTAAGTACTGATTTTGTACTCCGTTATGAACAGTTTAACAACTTAATGCTTAGAAATATATTTTTAAGTGAAGCATTTCAATGCCGAACGCGTAAATTGTCTTCCAGGGAGATTTTTCATAGATAGTGGGTCATATTCTCGTGTCTTAAGAAATTAAGCCTGGAAAACCTCAAAACACCCCTCCCGATAAACGTGCAAGCAGAAGACGGAAGCGTAATATCTATCAAGAGTATTTCAACAATGGCTGGGATCAAACTTGTGTCCTTTTGTTCTGAAGAGAAGTAAAAACACTACTATGGCATGTTGAAAAAAATGTATATGAGTCTCCCCCAAAGAAAAAACAGATTTAGAAGTATAGAAAATAACCCGAGATTACATGAATTCATTAGAGTTTTATGAAGAAAAGATTTTTAATAAGTTTTTTCAAAACGCATTTTCTAAAAACTGTGATTCTTTTTCATAATTCTTCTAATTTTTGAGTGATAGAAAATTAAACATAGAAAGCTATATAAGTAAAATCGTTATATATTAAAAACATCAAAAATAATTTTAAGAAAAGATACAACAATCAATCAAAATTAACAAGGATAAAAAATGTCCTTTTCAGCCCATTGAAACATATTTAGGAAATTTATGTAGAACTATAAGCATTTTGTTACGTATCACAGAAATAAAGAAAACTACTATAATTAAAAGAAGAACATGATGGCTATAGATTTTATAATTGAAATCCGAAATTAATAAAAAAAATTATTTACATTACTAAATGTATACCACTGTCACAAAATAAGAATATGCTGAAATACTTAGCACATAGAATAGAAAAGTTAGTACTTATAGTTTAAAAACATATATATATATATATATATATATATATATATATATATATATATATATATATATATATATATATATATATATATACAGGGTGTCAACTAAAGTCCCTTGCCACCCTCTTAACTTCGGAACGGCTGCTGCTATATTCATAAAAATGGTGTCTAGGTATAGTAAAGCAGCCATGCGCTACTGAATAAAACAGACTACAGTGCCACCTGGTGGAAAACAGCGGTGTTAGCATTCCTATCTCGAAAACAAAACGAGATAGAAAGAAAACGTGATTTACAAAGTTGTAGAGCATCCTTGATTTAGTACGAAACGATACATTGTAGGCATGACTATGAAGAATACAATGATTAAAACGCGCGTTTGTTGGTTCGCGCTGTGACGTAGAACATTGTACGTGAGCATAATTAAAAAAACAAAAAATCGTTTTCGTACCTAAATTTTTCACTTTCATTTAGAAATGGGAAGAACGGAAGTATTAAAAATAATTCCAACATTTTGAATGCAGTATGCAAATGCGTAAGAAACGTCACGCCTGTTCACCTGAGACAGCTATAAAAGAGTCCCCTTTTGGGGCTTTAGTATGTTGATGTTCATGATCATGGCTGAGTATTCCAAAGTTGAGTACTGTGAGATGGTTTTAATGTACGGTTAATGCGACGCAAGGCACGATCAGCAGCAAGGTTTTACCGCCAACATTTCCCTGCAGGCCCACTTCCTTCTCATCAAACCATCCTAACTGTTGTAAAAAGTTTAAGGGAGACAGGTGGCATTGCTAGTCAACCTCGATCTGGCAGTCCAGCTAAGGTAGGACGGCAAGATCAACCGGATGAGGTATTAGCATATGCACTCGCATATCCGATATGCAGCGTAAGAGAGATCAATCAACACTGTGATCGCTCCAAAAGTCAGGTTTGGAAAATCCTAAGCGAATCAGGTGCTTATCTATACCGACCAACACCTGAACAGGTTTTAATGGGCGGGAATGCCGAGCGACGCTATGCATGGCGCAACTTCGTCATGACACAGATACAGGACCAGCCAACATTCTTGGCAGATATAATGTGTACGGATGAGGCATGCTTTTCACGGAATGGTATGTACAATAGGCAAAACACCCATTACCGGGCCCTGGAAAATCATAAATGTTTCGTTGACGTTCAACATCAAATGCGGAATGCAATTAACGTTTGGTGTGCAATTTACAATAACAAGCTGATAGGCCCAATATTCTACAATGGCACACTAACGGGTACACAATATTTACGATTGCTACAGAATGTATTACCCGATTTTGTGGAGAACCTGCCGTTGTTTAATCTGAAAAATCTATGGTTTCAACATGACAGCGTGCCTGTTCAAAAGACATCTCCAGTGAAGCAGTATCTCGTCAAGGAATTTGGCAACCAAATACTAGGGTATAGCGGTTTCGAAGAGTGGCCTCCACGCTATCCTGATCTGACTTCACTGGACTTTTTCCTGTGGGGATACTTGAAACACCAGGTATATGCGACCCCTCCACAAAATTTGCAGGATCTTAAATTACGCATTACGGTCGCGTGTTCCAACGTGTCACGCTGTATGCTCCAACGTGTGCAATGTAATCTTCAAGCGAGGATCCAAATGTGCATTGCAGGTGACGGTGAAAAGTTTGAACATCTTAAATAAAGTATATCGCTATATATATATATATATATATATATATATATATAATTATTTCCTTTTTTTTTTCTTAGATCGTTTTGTGTCGTCACAGCACGAAACAATAAATGCGTGTTTTAACCGTTGTGTTCTGCACATTAATGCTTACAATGTATCTTTTGGTACTAAATCGATGATGCCCTACAACTTTGTAAATCACTTTTTCTCTCCATCTCGTTATGTTTTCGAGATAGGAATGCTAACTCTGCAGTTTTCCACCAGGTGGCGCTGTAGTCTGTTTTATTCAGTAGCGCAGGGCTGTTTTACTATACCTAGACACCACTTTTATGAATATAGCATCAGCCGCTCCGAAGTTAAGAGGGTGGCAAGGGACTTTAGTGGACACTCTGTATATATATATATATATTACTTTATGTTATAACTTTTTAAAATGTTAAAATTTCACAGTAATAATTCTTATTATTAAGGGAAGTCAATATCATCTATAATTTACATACATTTATTATTAAAATTTATGAAAGGCTAATAATATTTTTATTATTGTCATTATTTTCAAGAAAATATAATATTTTAAATAAAGGACCTATGCAAAAATATTTAATTAATATCATGAATTGTTTGCAGGATATTGGTGCTTTTTTATACTTTTCAAAATTTACTGATTCAACATCAAAATATTGCTGGTGAATACTCAAAAACTATAAAATTGGTTGGAAAATACTTTCAGAATTTCATCTCAGAAAGTCGATTCTCTGGAATGAAATTTTGCTCAACAATTCTTGCTTATCTTTTCCATCCAATATGCATTCTGAATATTTGTTATCACAGTTTCCTGTTGCATTTTCCTGCGGTGCTTTATTTATTTTGGTATTTGTGATGAAATTTGTTTTCTTGAAATCCTATCAAAAACTCATGTATTTTCAAACTTCTATATCTTGATATTTTCTGGTAGAAAGATGAATATTTAATAATTACGTAAATATTTGACGCAACTTGCAGTAATCAGAAATTTAAATCCCATTTCGTCATTTTTAAAGTAAACATTTCATTCAAAACAGTTTTACACTCAAAACAATGAAAACCAATGTTTACTTAAGATGAAAAAAAATAATATTTAAATTGAAAAATATCTGTAGTAAACCTTACTCAATTACTGTTTTTAATATAAATGTTAGATCATCTAAATATTCCAGGAGTTGAATTTAAAATTTAAGGTAGTCCAGTATTTGAACTTATACAGTGTAAATATTTAAAAAGCAGAATTTTGCATTGTTATTGAAATCTTAACGGGATGCTAAAAACACATTGTTAGTTTAAATTATGAAATGCTTGCAATTATGCATAATAGAATAATTTCAGAAATAAAAATATGAATTCATTTAAACTCAGCTTTTACCATTCAATAGGCAGATATATTCTAAATATAGAACTGCAAAAACATTTTCAATTAGACTGCATTGTTATTAAAACATATCTTGGAAAATAAATTATCTTTTCCAGGAAATATTCTTTACACAAACATTTGTACAATAATGTAAAAATAAATATTCTTTTGTGTAATAATGTAAGTTCATTATAGGAAACGAATATTTTAGAAAAAATGTTTGAATAAAAAAAGACATCATTGCACTAAATGAAAGTATGAAAAGTGTTAAAATAAATTCATGTGGAAGTAGTGTATAAGTCGTGTACTGAATTGAAATGCATCGAATGTTAGTAATGAGATGAAATATGTATAAGGTGGAACTCATAATAAAAATGGATATTATTAACAAAAAATATTTCAGATCACTTTTTAGAGACATTTTTTTAAAATTGAAATGTATGAATAATCGAATGTAAATTGAATGAAAGGAAATAGAATAAACAAGAAATTAAATAAAATTATGAATATACATTTCATATTTATCATAACTTTAAACAAATTTTAAAGGAAATATGTTTCAATGAAATTCGTCTAGATACACTTATAAAATATAATTCCACAAATATGGTGTAATTAAAAAATCTTCTAGAATTTAAAATTATTAATTATTTATATGTAAACGATATATACTTAGAAATAAAATATGTTGGAATGCTACAATTGAATGCATTAACGATATTTAATTAAGTCATGTACATAAATTAAGTTAATGTCTATTTTCAATTTTAAAGGATACAAATAGTTTCCAGTGTTAATTTTTGAAATAAAAAATTCGAAAATGTTAGAATGAATTAATCACTAAAATGTTTGATAACCGTTGGAAAACTCCTCTGGTATTTATCATTTCATTATAAATTTAAGAAAAAATATTAGAATTTGCTTCTTCTATAAATTTAAATTACTATTTTTTAACTATTTTTCCTAAATATCTTAAATTATTCAATAAAATTTATGAAATTATATTTTCTCATTTAACAGCCCATATTTTAAACAAATTATTTAAGATATTGAGTAAGATATAAATGAAAATGATTTATTAGTGAAATTCTATTAACTCACTTAAGAACATAAGATAATTTTGACTGATTTTAATGGGTGAAGGTCCAAAAAAGAAAACATAGACGCAAAAAGCATTAAAAACTTATATATGTATATATATATACATATATATATATATATATATATATATATATATATATATATATATATATATATATATTTATATATATATATATATATATATATATATATATATATATATATATATATATATATGTAGAGAGAGAGAGAGAGCAGTATAATTTAAAGCAATAAATATAGTATATAAAATACAGCTCATGAAATGAAATAATACAATACTAATTAATATATATTACTGATACTCTAACGAGTACAAAAACAGTTAAGAGGGGTAAGCCAGTATAAACAAGATACAACATGAAGAACAATAAACTAGCGAGACAAAATTTTAAAATCACTGATAAAATTAAGACAATATGCAATACAAAGAATAAAAGGAAAGCATAGGAACCAAGTCTTCATCAGGAGGGAGATGGTCAGCTATGCAAATTAAGCACTTGTTTCTGACATGCATGAAAGACGTGTAGGAAGATTTTTGAACAATTCCTCTAAAGAATGTTTGTATGAAAGAAAAGAAGCTTAAATTTATTTATGTCAAAAATTGAAGTAAAAAGCATATCAAGCAAGTTAAACATACGCATAGTAGAAGGAATTAAAACTATACATTAAAAATTTCAATACCGGAAAATCAGAACCTATTTAAAAATTGGGGTTAAGATGTAGTCGCCAAAAGTTATTTGAAAAACTACGAGCTAGATTATTACGAGAAGCTATGCATTAAATTCAAAACTAAATTATATTTATACAGATTTGATGATTTAAAGTGGAAGTAAGTGTTTTCGGGATTCTTGTAAGAACTGCAATGCTTGGATGGTTCTTTTGTAGTTGTAAGAAATACGCATTACTTCAATCGTACAGGTGATTATCTTTTTGCTACATATTTTAAAATAAAATGGACAGGATTATCACTTTCTTTAAGATGATCAATCAAACGGTTTATATACTTTTAGTTTTATAATTATTGAAAATATTATAGATGTGATTCATTTCATGGAATATAATATTCCTATAAATTTTTAAAGAAGTATTTGGAGTTCCAGTATATTAATTTGTTAACTTCAAAACTAAATTGATTAGTTTTATCAAAAATATTAATGCTTAACTTACTCAGATGCCATTAACGATATACTGTTATATAATAAATGTATGATATTTTTGATCAACTGTATGATTTAATTTCTGTATGATTTTTATTAAATCTAAATAGTTAAGTAATTTGGAGTTATTTAAGTACAAAAATCAATGCCATTAATATTTCAATCTTTTGATGTGACATGTATTTCTTAGTTAACGAAATATCATTTTTCGCATATGCTTTAACAACGTAATATTTAGTGATGAATAACATTACTATATAATATAAAATTAAATATATGCTACAATTAATTTTTAAGTAATTGAAAAAACTTGTGATATAAATTTTACATTTTGCAACCTTTAAATCTCTAATTTTTAGAGAAAAAAATATAATTATAGTTTTACAGTTTTAATTCTGTTTTAAGTATGATTTGTTATCTAGAATAAAAATATTAACCTGACAATAAAATTTTAATTTATTAAATGCATTTCTAGCATGTGCAATTATATTTTATGTCTAATTCATGCATCAAATATTTTATGTACTGAATGAAAAGAATTAAAAATATCTCCAGCAAATTCCATCGATTTGTAACCTGAAATTCTTTAATTGTAGTACCAACATTATTCACAAATATGTTATTTAATTGCTTGTTGGTTAAATTTTATATACTAAGTGAGGCAAAATAAATAGAAAGTTATAAAATTAGCACTAAAATTTAAAAGTATATATATATATATATATATCTATATTAAATAATGTGCGTTGAAATATGAACATGCGGGTCTCTTTATAATTTTACACAAAGAATTTCAAATTAAAAATAAAGATATAAATTATTTTTTATTCTTGTTTATATCTTATTTCAAGTAAGAAATTCTTGTTACATCGGAGGTAAGCGAGCTTTATCTGTAAAAATAGCAATGTCACGAAAATTGAATCAAGCGATATATTAATGTCAAATATTTATTGTATCTCAAATCGAATTTAAAATTAACCCAATTTCTGCCATATTTTATTCTAAAAAAGCTACTTGATTATCTTATTATCTGCACACTTCACGATTTCAATTACATAGATGCTTAATTAACGAAATTGGGAGTGTCAGAATGTGATTTTATATTCTAGTAAATTATATTCTAGTGGTTTTAAGAATATAGAATCGTAGTTTTTGATGCAAAAATAAATAAATATTCAAGAATTTTAAATAATAGATGCAACTTTCATTTACTAATTATTTCTTATATGAGCATTTCAAACGACGAATGGTAATAAAATCACTTTCTCAGACATTTTTAATAAAATTTTTTCCCAATATCCGACTGAGCATAGGACTTATTAATTGAGTGCTGCATGGGGCGAAATTGAAGGCAAAAAATAAATTGGTATGCCTTCATTGCCCTAATAGTGAAATGATAGGGAAACACAGAAAAAGACAGAGAAAGAGAAAGAGAGAGAGAAAGAAAGAGAGAGAGAGAGAGAGAGAGAGGAAGAGAGAGAATGAGAGAGAAAGAAAGAGAGAGAGAGAAAGAGAGAGAGAAAGAAAGAGAGAGAGAGAGAAAGAGAGAGAGAGAGAAAGAAAGAGAGAGAGAAAGAAAGAGAGAGAGAGAAAGAGAGAGAGGAAGAAAGAGAGAGAGAGATTTAGAGGAAGAGAGAGAGAATGAGAGAGAAAGAAAGAGAGAGAGAGCGAAAGAGAGAGAAAGAAAGAGAGATAGCGAAAGAGAGAGAAAAACATTCATTCCTGGACCAGGATTCGAATCCGGGAATACTGCTGCAAAGTTAGGGTCACTAAGCATTCTCTCATCGGTCAGCCATTTTTATTAACATGAAATTTAAATCACATGATATTATTTTATAAAAAAAATAAAATTTCTATTGCTAGGTTAAACATTCACTTTATTATCAAAACGAAAAATTTCAATTCATGTCTAGAATTACAGAGTTGCTTTAAAAATGTAACATCATTGTAAAATAAAACATTTTTCAAATTTATTTCTAAGGAAGAATAATTTTATTTGTGCTCAATACAAATTTTAGATGGAAATTTTGAAACATGTTAAACATAATCGAATATAAATCTATTGAAATTTGTTCATTATATATTTATTAACGACATTTTGTTCATCAAAGCTAAAATAGTGTTTTCAAAATAAACAAAATGTAGTTAAAATTTTCAAAAAATGAAAATATAATAATATGGGTATAAAGTGTAGCTTTCTTTTCCTTTTTTTACAATTACTAATTTAACAAAATACTTCTAAGAAATTCTCTTTTAATAAGTATTATTTAATATTAATTACAACGTTAAAGTAATTAGTAAACTCAGTAAGAAAATGAAATTTAATGGTCATATTCTAGGTTATTAAAAGGAAAATATACATTTCTTATATTTATTGAAAACATTATATGCACATAACAAAGATGATATTTTAAAGAAAACAATTTCTATTAGGTATATAGTCTTATTTATTTTTCTAAACATTAAATACATGTGTATAATTAAATCTAAGCTCATATTTACAATATAAGATTTTAACTTTAAGATATTAACTTCCTCAGTGTAACAGTTGGCACTGGTAACATAAAAAATACCCATTTATTTTCAGGTATCTATATTTTGAATGTTATTAAAATTATTCTTTTATGCTATTTCATGGGATGAGATAGATATTTATCCTCTTTTCTGATACATGTGAATTGAACTTATGTTTTTTAGTTTAATTACAAAGAAATATGTTTGTTGTATGTTATCCTGCCATGAAAACTGAATATTATTTTATTATTCAGTATACAGATATTCGATTTTTTATTACAATCGTGCATATTTTACAGTATGTTATGTAACTTTGCAATATTTAAATGTCACTTATAAGGTTTTTTCAAACATATAGATTTTAAATATTTGTGCAAACTTAATTTATGTTTGTCTTTTCTACAGAAAATAGTTTAAAATTATTATCATATTTATTTCAATAAATTTGAAAGTAAATTATGCATATACTTTGTTAAAAATTCTAGATTTATTAATTTTTTATAATTGGTATTTTCCACATCAAGATACGTTTGAATGATATTCAGCATTATGGTTATTAGTATTGTTTTAAAAAAACCAAACTTTGTAAGCACTGGATTATTTGGATATAATGTACTTAGAAAAAAATGATATGATAATGTATTTGAAAAACAATATATTTTATGATACATAATTTGGCAGTTATTAAATGACATACTGCAAAACAATGTACCAAAATGTTATTGTTCCAATAGTTTCTTAAAAGAAGTGCTGAAATTTAAAATAGCAGTTGAGATTTGGTTTCATGGAACATTAAATTTGATTTGTCATTATTCATAAAGAGCTTTTAGTATACGTATGTGTCACTATGACACCATTTATTACTTTATAGATTTTTTATTAGTTGATAAGCATTTAAAAATTTATAATGAAAATTACTACTTTATAATAAAATTTTATATATGATGAAAAAAACTGAAATGTCGTTTTACAAAATAATTTTTAACACTGTAATATGCGTTGGGAATTAAGATGTTAATCGCATCAGTATTCTGTATCAATGCGTAAACTTGAAAATAAAACTTTTAAAATTATCTAATTATTAGTTATTAGTTGATTTAAGAAAATTATGGTAGCTTTAAATTGCTTTTAATTTCAAAAATTCATGTTTCTTGTATCGTGGAAGATTTTAGTGTACTCGAGAATAAAAAGTAATAATGAAATCGGTTAGATGTTGATACTTTATTAGTTATAGACCGTGCCAGTTCGGAATAAACAAATATCAACATGATATTTTAACAGAAGAAAATTTTCCTTAATAATTTGATTATTGTTATATATAATCAATTAACAGTTTTCAAAAATACTTCATTCCATTGTTAAATGAAACATTTTTATCTGTATAAAATGTTTAGTTTTTGTCAGGAAATTAACAATCTTTCAAGTAGAAGAAGCTTTGAATATTAATCAGTCATATCTAATAAAGCTATAAAGTGCTGCTATAATAACTTCCGCAATATTTATTCAGGAAATAATTTTTATTTTTGTTTAATGAGGATTACCACAGTCTCAAGTAATTTATTTAAAACTATCGCGCTCTCTCTCTCTCTCACACACACACATTATATTTAATCAAAATTTTGAATTAATATAGGCATAACTCGAATGCAGCTTTTCAAAAAAAAATGTTAGCACTTATGAGTCATTTAATTAATTTTTCAGGATTAAACTAAAAGATATGAACGATACCAATTAAATTAAATAAAGCGAACTAGATATAATTAGTGTCTTTTTTGAAAAAAAAATATTTTGAGGAATAAACTTGTCGAAATAAATTCTTAGGGATGTTTTGTTTCCATGGTGATAAAAAATCTTTTGATTAAATAGTTTTTTAATAAAAATAAATGTTTTATACAAATCATGATTATTTTAAATTCAACGTCCAATTAAATTTGTAAAATAATATTAGGATTATTGAACAAAAACTAATAAAACAAATATGTTTTCTAAAACATTTAAAAATATAAATTTTAATCTTTTTTATCGAACATAATATAAGAAAATTTGATTTGTGGACGATTATTTATTTCACGTATAGTAAAAAATTTGCTCTATAGCTAGTTTAAATTCACATGGACTTGAATTTCATATAAACACGCTGTTATATAGATATTACTTATATGGATAGAAGGAATAAGAGATTAATGATTTTGGACAATTTGTAAAGTTTGTGAGGTTTTAAAACTGCAAATTTTGAATTTAAAGAGATAATTTATAATACCTTTAGCTATTACTTGCTTCATTAGAACAGGGCTCAGAATCACATGGTTCTTCATCATAATACAAGGCGCATGAAATCAAATTGCATATTTGGAAATGGAATTCATCTCAAATGACCCTCACTGTTCAGAAATACATTCATATTGAAATAGAAACGTAAATAGTTACTAGTTACATAATGATACAATGATCATAATGATAGATAATGGTCTAGAAATTCAAATATACATTTGATATTTGAAATATAAAAAAGAAGGGTTTTACAGCAATGCAACTATTATTGAAATTGGTTATGATGGATAAAATTAAGCAATGTGAATCCTGAATCCAGAAAAATATATGATTGCACTCTTTTAAATTAAACATGAGCGTAATTAATATATTCAAAATACAATAAATGCACAAATTAAAATGTTAACCTTCTTAATCTTAAATATATATATAAGTATGAAAAATATCATATTAAAATTTCTCCTATTCAAATTGAGAAGTGATAATTCACATTTATATATTTATTAAGCTATCCATCTAATACGTGTAAATGTATCAGAGAGAAATTGCATGAATTTAATAAATAATGTATGAATTTAATTTTAATTCTTACTTTTAGAAAATATAGTACATAACTAGAAAAGAGAAGATATGGAACAGAGAAATTAAGCAAACACATTCCTCAATTAAGAAAAAATCAAATGTGTTATGCGATATTTCTCTAAAGAGTAAATAATAGAAAATTAAGTTTGTTTTATTATTTATTGACTAGACAACTCTTTGCCATTTTAAGATCAAATAAAACAAACCAGGAAAGGTCAAATTAGATTGATAATTAAATGAGTGGATGAAAATTCTACTGACAGTTTTATTATAATTTATTTCAAAGCAGTTATCGTGAAAAGGAAAAGCAAAATTTTACTGTTAATAATTACTTTTAGTGACCAGTGAGTTCGTGGTTTTTAAAATTGAATTTAAATGAAAGGTTTTTTAAGCAAAATAATTGCAATCTTACCTTAAAAATTATTTAGATACTTTAAATTTATTGAAAATTTTGCAAATGTACTTCTTTACACTGAAAATTATACAATAAAATGTTTTATTGGAAATAGTGAGACTTCAAAAAGTTATGGAAAATATTTTATTTATATGCTTAAATATGTAACTTAAAGAATATTGAAACATTCTTTATTAACAACAAATACTTACAAAATATAGTAAAATTTGATATTACTACTTTATCAACATTTGACAGGATAATAAACTCAGTTTTCCTATGTTTTGTACTTATTTGTTTTAAAAATTATTATTAGCAATATATTATTTCTTTTTAAAGATGTAAGGTAATTATCTAATCTAAAAGTTACTTTTTGAAAAAAAATTACTTATGTTTTTATTATTATCTATATATTAGATCCAATTTTAAAGCTTAAATTTGAAAGTTATTTATGTGGGAACGTATACTTTATTGTAATTTTATATAAGTGATATTCAAAATAATAATATATAATAATATAATTTCAAATAAAAACAAGATTTAAAAATGTAGGGATTAATTTCATTAAAATCAATATCATGATTGAGATTTCTGTAATTTTCTAAGAAAGGAATTTTAGTTCGACAGTTCAAGGAGTTGTTATTAATAGAGTAAAAAAAAATGATTGAATTAATATAAATATTTATAATTTCAATATATATTTCATACATACCCAAAATTATTTTCATATTTTTCTCTAAAATGCCTAATACAACAGTGCATAAATTTTTTTCCGAAACTTAAATTTTAGAGAGATCATTATTTTGTTTTAACAACTGCTATTTCTTTATTTTTTATTAGATAAATTTAAAAATTATTTTTGTTTTCCATGTGAAATGATACCACACAATTTTGAAATTTTCCTTACATTTTTATTTTTATCCACAAGGTCGCTGTGTCCTGATTGTTTAGGAATTTCGTTTCCATTATCGGAAGGCAGTTAGTTCGAATCCCGACTCAACCAAATAATAACGTGTTGGGCACGTTAAGCATGTCACGATAGCAATGTTATCCATGTGAAGTGGTACCTCTGGGGTTGGCAGGCACATCTGGGAGTCTTCGTCTTTATTACTGATTCTAAATTATGAAGATCTACTCACTTTCAGAGTACAAGATATGTACTCACACTAATTCACCACTGGACAAAAGGTCATCTCCCCCCCCCCCTTGTAGTTCTGAAAAAACTGGAAGCACTGTGTTGATTCTAGCAGAGTGTTATAACTGATTATATATATGTTTCAAATATTTTAAATATTCCTTCTCCATGAATTTAATTTAATAAATATCAACTTTTTACTTACACCTTGTCACTTTGTAAAGGAAAAACGAAAGTAATAAAACGAAAACTATATAAAAATATCAATTGAAGAAAACACACGAAAAGAAGAAGAAATATGAATAAAAAATGTGTGTGTTCTGTAACATTATAATTTATTATTTTACAAGAAAATAAGTTTTGCTCAGTAGAATTTTTATTTTACATGTTAAGAGTATAGCATACCATAAAAATTTGCTATGAAGTTATATAGCGTATTTCTTTTTTGTATAAAATAATTTAGTATTTAGAAATAGAAATTCGTAGTTTTTTTAAATGAAGTTTATTTTTGCATTTTTTTAATAATTAACAACTGAAAAAAAACAACCCTCCAGACAAAATTATTTAAATAACTGAAATAATTTTGCGCTTATATAGTGCAAAAACAACGCATTAAAATAATGATATATAAATTCTCGCTTAGTATATCATTTTATGTGCTTATCTTATAAGAATTCTATCTCTCCATTATATATGTACGTGATTCGCAACAGATTTTTTTATAATTTAAAAGTGTTTTAAATTATTTCTTATGCATCACTAGTTTTTAAATTCTCAGGATAAGTTAAAGATACATTTATGTTTATTACTTTATTACTAAATTTTATTTTTAAATAGAATTTTTGTTAGTTTATTAAAATATGCACAACTATTAAATCCCTAACTTTCATTGTATTTGGTGCAAGTAAATGTACTAAATCCCTCAGTATGTATTGATGTTTCATTCATTTATTTTATTTTATAAAACAAATAATAATTTATTTATTTTATTTCATCTTTCTTTCTTCTAACTTTGTAAAAAAGATATATTTGATAATTTCGGCAGGAAAAAAAAACATTTCTACTTACTTTAGATTTAAAAATACGTGAAGAAATTTGAAATATGTTAATGAATTTTATTAAAATTTTTGGTGTTGCGTGCAAGTTTAAAAACGTTAAAATTACTAGTTGAAAATTAGATAATGCAAATGAAGTTGAACAAAATTGTTGCTTCATGCATTTGTTTTGTTAAACGAAATATTCTGTTTGAAATAAGTAGAATAACTTTCTTCTAAACTAGATTCATTGTAAAGACAGAAATTTATTTGGAAACAACTTAAATTTCAAAACTAATAAATAAAAGGAATTTTCATTCTTTTATGTTTTTTCTCTAAATTACAAATTTCCCTCAGGATATAATTTAATATTTTGTATTTCGCAAACTGATCCAT
Source organism: Latrodectus elegans (assembly GCA_030067965.1). Taxonomy (NCBI): domain Eukaryota; kingdom Metazoa; phylum Arthropoda; class Arachnida; order Araneae; family Theridiidae; genus Latrodectus; species Latrodectus elegans. The sequence continues at coordinate 57,588,412 of CM057809.1, read as the reverse complement.
CTAAAAATTCAATTTTTTTTTTTTTGAATTTTATTATATAGCTGACCAAAGCTAACACGATTCATACTTCACTTTATGTAGAAGTAAAATTTTTATACAATTTTGCTTTAAAAATATTTAATGCAGTGTATTCGGTAACATTATAACTAAAATTGTTTGATATATTTCAATTCTGCATAAATGTTAGTATTTTAACACACACGAATATATTTATATATATATATATATATATATATATATATATATATATATATATATATATATATATATATCCTTTTATTTTTTTAGTAGTGTTACTGATAAATTAGAAATGTGACTTTACAAATCTAATTTTGCATTATATATGTATAAATTGTTAGGTTGGGTTATAAGTTCGTAGCGATTTTACCAACGACTATTATTTAAACAAGAAACAATAATTATATCAATAAGTTAATCAATTATACATTTGCAGTTGCTGTTTACAACTTCTTCCCACCTCTCGACCAATTTATTGATTCCGTTCCTCCAAAAATCATCTGATGTGGTGTCAAATAAGTTATTGAGCCATTTATTAAGGACCTCTTGGTGCACTGGAAAATACTCAAAAAGAATGCCATGGTCAACAAGGAGCTCTACATTACCCAGCTACAATGCGTGAATGAGGCTATTCGACTGAAAAGACCTGATAGACATCGTCAAACCATACTCCTTCACCACAACGCCAGGTTCCATGTTGCACAAATCGTCAAAACCGATCTCCAAGAGCTAGAATGGGAGGTCCTTCAGCATCCGCCGTATTCTCCGGGCCTTGCACCGACCGATTTCCATCTTTTCAGCTTCTTGTCAAACCATTTTTTAAGCACTTTGTTAAACCATATGAATGGCGTACTCTTCGATAAAAAAGGGGTCCTTAAAAACTGGCTCAACAACTTCTCTGACACCAGACCAGGCGATTTTTTGTGGAATGGCATCAACAAATTGGTCAAGAGGAGGTTGTAAACAGCAACGGTGAATATATAATTGATTAACTTATTGATATAATTATTGTTTTTTGTTTAAATAAAAGTGTTTTGTGAAAACGCTACGAACTTATTCCCCAACCTAATGGTATAAAGATATGAATATCAATTTGAGAGTCACTATAAGCACTAAGAAAAAGTATCTATTTCGTAGCAGAATTCATTTTCTAATTTTTCGAGTATATCTGGTGTTAGTTTCCATGGTTGCATTTATTCTCGTTTTCAATTTAAAAATGTTAGATGGTATATGTGGAGAAAAACATTTCCACATACGCAGTTCTGGAGAAGATAATCATAAGGAGTAAAATCCGGTTTTCTTGTGAGTCTCGTATTCGTTTTCAATAATTTTGGAAGATTGCGTGAGCCTTCAATATGAATGTTGTGTCATTTCCCTCGACTATTTGCATAACACGTCATAATGAAACCATCTTTCTGAAATTCACTAAGAATTAACTTGCAAAAAATTTTTCTCTGTTCTTAATCATGTTCAATAATAACTTGTATAATTCTGTACCTATACGTTTTGTGAAGCAATTATTTCTCAACACTTTCCATACCGTCGATTGAAGAATGCTCATTGTTTTTAAAAAACTGCCAGCAACCATTTGTGGAATTTGTTGTTCGTTTGTAAACGTCATTGATGTTTTCATTGATCATTGATCATTTCACGTCATTGATCATTGACAAACACATTGGATGTTTTCTGAAACACATAACTGACCATAACTTTAGCTCCTGTAAATGCACATTTCTTCCCTAAACTTACTAAATTAATGTAAGAGGAAGTATTTATTTAGAAAGGGAATAACACATTTATGAAAAAATGATATTTGAACAATAATAGCAGATACACTTCTAGCATATTTAATAATTCAAAATGTTTATTACTGTGCTATTGTCATTTTCGGTGGCAACTGGCTAAATGAATTCTCATTAGACTATGCTGATTGTGTTCCAATAGCAACTCATACCACTATCACTTTAAAAAAACTGATACTTCATAATTTGGCGAAGTACAGGAGAGCGCTTTTCAGGATGAAAATTCTTATTTCGATCCCAATCAAGATTGAATAACAGAAGATAGATTCTAAGTTTCTGACTTCTGCAAGCTTGTCTGACGGAGTGGGTAAATGAGAGTTTCTCAAATTTTCTTCCTTATACTAAATAAACCAGGCCTTCTATCTATGAAAACCCTCCCGAAAGACAATTTTTTGGTGGATGTTAAAATGTCTTACAACAGTTTTAAGCTGTCCATTACGCCCTGACAAAACTTCAAAACTTCTCATTCAACACGATAAGTCCAATGGAACGGCATTTTTATTGCTTAGAAGTCATTGTCTTTCATTGTAATCGCACACATTCTCAATTTAATGTTTGCCCATGCTCATAATCTCATTTATGATGCTGAGTATTATGGTCTTTATTCAATATATAACATTCTGTATACTATAATTATAATTACACATAAAGATAAAACATTATAAAAAATAATTTTTAAACAACGCAATTTATATTTTCGATTTCATTGGATGTTAAATTAAAGCAATTCTAACGAACATCATTAGAGATTTTATTAACATATCTAATTATAATCCATTAACTATGCAAAAGAAATTATTATCCATTTACATTTTCAGGAAAATACGCTTTGTCAGTAATTCAAGATTTTTGTCTGTATTACTATTATTTTTTTTTTTAAATTTCTCTGAGTTAAAAATACATATATTCTTTAATTATTAATTTTTTTATGATGAAAGGATATACACTGAATCTTGTTTGCGTTGAAATTTAACGTTTTTTAATGAATATCATTAAAAATAAAAAACATACCTGCATTACATTTATATTGCTTAAAATGAAATGTAACACACACACACACACACACACACACACAGACACAAACACACACACACGCAGACACACACACACACACACACACACACACACACACAGACACACACACACACACACACACACACACACACACACACACACACACACACACACACACACACACACACACACACACACACACACACACACACAGAGAGAGAGAGAGAGAGAGAGAGAATAAATTACATTTACAAAAAATATTTTAAATAGTATTGCTGAATAATTCCTTTTTCATTTTAAGCATGTGTTTATGAATATTAATATATGTGCTTGGTTATAATACTACAAGCTAGATATATAATATTACTGTGTAAAATAACATTTTTTCATTTACTTAAAGCTTCTATTAATATTTGGTTTTGTATTATATTTTAAATATGACATTTTTTATAGTATTTTTGATTTCATGTCAATTTTCAAAATTTAATATATTGTATTAAATTTTGAATTCTATTGTAAGGATATATCCATTCAAATATATGCATGTAATTTAATTCCATGCAGTATGTTCTCCAAAAATCGGATTAAACATCTTTATAATGATAATAATAGAATAGTATATAGAATAGTCAAAGGTAAATAATTTCGAATAAATTTCTTAACTATATTAAAAATAAAAATCTTATGTTTGAGAATTATGTATAGAAATATTTAGCAATACATTAAGGAATTCATTCTTACAACAAAATAAAACAATACCCCCTTCTAAATCGTAACTTTATCATTCAAGAATGATCAGTAATAACTTTATGGGTTTTGGATTTATAATAGTAAACATGATTAGTTGGCTATCATTTGTTCTTTTTTACTTAAATAAATCAGCCGATTTATTGAAGGATGCATCCGCTAAAATTTTCTCGGGTTTGACAAATTAACTACTTAGCTATAAATTGCCTTCTTTGCATAATTTATCGATAATAATTGAAAAAAGAAGGTATTTTATTGAGAAGACTGAGAATAGAATATAATTATGCCAAGGAAAATTTATCTTAGTATATGATTTTTAAAAATCTATAAATTTTGTTAAAAAGAAGTAGAAGAATTTTTTTTATTCCTAAGAAAAGATAATACACAGCAGTCATCCAACGAGCTTCATTCAATTAGATTGAGATTATTACTTTCATAAATAGAGCGTGAAGTTATCAGGTGATTCATATAATCCTTGTCTATCTTATAGCACTATTTCACTCAATTATTATCCACAAGATTCAACCAGAACTTTCTTCTTAATTTATAATAGATAAATTTAGTTAACAAAAATGATTTTAATTGGTAAGAAAATAGAGGTTGCAATTTCTATGTTTTGTTATGAAATAATAAACTATAAAAATTTCTTTTCTACAAACCGACAGTTTTCTAAGTTTGATTTTACAGAGCATTGCAGTATATTTTACCCAAAACTAAAAAAAAATATAGTTTTAATGCAGGATAGCCTGTAACATTAAGCATTTCGTTATGTTTTAATGAATTTCTTTTTAAAGAAATTTTTCATGCAACGAATGGTTACAGGTATTGAGGATCACTTCAGTTATAATGTTGTTTTTATTTATGCTAATTCAACATATTTTTATGGTGAAATATTTATCTCCACAAAATTATTGAGCTTTGTCTCGGTTAATTTTAATTACTATATTTATTGATGAGTAAGTAAGCAAACTTTTTATAAAATTTTGTTACGCTTCTAAGATGAGTGATTCATTATTAAACATTCTAAATGTTTTCAGTGTGTTTCATTGAATTGTACCCTTGCAAGGAACCATGTTCAAATAATTAAAAAAATGTTTATTGCCTAAGTAGATAAAAATACTGAAATTAATTATGTCAATAAAAAGAATTTTCGCGTTCTTTACAATAGAATAGTGAGCACCGGAACTTTTTATGCTACTTAAAAGTGACCCTTGAAAAACGGAAACACTACAGAATGGAAGTAAGCTCAGAAAATAGCTTTATAGCCTCATACAAAAAGAAGCAATCAAGCCCTTACTCTACAAATACCATAGAACAATTGGCTGGATGTGTTCGGCAGTTAAAAGGCAGACGTTGTATGTTTTTCTTTTTCTGAGGGTCTGTTAAAGGAAGGAAAAAAAAAAAAAAAAAAAAAAAACCGATAAAAAATCTTTCCTTTGTCGAAAATAAAAAAAAAATAAAAATGTTAACGTCTTTCGCTTTATATTATATGAGTGTCCAAGTCATTTGTTTTATCTTTGCTAGTCTATTTTAAGCAAACTGTACACACGTTCAAAATGTTTAATCTTTTCACGTAATGGGACGTTTATAAAAATCTAGTTATTTTGTGAGAGTTTCCCTCAAGATCAACTTATATATAATTTTTCTATTCCTTGTTCTTTGCGAGTGGAATTCTTTTTTTCGATAGACATAAAACAATAAAAATACTTACGCAAAAATTTAAATTATCAGAACAGAAGTTTTTTTTATTACATACTTCGTTATTGTGTCCGATATTTCAAAATTTCTGCTTTTTTGTGCCAACATTAAAATGAATTTTTACAGTTAAAATAGAATATTATTTTAATTTTATTGCTACTACACTACTCCAACAACTAAACAACTAGGGAAAACGGGCAACTCACTAAGAAGATCTATACAATATATATATATATATATATATATATATATATATATATATATATATATATATATATATATATATATATATATATATATATATATATATATATATATATATATATATAGGCAAGGCTGTGGAAAATTATGGTAGCAATGACATGTGTGATGTTTTACGTAGAAACATTTTTAAAAGTAGTAAAGTGCAGGAAATACATTAAAATTTCTAAATTGATATTTCTAATTTAAATATCCACATCGAAAATGTATTTGGAGACACTGAATATAAAAAAGCATGTTATATATTTTGTAATTCAATAAAATATGTATTAAATATCCATATCGCAAATGTGTTTCACAAGATTAGAGACAAAGGTAAAAAAATTAAATAAAATGATAGTAAATGCCTTGATAAAATTATTGTAAATGCCTTGTTTTTTTTAAACATTTTTAAACAAAGCTTGCTTAAAGAATTAAGCTTTAGGTATAAATTTATTGTTCAATTTTCATTAATTTTTCTTCACAATAGAATATGATCATTCAATATAAATTGTTTTGTAATTAACATAATTTTTAATGCGTCCCAAATTATATATTACTTGGTCAAAAGCATTGTATTACTTCACACGCATTGAAATATCGGAATTTTGCTAAAGTATTTATTTTAAAAATTGAAGAAGAAAATTGTCATAAGGGCTGGTGAACTTACTGAGGTAAGTTTATTTTCCCGGAAAGGCAACGTGAATCAAATTACATTTTTAAAGCATAAATAATCTCCGTTAGAGAACTCAAAGAGCCAATATCACCATATCAAGAATCTTTTGTGAAGCATTTCGCTTTTCTTAGAACCGTTAAAGTATTCTCACGAAATACAATTTCTTATAAGTGAAAGAATGAACTGAGCGAAAGATTAGGAGTTATTCAAATCACTTCGTTTGTATTCATGAACTGTTCTATATGTGGCTTAGTATTAAAAAGAGTTTCCTTCTTATAAATTTGATCTAAGAGAAGAATTGCTCATAACTTTATATTGCAAAATATATTTCTTCATTTGAAAAGAAGATTTTTGAGAAGAGAACATTAATGCTAGAAAATATAGTCATGCACATTAATATTTCCATAACCTCGCATATTATTTTGTTGTTTATTGTACTGAATAAAATGTAAATATAAAATAGCATTATTTATCTCTGGGTTTTGCTAAAAATATTCTTCGATTCATATAGCATTTTCTGAATCTTATTTGAAATTGGAAAATGTTTCCTTCCCAAATGAATCTTTTGAGAATTTGTATTCTCTCGATAGTTTTATTTCATTTTGACTAGATTATTTAATTTTTCCTTATAGGAAGCTACGTTATATTTGTTTCCCTACATTTTGGTTTTTATTTAAATGAACTAAAGATGAGTTAATGATGCTTATGTCCAAAAATTTTATAACTGAACTAAAACAATACGAAATGATTTCTTACAGATCTGGATTAATTTATTATTTGATATCGATTTTCATAACATTTTGCGAGATATAGTTTTTATTAAAAAGGTATACAACAGTAATACAACTTATTCGCTTAAGAAAAAAAAAAGATAATTAGGATATAACATTTCCTAAGAATGATAAGTTTCTAAAATAAGCTTTTTCATCTAATTTAAAAGATTGAGGTATTCTTTTTAATATTTTGACATTGAAAAAACTGTTTTAGAAATAATTTGTATAACATCAAATTATTAGAATAAATATTATTTTGTATAACATCAAACTATTGCAAATTATCATCATCATGTAAGAAATAGCATTATTTATAAATGAATCGAAAATCTAATTTCATTGTTTAGTTTCACTTCTTCGCAATGTATTTTTTGATAGCTATAAGAAAAGCGAAATATTGCTCATTAAAATGTCCAGTTACCATTGAAGAATTGATGCTTTTCATGTAAAGGCATTCTGGATAACTTTAGCTTTGAAAGAAAAATTCAAAATTTACTTTGAATACAAAATAGAAAATTTTAATCACCTCACTTCTTGAAAGTACTCTATTTTTTTTATCTATCTACATATCTTACTTCCATTCTAATCTACTTTTTACGATGGATTTTCAATTAATTATTCTTAGGATCTTAAAATACCTCTCTACACATTTCGTCTATCTCGACCTGGGCTTTCCTCCATTTCTGGTTTCCAAAGGTTTATGATAGTAAATTTTAAATGTTAATGATAAGTGGTCCAGTCTGCATATGTTGCCCACAAATTTCACATAACAAAATAAATGATTTTGTTTAATATAGAAGTTTATTTTAATGTGCAATATTATAAATAAGGTGGAAAACCCACAATTATCAATGTATCATTCGTCGGGTTAAAATAAGGTAATTTCATTGCTTACTTGAATAAAAATGATTGTTGTTTGAACTTACAAGAATTACTTAAGCTAAAACTCTTATAGTGAATATAGTATTTAAATTAAAAATCCATTCACAAAGGATTCTGTAAGACGACTTTATTAAATCTTTACTTAATGTAAGATTTTATTTAAAAATGCACATTATACATACCTTGTGGAAAATTTTAATATAAAAATTACTTTGGTTTTAATTAACAAATCAAATTTTACAAAAATGGGACAATGTATACAGGGTGTCAGAAAAGGTTACGTCCAAATGCCTCGTATGATTGTGTAAAGTCATAAGGAGTAAGAAATACTTAGGAACAGGGAACGGAAAACGCGATTGTGGCAGCGAAATTGCATCGAGACAGCAATGAAAAGAAACGATAGTAAATACAGGAAAAAAAATTTGTACAACAAAAAAAGCACCAAATACAAATTAAATTTATAATAAGGGCTCAAAATTAGTCCCATAACATCGGAGCCGCATGGAATCGCGAACTCGTTTGAACTGGCCAGAAGTTTCTCGGATACATGTCGCTGTTTCAACAATACGCGCCATTAAATCCATGTCTGATGGAACAGGTGTGGCGTACACCACACACTTAAGGTATTCTTAGAGGTAAAAATCTAGGGTGCTTGGGTCCAGGATCTGTGGTGAGCAAAGTACAAGGCCGTCTCTGCCGATCCAGTGATCTTGGTATGTTAAATACAGGGACTGACGTACATTCCGGTGGAAATGTGAGGGATCCCCATCATGCTGGAGTCAAATGTTGAAGCGTATTGTTGTGGGAACTTCTACTAACAACATGGGCAATTCTTCCTCTAAAACATGGGGTACTAAAGCTCGTGAAGGAGTTCAGGGATTGCGTATGGACCGATCAGCATGTCACCAATAATTCCGCGGCCTAGATGTTAACGCTAAAACATTGTTGGTGGCTGAGTGTCTGCGTGACATGGGGATATACACTCGACCGCACATGCATATTGAGTTGGTTAAGGACACTATCCTGAGAAAAAGTAGATTCATTGGTTGCAAATATACGTGATGGAAATTCTGAGTCTCAGATCCTTGCCTGTAAATACAAACATGCGAATATCACACGTTGGGGATAATTCATATGTCTTAGCACCTTGCACCCGTTGAATGTGATTCGGATGTTGATGATCTTTCCACAGTATTCATTTAATGAAGGATTGATCAACACCTAGGTCGATTTCCCCGATGCGGATACTTGTACTCTGAATACGTGTAAGCATCTCTAATACAGCATTCTGGACGTCTGCAGTTCGTGTCGTTTTTTACTGGCTGATCTGGCTGCTGATTCATAACTAGCCAGCGTCCTTAAATAGCGATGTAATTGTCCGAACAACCTTTGGTCGGGAATGCGTTGGTTCGGGAACGAGATTGCGTTGTCGAGATAAGAGTACCTCTGCGAGTTCAATGCTATCCACAACTTCATACACGTTATGCATTTCTGTATTACTGTACTAATTCATAATTTGTTTGAAACATTCACGCTTCAAATGATAATGCTACTTGTGTTTGCTTTTAGCAGTGCTTATCGTTCTCTAGCGGATAACAATCACATTTCCGATCCTTTGTTCCTATATAATTCTGATTCTTCATAATTATCATTTCCAAAAGGTCATGTCCAAACTGCACGTATGGACCTGATACAACCATGCGTACTGTTTGGACATAACCTTTTGTGACACTCTGTATACGTTATTTTTTATTACAAATATTTCATTCTTTCACTATTTATTTAAATAAGACAATTCTCTTCAGAATTAAATTTAAGTCATTTATAAACATTAATGAATAGTATCAAGGAATTCGAATAGAACTAATCGTCTAGGTTTCATCCGCATATGTGATATGTAGGTGAGTCGAACAAATAAATGTGAATATAATAATATGTGAAACATTTTAATACCTCAAGATGAACATAAAACACTAATTGATTGAAAACAATGATGTCAGATGACATCATTAATAAAGCATAAAATTATATTATCCGTGTTTGGTAATGATTAGTTTAATAGTGCATTTTTTTATTAATTCACATGAAATGTGGTATATTTCCTAAAATTATTGAGAATCAAAATAGAAGACTTTTATACATTAAAAAATTTATAAATTCGCAATACTTAACATGAAATTTGTGGATGTATGCAATGTATTTAAAAATGATTCGATTTTATAATTTTTAAGTCTTCATACTTTAATCCGTTTTGATGGAATTATGATTGGGAGAAAGGGGAGTGATTCAAGTCTCAAAAATTACCGGCCAGTAGCCCAAATGTTTTCATCCATTATTTCTGAACCACAAAAATAGTTTCGTACAATATAAATTTAACAATAGTTAAAAATAATTTTCATTTGAAATATATCATGAAAATTTTTAAACTGACATAAAATGTATCAATGACATAGTTGTTTCTGTGAAGGTAAATGTCTTGTTGTCCCTATATACCAGAAAGAGATGTGGATTACATTTGGCAGAATTTAGTGATAGTCCAAGCTTATTCATTTCTTAACACGAGATGAATTTATCATTCCTGTAATATCTTTCTGGAAGGAGGGGGGTGTTTTATATAATATGAAGGAATTTATATAAAAATCCTACGAGATTTAATTACTGTGAGCTCTTTAGACAGGTGACAAAGAAAAACGAGTGAAGGTTTGTGAATTTATTTTTTAGTATTTGTTACAAGAAGTGCACACTGGTTTTTTTTTAATGTAACACACTTGTTTCTTAATGATGTGAGGAATTTTTATGTCAGTGTCCTTGTAGTTTACTACAAAGTTAGGATATGGGTTACAGAGCAACTATGTAATATTGTACAGTTTTAGAGACTTCACGTTTTCTTGCTGCTTCTAAGAAGTCAAATGATTTGTTCTTCATAGAAAACCCTGATATAAAAACCGCATATCTCGATATGTTTAAATGGTTATATCTTTTACAATTTTTTGCTTTCTATTGTCAAATGCTATGACTGAAGGATAAGACTGAAAGCTTAGACTGACATCCTTATGGATTCATTTCCTTGGAAGGATTCTTTAATATTAAGAAGGTCATGATACTATCTCACTGGAACTAGGACATACCAAATATTTTAAGCAATTGCATTCCTCATTGGTGAATTGGTCACTCGAGGACGGATCATTCAATTAAACACCCCTGGCTTCCGAGATCACAAAAGCATACCGTATGGAATATTTTACAATAGTGGTTTGTAAGCGACTGAGTTTCCATGCCATTCTTTTCTGCACATTTGCAAAATTGCAGATATAGAGGACAAAGATCATGGAAACACTCGATGCAGACATGTTCACTAAACGTGGGATGTATTTGACTACCAAATGTACATATGTCGTGTATTACTAGGTAGACACAATAAACAAATTTAATTTGGTTTGAAAAAAAAAAGAACTTTTACTATCCATGTTTATAATATTAATTTTAAGCATCTGTGCGTGTGTTGAATATTTTCATATATTCCTTTCAAATCAATTATTTCTTTTTGAAATACCTTGGACGCATATACATTCAAATTTTAATCTACATTTTTTCCCAAAGAGGTAGTATATATAATCACAGATTAGAAAATAACATATTTTAATTAAAATTATAAATAGAATAAACATTACCCAAAAGTAGTTGAATGTAAGAAAAGTTTTTCGCTTAAAATAAAAATTAAATTGAAAAGGAAAGTTGAGTTTTATTTCACAATCTTTAATACATAATGAGCTTAAAAGATTGAATTTTTCATGTTTCCAATTCTTATCATAATTAAATGTTGAAGTTCTTTGCATTTTTAAAGTTGATTTTGAAAGGATTGTATGTAATGATTTGCTTATAATTTAACGAAGTATGATTTATAGAATCATCTTTTATATATATAGATCAAATAAGAAAATTAAAATTTTCTTTTAAGATAAAAATTTCATTATAAGAATTATTTGAGTTTATCAATACTATACTTTTTGGAATATTAAACCTAAAGTTTAATTCTATTTTCACAGTAAAAAAAAATATCAATTATTTAATTTATTTTATAAACAAAGATGTGCTGGGTACACTAATATCAATTGATAACATTAATTACACTAATTTGTCTTATCTTTTATTGGAAATTATTGTATTGAAGCTGAATTTATAATAATTTAAATGATGCGAAAAATAAATAGAAATTTATCTTGCTACTTGAAATTCACTTTAACTCTTATGGAAGAACTTTACTTTTTGTTTAAGATTTACTGAATTATATCTGTAAAATATTTATTTTATGGCAAATACAATCTGATTTTTCTTACCACAAAAATAGAGCTATATCTAGATTTTGCTTTCACGAAAAAAGCTCTCTAAGACTTTAGACAGACATTATTCCATTAGCTTAAATTCTGCGTAAATTCTAAGGCTAGGCAGCATTTTTATTGAATTTTCTTGCTGTTGTCTACGTGAAGCATTTCAACTTGCTTTACCTATTAAGCAAAGCTTTTCTTTTACGTCTGTACATTCGGAGTATATTCTTTAGATATACGGGTAAGGCATAAGCCACTTGGGGGAGAGAAACGCATAAGCAAAATATAAAAGAAAAAATGAGCACAGAAAAAAAATCACTGACAGAAATTGAATTCGCTGGATGCGGGTGTTACTTAGTGTAACCCTGGTCGCCCTGATCTCGCATTCCGTATAGAAACTCGTGATTGCTAGTACCGGATAGCAAAGTGTACTAGTGTAATAGCTCACGTGACCACTAGCTCGACTTTTCATACCTCCGTTCCCTTCTTTAAATCTCTAGGGTCTACTTCCGTTTTTCTCATTTCCAGAGGAAATGTTATATAAGAAAAACATATATATCTGTATCATATCAAGGAACTAAAAGAACTGAGTTGCAAGTGAAAGATAGAGTGTGTGGGATAAAGTGATGAGAAATAGTGTTGGATTAGGAACCTAAATCCTTCTATTATCCTTATTCCTTTATTCTATTTCTCACCTTTCACTGAAGTTATTTAAAAAAATTGGCTTGGTTTGGAAAAATAATATTTCTAGAAGGTTTTCGAAATCCCCTTATGTTATCGAGTTGCGAAGATTTTATGATTTTTTTATTTTACTTTTTAAAGGTAAATGTTTCATTTTGCTTAGCGTTGCAATTTAAGAAGTAAAGAGAAGCAAGTTGTTACATAAAATTATCGTTGAGAATCAAGTTGTTATATTAATTGATCTAGTGATCCTCTAATTATATTACTGTTTCATAATTATATTACTTCATGCAAAACTCATAGAATGACAAAAAAAAAAAAAATCACATTGACAATTTCTATTTTGGAATCAATAAAAGTAACTATTTTTGGGGATACCAGTAATATACGAGTGTTACTTTGAAATTTTTGAGATACGCGCAGATGAGAAAATACAAAATAAAAATAACGGTTTAATTTTAAAATACAAAGAATTTTAACATAGAAGACGATTTTTTACTGACTTACTTCAATTTGCTTAGCGTAGAATAAATTTTAAACAGAAGAGAAAATGGAGTTGACGCGAGAACATTTTCGCGGTATGATTTTCTACGATTTTAAATCTCGTATATCATTAATCAGGATTAAATCAAGAAGAATGCATTCAGCGGTTGCAATTAGAATTTGCTGATGAATCTTCAGCTCGTGCTACTGTATTCAGATTGCTTAGAGAATTTAGAAGAAGTCGCAATTTTCTTCAGGATGAAGAACACACAGGAAGGCCGCTGTCCGTAGTAATCCTGGATAATGTGTCTGCCATACGAAAAATGTTAATGGATGATAATCACTGTACCTATCAAATGATACAGAAGGAACTTTACATTGGATCCGCAGCCATAAACAAAATCATTCATGAAGAATTACATATGAAAAAAGTGGTTTGCCGTTGGGCTCCCCATAATCTAACTGAGCACCAAAAAGAGGAGCGTGTCAGAATCAGTAAAGAAACTTTTAAATTGCTAAATGATGGTGGCCACCGCATCATTTCTAAAATTTTAACAGGTGATGAAACTTACATACCATTTTTTGGCGTTCCAACACGTCAAGAAAGCAATGTATGGGTGTTTGAAGATGATTCCACGCGGACAATGGTGAATAAACAAAGCGCACTGAAAAAACCAATGAAAGTATCGAGCATCCGCCATATTCACCTGATCTAGCTATTTGCCACTTTTGGTTATTCTTTAATCTAAAAAAGAACTTATATGGACGTCGTTTTCATTCAGAAGAAGAGATTGATATGGCTATAAATGCATTTTTTTCATCCATTCCAAGAAATGAATGGCTTGAGGCATTTAATCTGTGGAAAATTCTTCTTCAAAAGTGCATTGATGCTGGAGGAGACTACTTTGAACATACCTAAAATTTTGTAAGTATAACTTTAAAAACCTAGTTGCATCTCAAAAATTTCAAAGTGACCCTCGTATAATTAGGAATAAATAAGAGTAACTATTTTTGGGGATACAAATTTAATCTGTATCTATCATGGTATATTACAGAATTTTTGTTAAAATAAAACACATTTGAAAAACAATAAAAAACCTATTTATTGTTATATTTATTTTGATATATCATTAAAGAGTATATACAATTTGTAGTTTAAAGAATTAATGTATTCCTTTAAAATTCATGTGAAATATTTAATAAAAAACATTTTAATATTGAAATTTGCATACTTTTAACTTTTAAAAAACTAAAATAGCTAGAGTTTTTTTATGAGTAAATCAATAAAATCTTTTTCGAACTTAAACAGTGATGATTAGCTTCTGTTTTCTGTCAACAAATTGATTTAACACTAAAAATTGTTTGACTAATTTCTATTGACACATTAAGTTAATATTCTATTGATAAACTAATTTAACATTGAAAATATTTATTTAAGTTAAACTTTCCTCTAGAAAACCACTTTTATAATTCAATATATTCAATTATAAAAGCGATTTTTTATACACCATCATATTATTTAACAAATATTTTAAATTCTTCAGTTTTAAAAATTTTTTGTGGTGAATTTGTTTTGTTCTTTATTTTTTAAAATTGTAAGACAGATTTATTGTAGATTAATTAGATTTTTTGTATTGACCGTTTTAATAAAGTATCTTAAATAGAGAATTTCATTACATAATTTTAAAGAAACTTAATTTTTTATTTTTTAAAACTTTAAAAAACATATTTGTTTGAAATATTTCCTCTCATATAGTATAATGATAAAATTGAAATTCTTCTTTCCTTCCTTTATGTGTTATTTTTCTTTTTATTTTGAGGAATCTATTGACAGAACGTCTTTTGTGAAAGGAAATTAAAAATTCGAATAAAGTTCAGTATTTAACAAGATATAAATTAAATTCTTTCATAAAATTTTCTACATTCTCCGTAATAATAATACATTTTGTAATAGGATATACATTTTTTTATTTTCTGAATTCTTGTAGATGCAAAAATTGACAGTATCATAAACTAATTAAAACTTATTGTTATTCATGTTATTTAGATTATGGTAAAAATTAGCATACACTCGAATGAATAAATATTATCATCGAAAGTCAAATAAACTTTAATTTTATCAAATTAATCACAGAAAATTCTGATTAACTTGGGGAAATCAAACTAATTAAAATCTTACAAAACTCGTAAGAAATCTCGTGACTGGATTAATTTGACTACTTGGCGTCAAACAACAAACCTTTCTACAAGTTGTAGAGTTAAAATGTTTGAGTTCTTAAATAAATTAAAAAAAAATCCAAATTAGATGTGCTTGCAAATAAAAGAAATATTATAATTTACTATGAACAAACAACTTCACATTAATTTAGTGTGCAAGAACAGAGGCATACTCGCAGCAACAAAAATATAAAACTGCCTGTGCTATAAATTTGGATTCTGATAAAATCTAGTATTCTGTCAGTAAATTTTGTACAAAACAAACAAAGAGAAGTGGTTTATTATATTTTAATATTTATTTTTATTGAAACAACTTTCTGAAGTAAATTTTCTTAATATGATAATTCAATATTTATTTGAGTTATCAATAAATCGAATTTATTTTAAGTTATACTTTTCAGATAATCGATGACTAAATTAGATAATTATATCTAAAGCAATTTTATTTAATTTTTCCTGTTACGCATCTACCAGGGTTATAAAAATAAATAAACATTTATTAGATTAAATTTTACAGATCTCGAATTTCTATAACACATATTTTATATATAATTTCCCAGTTTTTCGGTATTACAATTTTATTCTAGTTTTATGAAAGAAAAACTTTTTTAGAAAAGAAAAAATTTAATGAAATGATGTACTAAGCAAATAATATAATAACAAAACACTTGAATTCAATAATTTAAATGAATTATTTAAAACATGTGAATGCATTATTAGAGAGCTGAATGCTTGAAGCATTTTTATTTTGTAATTGTTTTTATCTGTAGTAGTTAAATTCTTTGTTAAAGAATATTCTTACTTTTCATTTCATAAGGATATTAGAAAGAATAAGTAGTTTTGAGGATTTATTTCTGAATATATATATATATATATATATATATATATATATATATATATATATATATATATATATATATATATATATATATATATATATATAATAAGAATCATTAATTTCCGTTAAAGAATACCAGATGTAGGAATGATTGTTGCTGAGCTTAGTTAGTTGGATGTATGAATGTATGACAGAAAAGTTCTTTGAAAGAAGGATTTAAAAGTTATCAAATACTAATCTTGCTCCATTTTTCATTCATAACTTTCGCTGTTTTCTTTCATTTAATCTACTGTAAATCATCCAGTATTTTCCGTCTTAGGCTCTTCTCACTAATCTTAAAATACTTTATGCTCTGTATTTTTTTGAAATTGATAAAGTGGGGTTTCCCTAAAAATGCTATAAAATGCATATTTGCATTCAATTTTTCTTAGGTGATATTCTAAAAAAACTTATGATCCTTATGGAATTTTAAAAAGACATGCTTATACAAATTATGGAATGTGGAGCTTCTTTTTTCTTCAGTGATATATTATATTTTTTGAAAACGTTAGTAAGTAACTGAAACTTTTAATATGAATTAGGTTTATAACATTTTATATTTTCTATACGTTATGATATTCATCGTATAATTTTGGAAGTTTCTAATTATTTTCTTTAATGAACATTGAAAACATTTATTATGAATGTGAATTATATGTAGAGCGATACATATTCTCATAAATACATATTATGTTTGTAGCATTTCAAGCGAATACATTTCTTTTCAATAGTCAAAAGTATACATCAATCAAAAGAAAATGGAAAATATTCTATAATATTCTAATTTAAAAATGTGAATTGTTTCAACTGCTGTTTAGTAATACTTTATCCAGAAGCATTATTCTATGATTTTTGTTTTTTTTGTTATTTTTGTGTGTTTGTGAATTATTTATTTTTATTATTATTATAGAATTTTGCAAATTATTTTAAATCAATATGTTATAAAATGATAAACTGAAATACTTTTTTAAAAATGTACAATGCTTTTAATTTTTTGAGCAAATTGATATTTGAGGTCTTATTCATATGGCATATTTTTAACTTTCTCTTTATAATCATGTCGCATATTGAAAATTGCTATGTTAAAGCTTTGATGATCATGTAACTCTAAATGAATTTCTCTAGTTAAAATTTATAATTATAATACAGAATTTCTCCTGACTAACTTATTAACTAAAAAAGTAAATTGATTAACTTAAAAATGAAAATTTTTTATATGTTTTTGTATCTAATAAGCGCATGTAATTTGTTAAAACATGACAAATCTGCTTAAAGCTAGATTTGAAAAAGAAGCTTATTTTCAGATAATTACTACTTCCATTTCAATAATCAAACAGGTATTTTTGGATAAAAAGTAAAATATAGATTAAATAGAGTACAAAATATATTAGGTAGGTAAATCAATTATATTTTAAATTGTTAAATTTGATTTTCTCGTATACATATATCATATTTCCCTTTACAAAAGGAATTTTAAAATCAGCATTATATATAAATACAATAATTATTAATTAAATATCAAATACTAAAAATTATATACATCTATACTATCCCTTTAATATCATTTTATAAGGAAAAGTAAATATTTTGATGTACATAAATATATAAAACATAACATATTTTATGTGTATAAATGTACACATACAGAAAATTTACTTTCTTGTATTCCGTTTCGAAAACAGACTATAATGAGGCTGTTTCGATGTCAAATAAAGGATCGAAACAAGTTTTGCAAGTGCCTATGGCTCTTCCTAGGTCCTCTGAAGTTGGCATCTCAGTACTTTAACTCTTATCTCTTTTATCTCCTTCGCGGCTATTAAAGAAGATACTTAGAAAAGGCATCGAGAGTTCCTTAACAAGGTGCTTTTTGGTGAACTAGTATCGTGTGACTAGTATTTTAGCTTCCACTAGTGAATGAAATCCTTTCAAAGGTTGCTTATAATACTTTTCTCAGCTATAAATTTTGTATAAAATGCATGATAATATGCTATTAGCACTTGTGAAGTATACATTTTAAAGTATATATTCAATGTATGTATATGAGTATTTGTTTGCATATTTTATAAAATTAGCGGAATCTAAATTTTTCTTACAAAGGCAAATATTTTATTTTATTTATTAAACATTTTGTAAATAAACTGCATTTATTTTTCTCTGAAAATTAAAGAAAGTAATTTAGAGGGATATCCTATAAATTTACATGTTTTTATAACAAAAGTTTTTAATATATACTTTTAAATATCGCAATATATAATGATAAAATGCTTTCGACTTTTTTCTGATATGTTTAAAGATTTATATAATTATATACATATAAATGCGTTATAATATATGTATATACATATTGTGTAAAATAGCAGACTGTTCAAAGTGAATCACTTTTAATAATTATAAAATTTTTATAAAAGTTATTCATTAAACAAGTGATTTAAAATTCAGAATTGGGTTTTCAGACTTTCTTTTTAAGAAAAAGTAAGAAATTTTGAATTGTGAGATATTTAATTTTTTTAAGGTGAACTAGAAGAATTATAATTCATATTCTTTTTTTTTTCATGTTTGCAGCACCGTGAAAAGTTCTTGTTTAAACTTTAGAAGCGATTAAATTTTAAAATGTTTGGTTAGAAAATAATCCTCCTCAAGACAAGAGAAACACTTTTGCAAATGACAGTAAAAAACTTCATAAGATAATAAGTTTAATCTTCTCTAGTTTTCTTTTTACTATGGATTCTAATTAAAAAATAAAACAATCGTCTTTATCCTGAGTTTAATATGATTCCAATGGTAAAAATTGTTCTTAAAATCAGAGATATATTATAAGCAAATAATTTTTAAAATCCGAAGTGATAATTTGTTCTGAAAGAGATCATTCCTATTTAATTATAAATTTAAAATAAATCTATTTAAATTTGCGTGATACTTTTTGAAGTTTCATAATGTTATTTAAAATTTTTTCTTTTAATTTTTTTTAAAATTAAAATAGCTTATTTACAGTAAAAAGTTAATTTGAGTCTCGAAAGGTAAAACAATTTATGTTATTTAATTTTAGGGTCATATATATATATATATATATATATATATATATATATATATATATATATATATATATATATATATATATATATATATTAGAACACACACACATATGTATCATATGTATTCTGAAATACGTTTGGCCAATTGAATGTGGATTTGAGAATAGTTTTAATTGTAATTACGAATGTAAATGCCTTCCTTTTAAAGAATTAAAGCCTAAAAATTTGAATTCCAGTAACAAAATTAAGAAAAATAATGTATTTAAGAGATAAAACTAAAAATTCACATACTATATATTGTGTATTATATTTGATTAATTAGAAATTTATATTGTTCAAAATATTTTTATCAAATCTAAACTCTCTTTTACATGACAAGTTGAAGCTTCAGGGCTACATGG
Organism: Latrodectus elegans; assembly: GCA_030067965.1. Classification (NCBI taxonomy): domain Eukaryota; kingdom Metazoa; phylum Arthropoda; class Arachnida; order Araneae; family Theridiidae; genus Latrodectus; species Latrodectus elegans. The sequence goes on along the minus strand of CM057809.1, from coordinate 57,568,546 downwards.
TTTTTTTAAAGTAATTGATACTCTTTCTTATGATTCAAATCACTTTAATTATATAATGAAGAAATAGTAATTAAGTTAGAGATAAAATAGATGTGGAAGTCCGTAAACATAATGTAACTAATTCTAATTAATTAGAGATAAAGATTTTTTAGTCAAACGTGGAACTGAATGCTAAATAGGAGTGATAGGCCAATTACGTGAATTGTACTTTTGAAAATAAGAAATGTTGCTTATGTTATTAATCATAATTTAAAGCAAATGGATAGAGTAACATACGTAGCTAAATTGTATTGGTTTAATCATCTGGCTCAAGGGATCAAACTTGTCTCAATAAAACGGTAATGTTTCACTAATTTATTAACACCACGGGATGAAATGTATACTGTTTGTCCCTTTTATTAAAACTGTAAAATGTTACATGTTTTTTTTAAAAAAGTTCTGTTTCTTATGTGGAAATATCTATTGTAAAAGAAACTGTAAGGTAGAGTGATACATCAACCAGTTAGTTTAGAGCAATCGCAAAACAGTTTATAATCTACTGTATCATACAAATTCATCTTCACGCAGTGAGCTCAGGAATTATCAAAGTACGAGAGCTCGTGTATAAGGTGTAAAACATAACAGGGCTTTATGGTAACAAGGATTATTGTTACTAAAAATAGATCTTCAATATATGTTAACATGTTGTTGAGAACAGTGAAAAAATCTTTACTGATGAAAAATATTCACTTGATATCTGCTGATGGACTGTAAGTGTCCACCTTAAGCCATAGGGAACACTGGATCACTTCTATTGTTAGAGGCATCTTTGAATTGGTGGAGCTGGCATTTCGTGTAGCTGCTCAAATTAACTGTATTGAAAACTTTGATGCAAGTGATTTTGTTTTGTATTAGTGCACATAAGCAAAATCTGCTGCGTGACGATTGGAATCCATTTGTTCATTTTTAACAGTTCACTACAAACACTCCCTTCCAACAAGATAATATATCTTATTAATTGATTGTAGCAATGAAGCGCAAAATGTAAAAATATTTCCTAGTCACATAAAAGTTCTGATCTCAATCCTCCTGTCCATGCACAACTGGGATATAATTAAATATTGTTGAATAACTATTTCAGATTATCAATAAATTTTGTGAATAATTTATTGATAACCTGAAATAGTTATTCACAACAATATTTAATTATATCAAGTTCATATAACGATGATTCACTCCCAATGTTTAAATAAAAGTTAATACTGGCAGTATGCGTTTTTTGGAAATAGCTGAATTTTAAGAATGAACATCAAATTATTTTTAATGTTTTAAGGATTTCATTGGAAAGCTAATCTGAGTTTTACTTAAAATAAATTTTAAAATTTTTCTGTGCCACTTAAGTTTTAATCTCTTAAAAATTAAATTTCTATTCATTAAGTAAATTCCTTCATTAAGTAAATTAAAATATACTGTAATAAAAGTAATTTATGGAACTCATTGTAAAATAAAAGGGATTTAAGGTTTTAGTAATTAAACTTAAATTTCTTAAAAGTAAATGTTAAAATATTGAATTTAAGTGCAACTCTGATTAATTAAGTAAATTAAAATATACTGTACGAACATATTTTTAACTGCTTCGCCATCATAAAAAGTTCATAGGCTATTGACGAGCTTCCCTTTCAGCGAAATATCTGTAATAATAAAATTTTACACATCGCTAAAGCCATGTTTTTGGCACTTAAATTGATTTGACATGACTTGGATACAATACCAACCTACCAATCAAAATATAATGTATAATTATGTAATCATTTTATAACACACGTTAATTCATTTATAAAATTATTTCTGAGAAATTTGTAATTGCACTCAATTTACGTAGTTTTCTTTTAAGAAAGGTTATTTATTTTTTATATTGGTGCATTTTATATGAATAAAAAAATGGAACAAATCTATGATTTATTACATTTTTTATTGAATATTTTCAAAAATCCTAAGCGTAAATACCTAATGCTTTTTGAAATATACCACTTTGCAAGTAAAATTACAGAGATTTAAAGAAAAGAGAACTATAGCACCAGGAATATATGACATGGCTTCGCAAGAAAATAAATCAGTAAGATATTATGAGAGTAATGTTTTCCCTCCTTCTCTCTGTCTTCAATGACCCGTGACATGGTGTGGGTTCCTCTTTCAAGCTCAAAAATGGTGTTCCTTTATTTCTGTAGCTCTTAAAGGCGCTCTTTAGTAGACTGAGGCCTGCAGATTGAGGATTACACTTGTTGTGTTGCCCTTTTCCTGTTTTTATCCTGTTTATTTGATGCTTAGCTTAGCAAGCAACAAATTTCTTAGTTTGTTTTTACTCCCATTCCTTCAAAAACACCCGCGATTAGAGTATTACGCTTTTTTATTCCGTTCTGATTATCTCGGAAAATAGTAAGGAATTAACTGAGCAACATTTGTTATTTTTCTAATGAAATCTTATAGGCATATTTTAATGCTTTTCTTTGCATGATTTTATATAATGAATTGATTAATAACAATGAAATTAGAAGGCAAAAAAAAAATGTTTTCAATAGAGATAGACGCATATCTTTTTAAACTTAATCAAAAAAAATTGTGTCAAAATCTTTTTATTACCTCAATTTCAATATTGATAATAATTATAATAATTTTTTTCATTAATTCTTCATTTCATATTTTATAGATTTTATTGAAGGCTTGTAGAGATTAATTCTTTTTAATCTTCTAAGATGAAAATTATATATTTTGAATACATTCTAACTGGCTAAAGAAGTTTAAATTCTTTAAACTTCCTTTTGAATTGAACTTTCCTTTACTAATTGAAACATTTTTGAAAATTAACTTTATTAAATACTTGCTAGATTTTAATAAAACAGTTATCTACTTACACCCGTCCAACATCGTGTATATATCTCTATCTGTATGTCTGCAGGCTTACATGGATATATTACATACATATATTATATTGGAATACAATTTTCAAATATATAAGGGTAATTAGTACAAAAATCCCTGATAGGGAAATTTAATATTTCTATGAAGAAAAAAACAAGTTTTATTAAGGCTTATCCTTGTAGGGCTAAGAAAATAAAAAGGTGCAATGTTTCATTACACTTATTATATATGAATTATTTTTCGATGTTGCTAACATGATTTAACAGGTAGCTATTTTTAGCTAGAAAACGAAAGCTCTAATTGTCATCCTTAGTAAATTTTTTTGATTAAAAGTTCAAGAAAGGGAGTGAGGCACAAGTTCTCTTCAGAAAAAAGATTGCTGTATTTAAATCTACATGATCTGTAAGGATGGAATTAAACGAAATAGAATGTCAAATACTTATATAGAAACGTGCAGAAGTTAAAACAGTTTAATTAGAATTACTAATATGCAGAGTATCATACATTAAGCGCAATTAAGTACAATATAATCAAAAATAAATGATATATACTCGATTATGAAGAAAATATAAAGTATAAAAATGAAAATAGATTTGTTTGTTAGTCTACAGCCACTTTTTTGCAGATGCTGGTGGTTTGCAGTTAAATTCAGTTGTCTAGAAATGTTTGTAGTTCCTAGATTCTGAACAATTACCAACTTCCTCATCCGAGGGGAAAATCAACCTCATGAACTACTGAAGTAAATGTTACAGAAATAACCATTCAGCTGCCAGCTGAATTCGTATAATAGCGTAATGTACAGTCTTAAGACAATTCAACTCTCAAGTATTTACTAGACGCGGTATTTACTAGAATTCTTTCTCAAGTATTTACTAGAATTCTAGGCACGACTTTTTAAAACTTCAATTTCGTAAAATCTTTTTGTGTATTTTTACTATTAAAGAATATTTCAGAGTCAGATTGATTGCTGTTTGAGATTTTTACAAGAAATGTAATTTAAAGATGCAAACCCATAATGAGTTTTATATAGTTATGAAACTGAAGATTATTTGATTTATGATATTAATATACACAGATATTTCATTTGAGTTTAAGTGAATCTATCCTTGCATTTATTGTTAGAATCTCCAAAACACTTCTCCAGAATTGTACCATAATGATACAATTTGACTGCTTTCTCTATCAATAAAACAAGAGGCATCTTCGCAAAATATGTCGCATTGCTTGAAAACAATCGAAAAATTAATTGAGGTTTCTTAGGACATAAATAACAATCTTAATTTTTCTTATCCCTTGAAATATTTGTTCATAATTTCTAAAAATATATTGTGTATTAATATCTCAACTTTAAAGATGAATGAGTTTTTAACGAATAAATATTGATATGCTGTGAAATAAAACTGAAAATGTCATATGCTACTTGCAATTACTAGAACAACAGCTTGATTGTCATATTGAGTTCGCATTTGAAATATAATTTTTATCAATAGGTACATAAATATTTATTTTAATTTCATAAATAGATAAATAAATATTTGGAATGTGTAATAACTAGGAATACTAGGATTTACTATTTTATGAAGTAAAGGAATAGATTTCTATCACTTCTGAAGCTAATTTTTTTAAAACTGTAACAGAATATTTAGATATGTATAACTTATTTTTCTGCATGTATCATATTATTTTATACCTTCTTGAATATTAGATTTCTTTAGCCAGATATCATGAATTTTATTTACAAATTTAGTGATATCCTAAATTAGTAAGAGAATTAAAAGGAGAATTTACTTTATGTAAATTTTATGTCCCAAAAACTTTAAGGAGTCTTAAAATTAAAAAAAAAATTAAAATTTATTTAATATTTTGTGTTTAATAACATCAAAATATAAAAATAAAGGTTGAATTAGAATAGCTACAATATTTCGGAAAATTCCATACTGAGTCTGTGTTTAGTAAAAAAAAATTTATATTTTTTATTTCCTTTAAATTTCAATAATTTTTTTAAGGAAGCTGCATTCAGACTATTTAATTTCCTGAGGAACACCTTTTTGGAAAATAGAATTTCTTCAGATATTTTCTGGGGTAAAAACTATTTTTTTTTGGTTTCGGAAGCAAGCAACAATGTTTAACAATACGTCGAAGAAAGTCAACAAAATTCTAGTAGCTACCTAATACTGACAATACGTTGTCGGTTTCGCGCCTCGCTGTGCATATCATTGGATTGCTGTTGCTATAGTAACCTGGATTTCTGGTGCCATGAATGCTGCGATACGAAAGCTATCGGAATCTAAAGTGCCAAAAGAAAAAAAAAATATTAGTTCACTTTCTCCCCCACCAACAGAAGGAAATGCGTCGAATCGTCAGCAAAGGCAAAATTCGTAAATGAAATTTTGTACCTTCAATGGAGTTTCGTAATTGAATTAACTTTCAATTTATTGCCTTGTGTTGTCACATTCAAAATAAGTAGAAGATCTCAACATTTTTAGATTTTTTCTCATTCTATAATACCGAAAAATGTCCTAACATTTCGATCACCTAATAAGAGTTTTATAATAAAAAAAGTTCAAAAATACGTGGTAATAAAATAGGTTCGTTTTGCACTTTAAAAATTACCTGCTTGTTTTAAAGTTTGATTTAACTAATTTGAATCAAAATTTAAAATTTATTATGATTATTATTTTATTTTATTAGTTTTCAAGCTTAGAAAATACTACAATTAAAATATTATGCTAAGAGAATCTGCACTGCTATTTAAAAAAATAAATTACGCTTTATGTAATTATTATGACAGCAAATATTTTATTTTTTTAACATTTTATTAAATATTTCGTTTAAATTTTATTTATATTAACAGTTATTTGATTATTCTTTTAAAAGATGGACAGAGAAAAAGAAAAGAAAAAAATAAATAAAAGAAAGAGAAAAAGAAGCGATGTAATTTGTAATGAAAATTTCTTGCTTAAAACTGAAATAAAAATATCTGAACTCTACATTTTAAGTAAAATATTTACATCACTATATAAATTGTTATACAGATAAATTTCCTTATACCTATTTCTGCAGATTGAAGCAGCTTATCATAGCTAGTCATATTTTGTTATATTACACTCCAATTTAAATAATGCCATCAAAAATAATAATGCGAAAGTATTAAACTATAAGTCATAATTTTTGAGGCCCTTTAAATCTTTACACGTGAGAAAAAGCATAAAATCATGAATTTAAAGCAAATTAAGAAGCTCACTCTTATTATAAATGAGGAATGTAGTCAGCAAAATAAGTGTATTTTCAGCAGGACAATGTTTTTATGATACATGCTCAGTGAAACAAAGCTGTGTATTTTATTTCTACCTGTATAACTTATCGGGCAGCTTACTGCTCCTTACTCAATTTCGAAGACAACATCTCGTTTATTTGTCCTGAAAATATTGACTAGTTTATAGACAATACTCTGATATTACGACATCGAATTTTTCACAAAATAATCATAAATTCAATCAGAGTTTATGTAGAGGTTAAATGGTTGTACATTTGTTGATTTATTATGAGAAAAGGTTGAACAACACTTTATAAAATTGCTTGTTATTATCTTGCTTATTATTAATTATTTTCTTTAAGTTCAAGGTTTTTTAAATTATTAAAATAATGGTTCCGTTTCTTATTGTTTAGGAGTTGGTTGTAGTTAACTACAATGTATATTATTAATATATTAACATATTAGCAAATGTCTTTTTTAAAAAATATTAACAAATGATGAGTGTAATATTATCAGTTTATTTCATTTTTGCAATATAATCCTTGTTTTCAATTTAGTTAGTAGTTTTTTTTTAATTTTTTATTTTTGTGAGATAGATGACTAACATTTGTTTTTCTTTTCGATTGTTTATTTTAATTGTAAATTACAATTCAATTTAATAATCTTCTCGTTTATTTTAGATAAACCGTATAAATTTAACTATTTCTTGTTACTCCGAGAAGAAATAAACATGAAGTATTTTAGACAATATTTAAAGAAATAAAATATACAAATAAACATTCAATTTTATATAATTCTAGCATTTAAATTATATTTTTTAGAAAATAATAACACTTTTAAAATGAAATCCCACATGTTATGGCAGCATTTTGTTCCAGATGATGCCATAACATCTGTGATTTCAAGATTTAAGATGAATGATTCTTGAGATATGAAACCTGAGTAATGCATTTGAATATTGAATTATCTTCACTCTTCATACTGTAGCTGATAGTTTATTGTACAATTTTAGATATTTTACATTCTCTATTCATTTCACTAAAAACTCATTTATAATTTAACAATACTCAGATACATAGGGAAGTAAAATTGGTAATTCTCGAAACATAATGAAAACAGTTAAACCTAACAAAACGTTAAAATTTTCATTAGTTTGAAAACATTGCAAGCATAGCATGAGTTAATTAAAAAAAGCTACAGATGTGTTTCTGACTATAAAATCAGTTACATTAGTTTGTTGTATAAAATCAGTTATATAAGTTAAGTAAATTTTGAAACTGGCAAGTCATTATTATTAATTACTTGCCAGTGTCAAAATTTACTAACTATACCATTTTTTCTAAAAATATTATTTCGAACTTATGTATCATATAAAATGTCACGTCAATTTGTATTTCCTCTCTAATGCAAAACTTGATTTTATAATTCTTTGAAAAACGAAAAACGAAATATCCTTCAAGATTAACCATGTTTTGAAAAATCTCAAGTACTTTTCTAGTAATTAGGAAGACACTCTACAAATTGGTTACACATTATTGGTAAGCATTTCACATAACAGTTAAGTAAGATTAACTAGATTGCTATGCAATGCTACTTTTTCTAATAATTACGCATTTGTTTGTAATTACCTGATAAAATTTAGAATGGCATGGGCCTCTCTATAAATTTGAATAAAATTTCTTATTAACTAAAAAATTAAACAAATTCAAATGCAGCATAAATAAAATAAAAAATAGAACTTTATGAAACACCAAATGCTATTCATTTTATTGCTTTCTTTTGATGTAAATTACACTTTTTTCTTTCAACTTTTCTCTAAATATGTATCATATTGCATATTAAGTTTTCTTAAATTATTTTCCGTATTAATCATTTTTCATTTGAATATAGTATGAATTATTATTTTATGTAATATCAACCAACTAAATATACTTTTTAAAATCAAATATTTATAATTGATGAAAATATAACTCGAAACAGTCATCAAAGAGCTAGGTTTGATTTATTTGTAGCTTTACTATCACATTTTGAATTAGTTTTTTAAAAACTTTTACATTTTTTAAAGGCTTCGTGTCAAATTTTCTTCAAAATACAAACTAGAGTGACTTTTGTGTTACATAATACGAACAATGATGTCTTACATCAGATTATGTATCAATCATTGGGTATATCTTTTAAAATAATGTGTAAAGATAACATTGAATAATTTATAAAGTTGTTTCTAAAAATGCTCCCAAATAAGCCATGATAACATTTATTTAGTGTTATAGCAGAGTTCTTTAGTTTCTTAGAAGTAGAAAAACTTACTAAGTCTACAAATATCACATTTCACTGCTGTTTTCCTTCTTTGAAATAGTCATTGGTTTATCTAAAATTTAAAATTTTAAAAATTAATTCAAAATGTTTGAATGAAGATTTATTAGGGACATCAATATCATCTATTAAAAATGTATTTTCCAGATTTCTCTTTAAAATGATACCTACGTTAAGAACTTCGTAAGGACCAAAGTGTATTTGCCAAAGTATTTTTAAGAATTTCATACATTTTTATTTCACGAATATGATTAATTCAAAATAATATAAAAATATTTTTAAAGTATTTTCTACGAATTTCATAAATTTTTATTTCATGCATCGTTTAATTCATATATATGTTTAGAACTCTGTAAAAGAAATCAAGTTGATTTATAAAAATATTTTAATAGTATTTCTTAAGAATTTCATAAATTTTTATTTCATGAATACATTAATTAAATGTTAGTGGTCAGTGTGCCTGACAGTGGATAAGCAGGTCCTTGGTTCGAAAGCGGACTGGGAGATGTCTGTGTTTCTCTGACTGTTGTTCTAATTCCAATTTAATATCGCGTTTAAATGTTGATCTAATTCAAATTTTTACAATTGTGTTGTGTGCTAACGCTTTGTTCAATACGTCAAAAAATTTGGTATCAATATCTGCCAAAACAGTGGAAAGATTGTGCCTCATCATGGCCACAGGCAATCCGGGGACAAAAATCCTTTGGCTCTTTCAATTAATCAGTGGGATCATTGTGCTCAGATCAATGGTGCATACTTTGAATCAAGTCTTTCTTTATACCCACAACGTCGTTCCATACCTTTTTATTTGAAAACTCTATACAAAATTTCAACTATAACAATTGTCATGCTCATTTACTTAGAAAATATAATTGAAAAGTATCAGAAATTTTTAACATTGGATTTATGAATTCGTGAAGCCATTGTTTAATTTACGAAAATCAGGGGAGTATTTTATAGCACCATATATATCATGAAAATTTAATTCTTAACACAAAAACAAGTATTAATATTTCAAAAATTTTAAAAAAATTATTATAATTACAAGAGCTATGATTAAAATGAAATAAATTTTTCTCTTGGGCTTGTTATTTCTCTGGAATTCAAATTTGAAACAAAATACGTTGTTTCTTAAAAATTTATTTTAAACATTAAATAATGATTCTAACATTAATAATGTATATTCTTTTAATTTATGTGGGAAGAAAAGTATAATTTTTTCAAAAAGAATATACATTTCTAATATTATATTTTAAGTTTTAATATGTACTATGAATATTTTGAAGTGCATACTTTGCAAAAAATATTTTTTTCAATAAATGCCAAGTACTTTGATGGAGGTTGAATAATATTTTATGCAGGGCAGTTTATCTAAATTATAAAGCAAATTTATGTGAAAAATAAAATTAATACCAGAATAGAATTATAAGAAAACTAATTAAAAATAATAGAATTATAAAAAATATATATGGAGTTATTGCAAAATATCTCATATTGCGATAAATATTTTGATGACTTTCACTAAACATATTTATTCATTTCAAAATTCTGGAAAGTGAATTCTTCAACAATTTTTTATGAGAAAGATTTTGAAACTTTAGTATGATTTGATGCGAATTCTGAAACTTTGTAAAGAAGCATTGAATAATGTATTCAAATGAATGTCATTAAAAGGTAACACAATAAATTTTAAGGGAACTTTTAAATAACAAAGTCATTATTTCTCATAATTTAATTTATAAGCTGAAATTATTATAGAATATTAATGTTTACTTTCCTTCACTGACACGTGATCAAGGCTTTTAAATGCTTCAAAAATTATTATATTTAAATATATTGTATTTAGCAAAATTCCTTGGAAATTACCATAGTTTTGTTTTTATTAAGGAGTGAATACTTCCAACTACATTATAAAATATTCAGTTAAAAAGGCATTTAAAATGATAAGTATCTACTTGAAATAAACAAAATACTCATGTTATTCTGTGAAATTGAATTTTAAATTTTATTACACAATTGATGTGAAACATTTGTCATGAAATTATAAAATCCAAACTTTTATATAATTTTTAATTTTTGTGATTTTACACATAACAACTTTATATATATATATATATATATATATATATATATATATATATATATATATATATATATATATATATATATATATATATATATATACATATATATATATATATATATATATATATATATATATATATATATATATATATACATATATATATATATATATATATATATATATATATATATATATATATATATATATATATATATATATATATATATATATATATATATATCAAACGAGATTACTCTGAAATTTTTAAGATACGCGCAGACGAGAATTTACAAATTAAAAAAAAGCGGTTTAATTTTAAAATATAAAGTATTTTAACACAGAAGACGGTTTTTTACTGACTTACTTCAATTTGTTTAGCGTAGAATAAATTTTAAACAGAAGAGAAAATGGAATTGACGCGAGAATATTTTCGACCTATGATTTTCTATGATTTTAAATCAGGATTAAATCAAGAAGAATGCGTTCAACGGTTGTAATTAGCATTTGGCGATGAATCTCCAGCTCATGCTATTGTATTCAGATGGTTTAGAGAATTTAGAAGAAGTCGCAATTTTCTTCAGGATGAAGAACACACAGGAAGGCAGCCGTCGGCAGTAATCCCGGATAATGTGTCTGCCACTACGAAAAATGTTAAAGGATGATAATTGCTGTACCTATCAAATGATACAGAAGGAACATAACATTAGATACGCAGCCATACACAGAATCATTCATGAAGAATTACATATGAAGAAAGTAATTTGCCGTTGGGTTCCCCATAATCTAACTGAGCACTAAAAAGAGGAGCGTGTCAGAATCAGTAAAGACACTCTTAAATTGCTAAATGATGGTAGCCACCGCATCATTTCTAAAATTGTAACAGGTGATAAAACATACATACCGTTTTCTGACGTTCCAACACGTCAAGAAAGCAAAGTATGAGTCTTTGAAGATGATCCCACGCAGACAATGGTGAAAAAAGTGATGCATGACGTTTTCTTCAGAAGTACGGAAATGGTCAAGGCCATTAAATTGGAAGGACAAAAGACAGTAACAGCAAACTGGTATACCACTAAATATCTTCCAGAAATTCTACAAGAACGGAATGTTAGGGGACTGTTGCTTCACAATGACAATGCATCTTCACATACAGCCGGATTAACAGTTGAGTTTCTTAAACAAAAACAAATTAAAGTGATTCAACATCCACCGTATTCACTTGATCTAGCTATGTGCGACTTTTGGTTAGTTATTTTAATCTAAAAAAAACTTACGCGGACGCGTCGTTTTCATTCAGAAGAAGAGATTGATGTGGCTATAAATGCATTTTTCCATCTATTCCAAGAAATGAATGGCTTGAGGCATTTAATCCCTGCAAAATTCGTCTACAAAAGTGCACTGTTGCTGGAGGAGACTACTTTGAGCACACCCAAAATTTTGTAAGTATAACTTCAAAACCTAGCTGTATGTCAAAAATTTCAGAGTGACCCTCGTATAATCGTAATAATTAAGTAAATTTTTGATTTACTAAGAAATCTTTTATTTTAAATTGTTAACATAATTCACAAATAAGACTCCCAAATTTATTAATTAAACTCGCTTTTTTTCTCACTTGATTCAGCATAAAATCAGATATTTTTTCATATTTTAGAAAGATTAACATTTTATAAAGTAAATATCAGTAATAGAGAAATAGTTAACACATTAGAAAATAGTAATGGAATGCTTTTTTAAAGAAACTTTTTATAAATTTTGACAAAACACTACTTTTTTTTATGATTTCTTTGTATAGATATGACATGTGTATAAAATGCATGTCTAAATAAAAATTATCCAATATTTTATCGAATTTTTAAACAAAATTTCTTTTAGAAAATTGATACCAACAAAAAAAAATCAGTTCACTAGTTAAAAATGAATTCTAATTTATTCCCATGTCATATGATGGATGAAACAAAAAGTCGAGTATTTTTTAAATCTAAAGCTCAGGTAAATATTGGTATGAGAGAGTTGTGAAAGTAATGTGAATCAAAGAAAAATTAGATTTCAATAAATGGTCGTTTTATGAAACTTAGAAAAATGCAATGTGAAGTTATTATTTTATCCTTGAAGTATGTAATTTACTATTGAAACTGTAAAGTATGTAATTCGTATTTGTATATGATTTCTCTGATTTTCTTCTCCGTTATTCATGAGGTATATATATATATATATATATATATATATATATATATATATATATCTATATATATATATAGATATATTAATTATGTATTCATATACTGATAAATATAAAATTGAATTATTTCTAGAAGTAATTCTTTTTATATTAAGATAAAGGGGAGATAATTTTGTATGAATATAATTTTGAAAAAAATCAGCTCCTGTGTATTTAAGACGACATACATTAGGCGTTTATCTAAATTTATTCAATGAATAGTTTTTTAAAAATATTCCAATGCGCATATTTTAAAAACAGGTGGTCGGAAATATTCTTGTAGTTTAATTTATATGTCACTTGAATGCATAAATTCGAGTTTTTAAGCATCGTAACTAAATGTTTTAATTTATAGCAAAGGCAATCTTTCGTAAGACACTAATACAGTTAATTTGCTTGATACTTAATAACTTTACATAAATAAAAAAAGCTCCCAAATCTTTCAAGTACACAAAAAAGCTTGTAGTATATATTTTTTGTATTTTAACTTTAGTTGTCCACTATAACCCATAGAAGAATTTATTACTATAATCATATTTTGCATTCAATTATTGTGTTCATTTAAAGCACCCATATAAAATATGTATTTCACTTGTAAAATTACTGAACAGCTTTTATTTCGTTCTCAATGTCATTTTACAAAATTCAACATATATATACCTGTGTATAAAATGTCTTAGTAAAATAGTATGATTTTATTCTGTATTATATTATATGGTGAATTAATACATTTTTCCTTAAAATGTCCTTCCCAAAAGTGTACAAATTTCTTCAAGATAGTTTTTGTCAGTTACGTCTCTAACAATAACGTTAATAACGATTTCTGTCATTTTTCTGGAGCAACTTATTTTTTTTAACATGTTGTATTAATCTAATGTTAACCATTAACTACAATTTTCGATCCATTTGATGGAAAACGTTCCGAATACTATTGACATAAATTAGTTTAAAAATATTCAATGAATGAATGATTATGATTTTATAATTTAAATGCTAAATATTTTATTTAAATCATACTTATATTTTAATTTTTAACGAAATATTCTGTATCACTCTAGCACAAATAAAATGACATTTTTGAAAACAACTTCACTGAAATCATAAAGCCAAAAATAGTTTAAATTTTAAATCACAATAACACAATCATATATATCTATAATTTGAAATATAATTTTTTTGATGGTTACTTATTTTGCTTATGTAGAAGTAAATCTATTTTGAAGCGTAATTCTTGATATTTGAAATGAGAAAAACAGTTGATAAGTTTTGAAATCTAAATTATAACATCAATTTCCATGATGATAAATTTAAATTAGAAATACATCAGAGAAACTCACATTTCAACTGAAACTGGAAATTACTCAATATTTTTCTTTTGATGTCGATATGAAAAAACATAAACGTATGAACTTTCTTCCTTATGGACAGAACTTGCGAAAGAAACTTCTCCTATCAAGAGTCCCAGGGAGTTTTCTGGAAGACGTGACTTACTTATAAATGACTTGATATTCCCACTACTGCGATATGAGATTGGAATAAACTTACTAAGCGTGAAAAAGTTGCAAAAAGAATCTTGTCGAAACTCGAGTAAAAATTGCTTATGAAAAATAAATATTAATAACCTGAGGATATATAATCAATAAATAACACTTGGGTTTTCGAAATAATTTTCATTTAGAAACTGTGAAGTATATCCTTCAATATGTGTACAAATTTTATATTAAAAATACAATCAAGAGAGAAGTTGAAATAAAATTTCATGTGGGATTATTTCCACTACAGTAGTTGTAGATTTTTCTTTCATTGCGAAAAAAAGTGAATTGAAACGAATTTGCGATACATATTCAATTTTTATCTGCACAGAGTACTCATGTTGCACAATAATTCATATTTATCATTATTTTGATTTGAATGAATTATTTGTATTCATCAGTAATCTTATTTTGAGAATTGAAATTTCATATACTATATTTGGCAATTCTTTTTAAACAATTTTGTATGATACAAGTAACGTATTCAATGATAATGCAAGGGCGTTCATGAAAACACATTATGAAGGTAAAATTTGATTTAATGTCTGTGATATATATATTCAATATATTTAAACATTATGTATTTCTAATAAACATTTCGTTTCATATTTCTACATTAAATATTATTTTAATATCCGTGATATTCATTCAATATATTAAAATATTATGCATCTCTTAAAATTATATAATGCTTTGTTAATTGAACTTTATTTAGTTAGAAATGTGAGACATTTTTAGTAAAAAAGTATTCAATATTATGTTGATAATATTTAATATGAAATAGGTATTTCCTCTCTTATTCAGCAATTAAATATTTCATTGTTATTTTATGTGTATTCATACCTTTTGCGTTCGAATAATTATTCTTTTTATAACAAATGCAGCATAACAAAAATAATGTAGTTGAGCTGAAATTACCAGCAAATGCAATTTATAATATGTTATTCAAATAACAAAATATATTAGAGGTACAAGGCTTACAAAAGTTGAGCAATACTATCAGTTTGATCAGTTGCTAAAATTGTATGAGTTGAGAACTGTCGATAGATTTTGATAACAGTGTGTGGTTATATGTTAAGGGTTAACGTTAGATGTGATGTAGTTATACCTTATAGACGAAGGCACAATTTTTCAAATTACGATGTTTGAATGGTGGAGAACCATCAGCCTTCCTGAAAAACAGTTTTCTTAACATGAATAGATCTCCTGTGCAGCGCAACAGCATTATGTTGATAAATGTTTAAAGGGAATAGACCCATAAATATCTGACAATTGGGAAGCTCAGCAATGGACACAGGCTTAAAAAGAACATCAATGCTTGATGGGAGACACCTGATCCGCATGAAGTAACAGGTCGAATAGTTTCATCTAGATAGTTGGTAGAACGTTTTTTCATTTTTTAAAAGTGTATAAATGCCAACTTCGTTGACATCTGATGCATTGTGGCTAAGTACAGGAAATAATTTCTTTACTCATCTGACGATAAAACTTCTTTATAACTTTAAGAATTATTTTAATGAAAATCCACTGACTCTCATATTTGTATTGGGCACATGAACATAGGAGCTGTCGCCCTTGTTGGTAACTGGAGTTTTTTCAAACAAATCTCAATTTAATGAGTTGTACTATGATGGTAATATTCGTTTTATGCCCTATATAAGAGAACACCATTTTCCGGAATTAACTATTGAACGTTATAGTTGATGAACACCTGGATTTAGAGCTTGAATAATTTGATGATTCCAGCTATTGCGAGTAATTTAAATAAGGAGAGGTAAATCAATGAGGTGAAATTGAAGTCTTTATAATAGTTTCTTCCCTTCAAGATATTTCTGCATCTTCAATGGGATAATTGTCGTTCATATCTTGCATTAAATGCTCAAGGCGTTTTTTTAGAAGAGCACGAAGTTTCCTTGAACCTGCTCATTTTCGAGATATATCACCTATCTAATATGTATGTAATTTTGTTGGCCAGCTTCTAGTTTGGCTCTTCGGCCTTAAGCTTTTGTACATAAATGTTAAGTATATGTATACAACCAATATAAAACACTCTCAACCCGACAAACATTCAAAATCTTATTTGTCCCCATGCCACGTTGTATAGTGGCATTTACTGCAATTCATAATGGTTACCACAAACACTGATTTCAGACACTAATTATATTCTTTTTTGTTTTGAAAATTTAATAATTTATTTATACAAGCAGTTCTCGTATTAAATTATCTCCAATTCCAATTGTTATTTCCTAGTATTGTCATGTTTACAAATAAGAGTATCAAACTTATGTGAATAATTTAATCAAATCTCAATTTCTACTTATGACTAACTTATATTAATATAAATATTAAAGAAATCAATTATAAATACTGTTTTATGCAATAAAAACGTAATTTAAATTTTAGGTGATTTTAATCACACAATCATATATATATATATATATCAATTATATACAAGTTTTGGAAAATTTGCTTTATTATTTAATAATAATTAACTTTTATGACTTACTGCAGTTGATAGTCTTTCGGCTGAGCCTATTTTATAGTTCTTTAGAATATCCACATTACAGTAATTTTCATGAGAACTTTTTGGAGATTATGATTTGAATACATGTGTTGCAACAAAAGAAACTAGGAAAACTTCTAAGCATTCTAACTTCACCAATTGTGAAAAAAGAAAGTAAAAAGTAACATTCGACTTGTTATCCAACACTGGTTGAGATCATAACTGGGACGTTTTACATCGAAGAGCATGGTTTTGCCTCTATACTGCCATGAGCCTATAATTTATCTTTCTGAAAATGTCTTGAACTCTTAAGACAATTATGCACATACTTTATTTCTTTTTTTTACGAATACAGATACCTTTTACAAGTTTCAAATACTGATCGATCTCAACACTCTTAAAACTTCGTGGTACTGATTTAATGTATACTAGCAATTACTCATAAATTTGGTTTAATTTTCATGATTATTTTAATTATTTTACTCATATTTAACTTAATTTTAATTATTAGATAGAATGTTTAAATTTATTTAGTTGAAAATTATTTGTTTACGATTTTTTTTAAAAAAATTAGTGAATTTTAACATACGCTTTTAGTAAGAAAAGTATTTTCTATTTCGTATTTAATTAATGTATATGAAATCAAGTTTTGTCATTAGCAATTTGAATAAACCTTTTAAAATGGATGCAATAATTTTCCTTTATTTATGTCATTTTTATACGCTGTAAGGCAGTTTATATGGAATTTGATGTTTTATAAATGAAAAAAAAATTCTGATTATAAGCTGTTTTATCAAAGACTTGTTTTCAGAAAAAAAAACAAATTTTCATAAATGTATTCTTAAATTTTTAAAATAATCTAATAATTTTATGCGGAAAACAATTTGAAATAACGGAATTTCACTTATAATAATTTAATTGCAATAATATTTTGCTTACTTGACTCATAAATTTAAAATCTACAGCAACTGAAATTTTGATGAGTCCATTGTTTTCTTTGAATAAAATAGATTACTTTAAAATACGATTGATAAGTCAAAGTTAAATAAAACAATATAAACCTAAAATAAATAATTAAGGTTAAAGTAAAATAACATTAAGAGTGTTCATGTATAAATTCCATTGAAATTTATAATTCATCAAAGGGAAAGGTTATGAATACCTTTCTCAGTTCCATTACCGCTTTCATGACGATTGCAGGCTCATTATTCATGCGTGAGTTATTTGGGAACTAAGATGTTGTTCGTCATTTGCATACAAATATCATCATCTGTAACGAATAATCTTGAAGATAAGTGGATATTTTAGCAATACCTTTGTGTGTGCGAAGTTACTTTAATTATAAGAGAGCTGTTACAATAGCTACAATATTTAAATCCAGAACT
Source organism: Latrodectus elegans (assembly GCA_030067965.1). Taxonomy (NCBI): domain Eukaryota; kingdom Metazoa; phylum Arthropoda; class Arachnida; order Araneae; family Theridiidae; genus Latrodectus; species Latrodectus elegans. The sequence continues at coordinate 57,550,355 of CM057809.1, read as the reverse complement.
TCGAAATTTTAATATACGGTAAAACTGGTATAATTAAATTGTTATTAATTTAAGAATTAAAATAAATAACCAGTTAAAAATTTAAGTAATTGCAGTAATTCTTTGATAATAAATAAAAAAAAGTGTTTATTTTGTTCAATAAATTTAAAATGAATTAAAAAAATTTTATTTCAGTATGGTTCAAGCATTTGAATTTTACATGTATCCCATATAGTTGAATTTTTTTTAAATGCAAACGGAAGTTTGCATTTTGAGAAGAGTATTAAAATTAGACTTATTTAATTTATTAAATGTGCTTTAAAAACATTAATTTTTTGAAGAATTAGATAATTCATTACCTTGATATTTAGTTTTTGATTGTTATTAATTTTATAAATTTGTAATATAATTTAATAGTTGAAGCAAATCTATAAGTCTGTAATATGATTTGAACTTTTATATGTAACTGCCAACTAGATAAAAATGACCTAAGTTTTAAAGTATAATAAGATATTACGTTCTGTAATTTCCATAGAACTATTATCTAATACAAGTTAATATCAAAATGATAGTTGTAGAACATTCATTTGTTAAATTTTATGATTTCTTTTCATTCAAAAGTACTTCAAAATAGCTGAATACATATATATGAAAACCAAAATGAACTATATTTATCATATAACCATCCATTATTATTCAACAATTATTTATAAATTTATAAAATTATATTATATAAAGTTAATTATTAAATAGTTAAATATATAAACCCATTGCTAAAGTTAAATTTATATGAAATATATATAATTTATGGATAAAAATCATTTTGTTTTATTGGAAATATACATTACAGAATATACATTACATAGAGGAGAATGCATACATTACTTACATTTAGAAAACAATGCATTCTTCTTTATTTAGTTCCAAAGTATATTGGTACTTTCAAATATTTGTCAAGGTTTCATTTAAATTAAAATATAAAACAATTCTTATAAAAAGTTTAATAATAAAAATTATATTTGTTTCTATTTACGAGTAAAAAAAGTAAAGGTATCGTTTACTGGAAATATATGAAAGAGAAGAAACAGATATACAGAGGAAGATGAATCAAACTAAGGGCCTATAAGAAAAAATTCTAAGAGAGTTGTCAGCCTCAAAGTAAAGACTATTATCGTCTGAGGTGCAGTTGACCAAATCAATACAAGTTGCTCCACTATGGTTTTGGGAGAACAAGGATCTCTGTTTTATAATGCATAAAGAATCTCTTTTTTATCTCTTTTCCAGTCTTCTTTTAAGTAAAGCACTTTCTGAGAAGATGTTTTGCTAAACATCTTAATGGAACTCTTTCTATTTTAAGGGTTTGGCTTAAAATGGTTTGGTAACACAACTGCTATGAGAGTATGTTTTGAAGAGATAACTATTTTACTATTGCTCATAATTTGAGCTTGCAAATTAGGTCTTATTTTATGTAATAATACTGAAAATATATGTATTAATATTATTTGAAAAAATATTATTGGTCACCATAGTTGATAATACAAAGGAGTTTCCTAATTTAAACTTGTTGGAAATATCATACAATTTGGTTTGAATTATCAAAAAAGTTGACTCACAATTCCCTAAATGAAGTTCCAATCCTACCAAGTTGACCTACAATAGAGTGCCTACAATTCTCTAATTATTTACTTATTATGACATACTTATAATAACATAATTTATTGGCGTATGTTTCTCATGATATAAAACTTCTGCTTCTTGAAAAACTTCATTATCTTCCATGTTGTCATTTTTATGTTAATAATTTTTTTGTATAAAAAAACTGACATTCTCTGTATGTTCATACCATCTGAAACAACTCTCGAATAATTAAATGACTACTGCTTTATACATTCAGTTAGTCCTAGATACAAAAATGTAAATTCAATAAATTCATTGGGGTTAAATATTTAACAAAGATAAAAATAACTTCTGCTAATTTACCGTGATTTGGAGCATTATCTAATCTCAGCAATTGTTTTTCTTTCATTTAAAATGTTTGTAAAACTCTTAGAAAATATATATAAATTTTACACACTATATATACAATCCTTCGTATATTTACTATTTAATAAATATTCATTTTGTTTTAATGCAGCAAGATGATTTTCGAATCTTAACAACGATCTATGATGGAGAATTTTATTAGACCAGGTAGTAAAAGAATAACAGCTTTAAACACATACTGTAGAGTCTTATATTAATATTATTATATAAGTATTTGTACATGGACTATAGTAAATCAATATCATAAATTTTTTTTGCATAATACCAAGATAATATCTTTCAAGTAAGATGAAAATTTTACCCCTGAACACAAGTTTTTTTCCCTTCAAACTAATAATATCTGACTTAATACTAATAAGATATGTAATTTGTATTCATTAAAATATATTTTAAATAAGTTTCTCAACTATGAAATTTTAATGAAAATTTTTTATCCCATAAGAAATTTAAATTGTAATTGTAATTTTTGTTTCTTTGTTTTGAAATTTCTGAATGATAGCCTAACTAGAATGAAAAAAACACAACTTCTTAAATTGTACGATTATAATGACTGAGGCCAAATATTCTTATATGAAAATATTCTGAAGGAAAGATATCTATTTAGGTATCATCTATTCTTTGTTCAAAGTATTGTAGTGGTTGGATTACCAAATACCTTTCACCTGACATAAATATCTGGAAAAGTAATTTATATTTCAGTAAAAATATGTGGAGCATACTTAAGAAATGTAATTTTAAATATCTAATAATTTAAGTAAGATTATTTTTATTTGTTTTTATCATAAAAGTTTTGAACAAAATACGTACCTCAGATAAAGAAAAGGGATATGGATGTGGCTCAAAACTGAACTATAATAAATTAAAAATATCAAAGCATTACTTCTAGTAACAAAGTATGACGACAATATTTCCCATAACCTGAACATAATTAGACACAAAAAACCAAAAGATTTGCTTCAAATAATATAGAACGTTTCTCTAAAGAGTTTTATTTACTTTTTTTAATTAAAGATTGAATCATTTGACATCAAAAAATTAAAATAAGCTCATTTTTTATTTTAAAAAAAAGAAGTAAAATGATTTCAAATTATTAATAAATATAACCAACAAATTAGGTTCAAAACTGCAGGATGAATACGAAAATTTTGTATAGAAAGCTTTGAAGCCCAGAATTAACAGTTTTCTGACAAATCTAATATTATAAAAAGGTTAGGATACCGAAGAAATTAGATCAGTTAAATTATTTTTTGGTGGTTAAAGTCGCACATTAATCATAGATTTGAGATAATATAAACTATTTTCATCCATATTTAAATATTAAAAATTTTAAATTTGAGACCTCTTAATCAGTATTTTAACATATTTTAACGGACAGGAATCTCGATGAATTTAATAATGATAACAGGTAATGTTTGCCGTATGCAGTTTGTATCTAGTTTTAAATATATAATGACAAATTTCCTAATTATTCAGCAAAGTTAAAGGTAATCTTTATGAAGAAACGTGATAGAACTTGGGTTCTACCTAGTACACAGAAAAAACTGAAACAGATTAGACGTATTACCATTCAATGTCCTATGTCATCAAGGTGGTGTTGTTTAAGATGTGCGACAATGGAAAGATTTCGAGAATATTATACTCATGCTTATTGATAGTTATGAGGAATTCAATTTTAGCTACTTGTGGCTACAAAAATGATCATTATTATTTGACTTATCTTATGAATAAGCAAAATTGATGATTTAAACATTTGAAATATATCGAGTTTTTGTGAAGAAAATCTTCTGAAGTTGCAAAAGTTATTATTTAAACTGATATAATGACATTTTAGATCATTCCCACTACAAGGGATTCAGAGACCAAACATAGTAGACGTTCTGCTTCATGACATAGCATAACCATAATGACTTTTCAGAGTAGAAAGTACTGAACCACAGACGTTATTGAATGACAGTAATGCATGAACACGGCCCATTATCCATCACAAGTCCTCCCGGAAGATGAAAAATCTGTGGTTATTCAAGTGCCTTACAGTAACATTCGGTTGTTTGACTATCTCTTACGCGGTGGGGAATCTTGCATAAAATTCATAGATATCAGCAGGATTTTTTACCCAGTTAACCTTGGAATGTCAAATCCTTTCTACTCATTAGCATGGGAGTATATTTCACAGCTATCTCGCGAGTAAAAAAATCCTAGTTATTACAAATTAAAAAAATACCCCTGTACTTCGACAAGAATGTCCACATATTTTTAAGTCAGTAAGGCATAACTCTTATCTTGTTAAATAACACAATGGCAAAATCTAAAAGATTTTGCCATTGTGTTATTTAACAATTTAAGTGTGAAATAAGCTTCATCTGCGTATCATAATTTGGAAAATATTATTCAACTCTCATATCTTTTTAAATTATCCATACTGCAGTAGCATACAACTGCATATATTAGATGGTTACGAATGATATTGAATTTTATACTGTTACCAACTGAGATTAACTCAGCTACTACTTGAACAATTCCGAATAATAAACAGGTGCTACCTACAACCTCACAAGTGTTAAATGCTTGATGAGTTGACAAACTTATTATAAAGTTTCACTAGTTTATTTGATCCTTAAGGAGTTTGTAATTTTATTATCTTGTCTGCAGACATGTTCGTCTGAATGCTTGATAATCTTAAATTTTTTAGCCATCATCAAGTTATTGACACACGAATACAAAGTGTTAAAAACATATTCTGTATAGTAACTTGTTCTGATAAACATTTAGCATCTCCAACCACGCATTTTGGATAAAATATCCATACTATTATCATAAGCACATACATTTGTTTGTCACTCAACGGTCAGATTTTGCACACAAAGGTTAATTAAACCAGGACCTACTTTAAGTGCATATGAGTTCATTTCTCCTAATAACTTATTTATACAGCACAAAAATGCTGACTTTTTACTCTTTAATACTATTTATATACTTACCAAATATAAAATTTCAATATAAAACCCTTTATTATGTAGACAAACAGGATTACTAGATCAGCACAGCAGATTTTATTAAAAAACGTTGCATCCCGGGGACACATAACAACCACATCTTACTCGGGAGTCGAACACGAACCCACCCGGCAGAAGCCGGCTGTAACCACCATACTGGCTGGGCGACTGTCCAGGAATCTCCTTTTTTGTGCATTAAAATTATGAAATGTCTATTATTAATGATTGCTATTGTTAAAAATTTCTATTACTGAATGCTCAAATGTTTACTTATTTTTAAATTTTAGGAAAAAATATAATTAATTAAGTAAAAATTTTTCTAATCTTCTGATTCAGTAACTAATATTTAAAATGGTTGAGTCCTGGTATTAAATTACATTTTTTGACTAATAGTATTATACATTAGTAGCTCATTTTCATCCCTTTTTGCCTCTTTATTATCGAATTAATAAAAATTATTGACTAGTTAGTCATGTAATGTAACAAAATGCATGACTGATGAATACCATAAATATTTATCATTTATTGAGAAAGAGAGTTAAAAGTAAACGGATGTACACTAATGGAGCTAAATAAGATAAATATATCAATACATACCAAAGTCTGAATTGGTTAGAAGCAAAGTGAAAAATCTGCCTTGTTTTGGATCATTATCTAGTGGCAGAAGGAAATGTAAGCACATTAAATTGGCATTTTAAAAATTCGTTTTTTTTGCGTTTAATTTTATGAAAAATATTCTATTCAGTATGCTTTTCTGCAATTTTTTGAAACTATAGAGATAAAAGTTTTAACATTTGAGCAAAAAAAAAAGTTAATAGTTTTGGCTCATTTATTTGAAAGAAAAAAATGTATATTTTGTTAGAAATGTACCTCAAATAGAGGAAATTTTTCTAAGGAAAAAATCTAGCTCTAATAAAATGTAGGATTTTTATAACAGATCATATCATTTTATGATTATTAAATATATCTACGTTTATAAGTGAAAAACGAAAAAAAAACATTTGTGAATCTATATTGCATTATTCTAATTATTACTATTTAGTTAGCAACGTTATTAGTAAAGAATTAAATATTTTAGCCTTATTAAAAACACCTTTCTTAATGATTTAATGAAAATAATAAAATTTTTATGATATTCATTTAGAAAATCCATGCAATATTCAAGAATGTATTGAAAATAGATTGTGATAAAGATCTATTTTTACAATAAGTTTCACGGTGTATCTTTAAACAACCATGAATAATTTGTTAAAATACATGTGCATATAATGACTACACAGATTTTAGTTACAATATAATAGTTTAGATTTGTTGTGAAACTTTTAATAAAATATGCTGAATTTTTAGGTAGTAGTTTTAATGATTCAGCAATACACATTCCATACATATAAATTTATTATTTTTCTCAATAAAACTATGTCTTGCATATAATAAAGAAATTTCAGTTTATGTTTCTGATTTAAACTGTAAATATAGAAGTTGAAAATAAGTATTATTTTTAAAATAAAGCTATTTTCAGTTAATATTAAATTTTTTGAAATTAACTTATAATTTTTCTTTGATTATAAGATTTATAGTTATCCACATTCAAAGACCAAAATCCATTTCTAAAAGATAATGAGTCTGTCTCAAGAAAATTCCAGAAATATTAAAATGGGAATCATATTTCATATAACAATGGCCCTCATGAACTGTTCCTTCATTAAAAGACACTTTAAAGTCAAGTTCCGGAAAGAGTAATTAGAAAATTTGCATATTAGGAATGTATAAGAGGCATGTTTACTCTGTAATTCAGTTACCAGTATAACGTTATTTATCAACATCTGTCAAAATATTGCTTCATTTTAAATGCTTATTCCGGACAATATAACAACGTTGAAATGTTAATGGTCACTAAGCAAAAATTTATGTCTAAGATGAAGTTATACCCTAATTTTTATAAATGTATACATGTTTTGATATTTTGTTAATTTTGGGAATATTAATGAAGTCTTTGGAATGAAACTTCTCATATTTCAAGTTTCTCTTTTCTGTCTTTAATAGTGCAAACAAATGATCAGTTTTTTTTATCATGTTAAAACGTTTGGTGAGTTTTGTATGTGATTGATTTGTCACATGGTTTGTTTTTTAATAATTTTTGACAAGTAATTGTGAATATATTTTTATATGACATTATACACAAGGTAAATACATTAAATAACTTTTGTTTTCGGTAAGATTTTATGTATATGTAAAAGAATAGAAATTTAATATTTTAGTTGATTTCTTCTAAATTTATCTGTGGTAAAAAATGTTTAATTAGTGCGAAATACTTTTCGCAAAAAATCATATGAAACTTAAAAGTTTTCCATTATTAATATTCTTTCATAAATAATTATATGAAAGATTAGCAATACTAAAAATGAGATTTGTTACTCTTGAAACAATATTTCAAATTTCTCTTTTCTGTCTTTAATAGTGCAAACAAATGATCAATATTTTTATCATGTTAAAACGTTTGGTGAGTTTTGTATGTGATTGCTTTGTCATGTGGTTTGTTTTTTAATAATTTTTGACAAGTAATTGTGAATATATTTTTATTGTCATTGAATGACATTATACACAAGGTAATTACATTAAATAACTTTTGTTTTCGGTAAGATTTTATGTATATGTAAAAGAATAGAATTTAAAAATTTTAGTTGATTTCTTCTACATTTATCTGTGGTAAAAAATGTATAATTATTACGAAGTACTTTTCGTAAAAAGTCATATGAAAGTTAAAAGTTTTCCATTATTAATATTTTTCCATAAATAATTATATGAAAGATTAGTAATACTAAAAAATGAGATTTGTTACTCTTGAAGCAATAAACTTTTTGAAATGCATTTTAACAAACATATTTCATAATGTGAGAAAATTTGTTAGCTATATGAAGATATCGACATAAATGCTTCCAGTCATCTAATTTATAATTACTTACGAGTCTTTTAGAATTCAATTTTCTTCTCAAGCTCAGTTGCGATTCAGTTATTTCTCAAAATTTTACTTGAAATGACATTTTCTAGAAGTTTAAGGAATATTCGGAAAATTTCAAGTCAATGGATAATACAGGAATGATTAACTAGGATGAAAACTCAAAATCTAATTTTGACTATTTTCTCGGACTTGAAAGTTTTGGTTCAGTGAATTTAAATTAGTAAAGTAATCATTTTACGTTAATTTGGAATGGTAATTTATTCTATTATATTAGCAACATGATTGATCAATCCGTATTTTAATGAAGATATGGAATTGTGAAGTACTTTAGAATGTGCGAAGAGGGGCTTATTTTTCAAATTTTCCTTTAGTTGAAGATGTTAATTTTGTGGAACGTAAATTACTGACACGTCAATTTGTATCATACTTTTAAATTCAAAAGGTTATTACTATTTATGAATTATGAAATGCACAATTGATGTAACATTTTAAGTATTTTGGATTAAATGAAAGTCACATTTGCAATTAAGCATTAAAAAAAAAGAAATTTGCTGTCATACTTTTTATGAAGCTTTTATATTTTTTATAACTATGCCTAAGAGTTTCTTATAATTATGCACTTGATTACTGTAGTAGCATTTGATAAACTATTCTTGTTACATTGAGTTGCATTAAAATAATATATGTTTGTATGCACCAAAATTGTAAAGATACAGTTCATTTAAATTTGAAATTTTGTAATGAAATTGAGTTATATAAACCTAAAATTAAAACTGTCCTATTCTCATTTTAATCTCACCTTGATAATGAGACTTGAAAATAGTTGTCGGAATTTTTTTTTCAAATTGCATTTTGTTATCGAAATTTTATGATTTATTTAGAGAAAAATTATATTTTAATTATCAGTTTCTTTTTTTATATGATTATTTTGAAGAAAATGTTTAATAAATTTAAAAAATAATAATAATGAAGCGAATATTTCTTCCTGTAGTTAACGTGCCTTAAACAATTTTATTTATTAGCACATGCTTAATTACATTAAATAATATTTAGTTGAGTTTTTGATCATAAATTTTAATGAAACAAGAAATTTAGTATTGCATATAAAACAAAGAAAACTTGTTGCGCAAACAATATTTTAAGCACCTTCTTATTTTCATTGTTGAACATTTTTTTAAAGACGCATCAATTATTTACAATCAAGATATGATTACACTTGCAGTTTTTAAAACGATTCATTGTGCTAGAAAATTAGCTTCTTAACTTAATTAATGCCTCATTTATTTTTTAAATACATATTTATTTCCTTAAACCTTAAGAAAAACGTCTATGTATAATAGCTAGTTAATTATAATAATTGAAAAAAATATCATTTCTTTAACACTCAAAGAAAGCATATGATCAAAACGTATATTATTAAATACACAAATAGGACCTAATGACCCTTATAAAAATAAGAACGCTGTCGTTATTCACATATTAAAATGTATTTTTTTGAACGATTTTTCTAAAAGAACTTTAGTTGATAGTTAAAAAAATACAGGGGATCCGAGTTTTATTTTGTATCATGATACACATGTTGGTTGATAAAGGAATGCGTTAATATTAAAATACGTTAATATAAAATTAATTCATTTGTATAATAAATAATTAATTTGAACTAAAATCAATAAATATTTGCCAAATAGGTGCCCTATTTATTGATTTTCTAAAATTAATTAGAAAACACAGTTTCTAATAAAACATACCTTATTTCTGTAATTGCTTTTATTTCAGTATTATGCAAATTTCTTTTAAAACTTACATAAAATGTAAACTAAGAATAAAATGAGCTCGAAACCTTGTTCCGAGGAATTCCTACAGTACCGCGTCTTCGCTCTTGTCAAAGCCTCTCATTATCTCTTCTACAAGTATGAGGCATCAACATGACCAAATTTTTGTGTTGGCAAAAAGGCATTTTGAGGCCGAAGTGCTAAGTGCCCCTGACAGCCTAGTGGCTCCCAGCCAATCACGGTGGTTTCTCCTAACAGGTGTATGGTTGGAGGAGAAAATATCATATATCCCGCGATGCTTGGCTGAAAGAATTAAAAATCGATATTCGCTCCTACAGGAGGGCAAAGGATTGCCATAGATTATTTTGTTTTATTTTAGTTCGACTCACATAATTCTTTCGCTGTTAGAAATTCTAGAATAATCGAAGTTCTTTGATAAAATTCCGGTACTGTAAAAAATACTTTTAAAATAAAATTTAAGAAGTAAAGATATTTTGCACAGAATTTGAAAATTGCAGTATTTTAAGTAAGGCATGATATTTCTCAATTTAAAAATGTTGATACATAATCATTTGTAACAGAAATTTGCATAAATAAAAGAAATATTATTCTTAGAGTATTCATTATAAATTTTATATTTTTAGTTTACTAACATGTAAAATTTTTGTTGTTATAGTATATTAATGGGTAGGTTCTTTTATTATTCAAAAATAATATTTCATAAAATGCAAAATAGACTTTCATATCTAGCAGAATATTATTATTTTGTTTTTCTTTACAATAAGAAATGTCATAAAATTAGTTCTGTATGAATAATTAATTATTTACACACATAAATAATCATTCAGAATAAGTGACAAGTCAGAAAAACTTAAAAAATTAAAAAAAATTTTTTTTCCTGTACAGAGAAGAATTTGATGCTACATAACCAAAAGGCTATGCTATATATCTAAAAAACTATGCTACATAACCAAAAAACTATGCTACATAACCAAAAAACTATGCTACATAACCAAAAAACTATGCTACATAACCAAAAAGCTATTTCTATGCGAAACAGAAAACTATATAAAATGAAAAATTGAATGAAATGATGGTACGTGAAATTAAATCTATAAAGATATCGTTAATAGGGAGAATAGTTTTTGCTTAAATCTGTTAAAATAATATGGAAACAATATTACGCTGCGAACATCACCCATTTATGTGAGAAAGCTGCTAACTAATAATATATTACGTATTGATCAAAATAATCAAATATTCTGTTGTTTTTAAGTGTCGCAAACTAGAAATATATGCTTTAGTAAAGTTGTTATCGATCAGATTAAAATAGCTGATGCAATCTAAGCCAACGAAAAATTATCATTGCAAATGCAATACTCAAGCTTTTAATGCGAACAATTGTTTTGCTGATCAATTTGGTGATCACTATTCATATAAGATTGTCCATAACTAAGGATCAGCATATATGAGTACTGCTCTTAGTGAATGAAGTGAAACCCTGCAATTTATTATTTTTCATTTTTTTAATTATTCCCTTATTCAATCAAATCTCGCAAGGTAACGCTAGGCCTCACTCAGGAACTACGCATTCAATAGGAAAAACGCATTTCACATTTGTTCTATATCATTAATCCAGGCACTTGTTATGTATAAAAATAAGGAATTCACATGTATTTATTGAAATGCCTTTACAACAGCCTAAAGTGTGTAGTTAGATTGGTTTTACAATTGCATTTTAATCAGCTCACCTTTCCAAGGAAGTTCTGGATAGTGATTTCAAAAAATTTTTGTTATGAGTAATAGTGAAATGATTAGGTTTGCACGCAATAGAACATTTCAGAGTTTTTATGGAGTAAAATTTTTGCAGAAATGTGAGAGCAATTAACAAGGGCATCATACTGGAATAAGATGGGCTTAATTATCACGTTATCATTACTATTGCGAAGTGTGATAGGCTCAACATTTATAGGGGATCACATTATTAGTCAATTTTTCCCACACGTGGTCTTTTAAAAAATTATGATCTGAAACCTCGGAACTTATGATTATGAGGATATTTTAGTCTAGAAGAGATGTTGTTTAATGTTTTGAGGAGTGTAAAATTTTCTAAGGGCTTAACATCTGATTAACATAGTGACATTTGTAGTCTGACATGTAACAAACTTTCGTCTTGTAAGTCCTATTTTAGCAAAATGAAAAACAACATTACAAAAATTTCATCACATAAAGAGCTTACTATGGTATTCTTCTTTTTATATCCGTAATAATAAAGCTGGATTCAACCTCATCTATTGCATGCAAATCGAAACATTTTTATACACTCTATAATTAATTAATTTTAAGTATTTCCTAAATTACGAATCATTCTATTATTTTTAATAAGGGGCGAAATATATTATACTACAATTGCAGAAATAACTTTGAATAACAATATATTTTCCCATTTTAAAATGAAGATTTTAGTTCAAGTGGTAAGAAATATGCAGTTTTTAAGGAAATAATTATGAGTCTTACAAAATTCTTTAACTTCATTAAATTATTTTTAAGTTTACACACTTAATCAAAAGAATGAAAGTGAAGACAGAAGTTTCGACCTAACTCAAATTAGCCGTAACACTTGAATGTTTGTGCTCCTGTTAAAATAAAATTTGTATTAGGAAAAATTAAATCTACTTACATTTCCTGAAAATTAACATTATCATTTGTTGTTATCATTCCATATAATAAAATATTTTTTGAGTTATTTAGTATATTTTTGTACAAATATATATTAATTGTAATGAGAATCCTAAATTTTTACTTTCTATTTATCTTTTGCAATGAAAATTGTACTGTACTAAAAATATAATATTTAAAATATAAATTAGATTACTTAATATTTTAAATAATATGCTTTCAGTATCATATTTTTTCTTATTATTCTCATCAAAATTTCAAAATCGAAATTGAAATTTTAATAAAGATTTACAAAACAAAATTACATGAATTTGTATCTGGAATTAAAATTCAAAATTAAAATGTTTTTTCTTTTCAGTCACAAATTATACTTATGTATAATAATAAAATAAAAAATGAACTAAACATGATTAATCAAAGTTAATTTGATTTTTATGTCAAATGCTATAGTTAAATAACATTCATATTTTTATCATAACAATATTTTTGAAACCAATGATGCCTCACATGGATTTCTGTCTGTTGATTTGGGTTAGTTATAAGTTATTTGAATGCGATTTCTTACGTGAAAATATTTTCAGGCTATTATTGGAATCTGATAGAATATTCTTTATATATCTTGAACATATGTGAATATTCAACACATATAAGCTTAGTGACGTTAATATCCCTTTCAACGTTATAACAGAGCTTTAGCATAAGTAGTGATAAGATTTTATTTATAGTATATCAGAATATAATCCAGTTGATAAAAAAAAAAAACAGTAGGTATTCCATAAGTCTCTACACTTTCTAGTTATTGTTTCGCATAATTTTACTGGAAAAACAAAAATTATATGCTTGTGAAAAATAAGCAAAAATATTCCCATACATTTAAAATCTATTTTTAAGTAAGTATGTAAATACATGGAGAATTATAATTTCCTGATTAAATTTATAATTTGCTTAAGAAATTATAACGTGTTGGTTATTGAAAATGTTAAAAAATTTCTGATTTCTTAAAACAGTTTTAAATATTTAAATCCATAAAATATTTGAAATATCTAACTATTTGAACTTGAAGCGCAAATTAAATATTTATTATGATAAACATTATTAGTACTTTTATGCACATATTAGTAGTTTCTTGTTTCAACCAATAGTAATTTAGTAATTTTTTTAAAAAAGAAATTATAATTAAGGAAGAAATATGAACAACTTTACGTATATATATATATATATATATATATATATATATATATATATATATATATATATATATATATATATATATATATATATATATATATATATATATATATATATATATATATATATATATATATATATATATATATATATATATATATATATATATATATATATATATATATATATATATATATATATATATATATATATATATATATATATATATATATATATATATATATATATATATATATATATATGAGTAATGTTGCATAAATAAGGTTAAAGAAAGCACAAAACTATGGAGACATGTTTCAGAATAGTCAATGCAAATACTAGCTTTTTTTTTTTTTTTTTTTTGCAGAGCTGGCAGCCAAATAGTTAACTTTCCTGCCTTCGGCTTAACAGTTTGACTGTGCGATTCCCTTTCAGGCTTGATTATTTATAATGGTTAGAATTCCTTATTAAACGGTGGATTTTGGTCTATTTAGTCCAAAAATAAATGACCGTAGAGAGCAAATAAATGACCATAGAGAATCAAAAAAACCTAGTCTATAGGTCTTACTTAAATAGACATTTTTGGATTGTATAAACCGAAACAAATAGTTCATACATCATTATTAATTTTGAATCTCAGAAGATTACGTACATAAAATGTGAAATGCAATGTTGTTTTGAACACTCTTTATACCTTACTTTTTCAAAAGTGATATTCTCTGAGTCATAAAATTGTAAATTTTAGAATATGCATTACTTAGCAATATGATTTATGATACTGAATATTCCCAAATCTCCATTATACTTATAATAATATTTAATTGTTATTAATAAATTGTGCAGGTAGGATAAATTTAATGATTATAAATTGTGGTAAATATTTCATGAAAAAAAGTTACCAAACTAGTATATAGATTATGCGACATTTTGTAAAGTAAATATTACCCCAATTATACGAATTTCATCATTGATGAAATAAAATTATTTAAACATACGAAATGAATTTCAAAGACACAAATTTCTGTTAAATATGAAAATATATAGAATAAAAAGTTATTGATATTTTTTATAATAAAACAAATAATTTTAAATTATGAAAATCATTAGCATTATTTTTGTTGTGATAGAATATATTGGCCAAAGATTGTACAATTAAAAATATTTAGTTGTAGAAATACAAAAACATTTTGCTTCAATAGCATATAATTTTTAAAAATCCAATAAAAGTTCTCAGTTGAAATAAAATGTTAAGAAATTTAAATTTGAGAAATTTTAGAAAATTATAATGATAAAATTTATTGAATAATTTATTTCTTCGCAATAATATTTAATAGATCTAAACAAAAATAAGATAAATTTATTTGTAGAATCAAATGAAAGATAAAAAAAAAATAAGCTAAGACCTTTAGACTTTGTTTCGTTGATTTTGATTAAAATGTTCTCTCTGTTAATGCTAAGAGCTTTTGATGAATAAAAGTACGAATTTTATTTGAAATTATGAATATAAATATAGTTTTTTTTAATTATTTAATAAAAATGTAATATTTGTCAAACATTTTAGCAGTCCAAAACCATTAGAGAAATTTCACAATACATAAATTTTAAGCGATAAGTTTCCAGAAAATGTGTTAAAATTATTAAATAATGCTACCGATATAATAGCTTATTAAGTAAACATTTGTTTCCCCTCTTACTACAGATTTTTTGTTAAAATTATGAAGCAACGCGTTTTAAGTTTTATAGTTTCAGAGTGTGTAACATAAATGCGAAGTTTATTCAATTCCTATAAGAAAAAATGTTTTAAAACTAGTTAATCACCTTAGAAATTAAAATTGAATAATTTTCATATTAGCACAAGTTTTTTAACAGCAATTTTAAACTTGAAATTACTATAATTATCCAAGTTTATTTATGTAGAAATTAAAATATAATATTATAGTTTTTTTCACTTAAATTACAGCGTTTTTAATTTAGCAACAACTTTTAGAGAAATTCACTAATTTTCTGGAACCCCCCCCCATTAAACTTTAATAAACATCTTAATGTTAAAAAAGCCATTGCGCTGGTGTTCCCACATTATTGTGATGCTGTTGCTT
The DNA here is from genome assembly GCA_030067965.1 of Latrodectus elegans. Lineage (NCBI taxonomy): Eukaryota > Metazoa > Arthropoda > Arachnida > Araneae > Theridiidae > Latrodectus > Latrodectus elegans. The sequence continues at coordinate 57,534,646 of CM057809.1, read as the reverse complement.
GGGTATATTGTCGATTCCGAGAGCATGCCGGTGATAACTTAACTATTGGCAAGGCCGCTTGAACGAGACAGGTTGAAAGCGAGACACCAGAATAAGTGGATCACACTGGTTCTCAAATTTTATGAATGGGTCGAGGGTAACAGCCCCGACCGGGAGAAAGAAAGTAGAAGTTTCGAAGTCTAAACTTGGAAATACCCTGTAATTTTCTTGCTGACAAACTTTTTAAAGTTTTTTAATTTTTGTGAAAGGACAATATTTGTTCTTTTTACTTTTCTTAGACCAATATATAGGTTTATGGAACATAAACTTAAAAAGTATAAAGTTAATATTGCCGCAGTACAGGAATCGATGTTGACTAGCCATGCTCAATTAAAAAGATTTCTCGTATATTTTTCTACCATTGTTATGATGCAAAACATTTAGAAAAGACAGGTTTTTTGATAAACACATAAGAATTAAATATTTAATTATAGATTTAAGGATAGTAAAACTAAAATTGTACAAATTATATATTAAGGTCCGATATTTTAACCATAGCATCATTAACACATCTACCTTTTCTGACGACAAGAAGTATGAGAAAGATATATTTTATGCAGAATTTTCACAAGAACTTAGGAGTATCTTGATGATATTTTTATTTAGTGATTTGAATGCTAAAATTGACAAGGAAAATAAGTTTCAATAGCATTGATAGGTAAAGTGCACATCATAAATTCAATGGTTATGGAATAAATTCCATTGCTTTTGGTAATGGATTGGTTGTACCTATTGGAGAATAAAAATATTTGCAAATGCCAATGAAATCTTCAGATGAAGCAAATTTCAATCACCGATTACATGCTAATTGATGTTAGACATTTCACTAACCAGAATAATGATCGAAGTTTTAATGTGGATAGTATAAATTCTATTCACTACATAATTCAGTCTTAAATAAGAGTAAAATCTTCAATGGAAACAAGGAACGACTTAAGTTCCTACAAAAATTTGATTGAAATAAGTTTAAAGAGCATGAAGTAACTTAAACTTGTTGCAAAATTTTGGAATAGAGTATTACAATTTTTGGTGCATGTTCCACCATTCTTGGGTACTCAAAAGTTTAGAAAAAATGCCACTGAAATAGCAATTAAAGTTTCAGGCAAGAAAACTGGTGAGAAAATTAAAGACTGGTTTAACGAAGAATGGATTTTTGCAAGTAAACAAAATCTTGCCGCATCTAGCTACAAAGTATTAGAAATATGACAGAAGAGTAACATAAATCATGGAAATAGGGAAAAAAGATTCTTTGAACTGAAAGAAAGAATGAAAAAGTAGATTTAAAGATATTTAGCACTCGAAAAAAGATCAAAGATCAATTTTTTATCAGGTCACCTAATGTCGGAGAAACTTTAAGCCCAGAAACAGTTTTTGTAAAAATAAAACAAAATACTCATATTTTCAGATTTTCGAAAAAGGAATTAAGAATTTTGAAGACTTACAAAAGAGTTGGGAATATTTAATTCTTTTGAAATAATAAGGAAATTATCTTGAATGATACCTGAGATGATCTTAATTTTTATCATCTCTCTGGAAAAAGTGATTTCTGATGAAGAAGTTGACAACAGGAAAACACTTGATTTCTCTCTCATACATGCAAAACTCTAAAAACAAGAGAAACAAAGTATGAATTTTTTCATAGAATTATATAGAATCTTAAAACAACTGAAAATATGCAACAGTATTGGCTCATAAGTGTTTTATATAAAATCTACAAACAAAAGAGATTCTTAAAATTTGTGAAAATTATTCATTTGCTACAAAGTTTTCTAAAGATTGTTGTATAGCTGACTTGGTATTTTGCGGAAATAATATTATTAGGGGTTATTAATATGAAATTTAACAAGTTAGTCAACATGGGAAATATTTTTGGTTTTAGAAAATTTATGGAGAATACATGAATTCAAAATTAATTTAAATGTCTTGTTGATTGATTGTAAAGTAGAGTATGATTTCACTGACTATAATGACTTATTCAGATTTATGCTTGATTTTGATATTTCCGTAATACTGGTAAATGTTTGGTAAAGGTGGCAATTAGTAAGAATTTATACCATACCATACCAGGGTACTGGTATGGTACTTTAGAAAAAAATTAATTAAACAAGAAAATGCTCTCCCTTGTCTCCTGTTTAAAACATCATTAGATAGAATCATTAAGAAATATTTAGTGATAACTTGGAGCAGAACCTTTCTAAAATGTACAAAAATAATGAAATTTTCTAATGTCTTAACAAGAAGCAAAATAATGTTTAACAGAAGCATTTAAAGTTATTTAGAGGAAAAATAAATCAATGTATTATCATCCAAGATAAAACTAAATGCTTAATTTAAAAAAATACTCCCCTTCGAACCCATCGCTTAATTAGAAATTGTAATTTGAAACGATTACAGAATTCATTTTTCTGGGATGAAAAGAAGGGTATGCTATCAGAAGTTAAGGGAGTAATTATTGCGGATAATAATGAATAAAATTGAGAAATTATTGTTAGCTTATCATTGATCATTATTGAGATTGTTTTACATTAAAACGTTTGCTTAGAGATTTGGTTTTCTGCTTGGAAAAACAAATCTATGGTTCTAAAAAAAGCACTTGTTTGTTTTGTTCAGGTTTAAACTTCGAAACAGATTTTGAACGTCAAAAAAGAAAAAAAAATTGTATTTTTGAACTTAAGGTGTTGAAAAATATCTTTGGTGAAATTCAATAACATAATATTTGCCCTAAAAACATACTACTGAATTATATTGAATATTTGAACAGCCAGATTTATGAAATTAAAATTAGCTGCTTTAATTGGGTTGGGCATGTTATACGTATGAACGAAGATTACATGACAATTTTTTGAACAAAAAAAGTAACTTAAGGAACTGAGAAAATGCTTTGTTACCAATTATAATTTAGATATATAGAGAGAAAGATTATTTGGTCAACAAGATTAAGAGTTGTCGAAATTAATTGGAAATGTCTGGTTCAAAAGTTCTTGGGTTATCTTGGACAGTCGCGCTCTGTACATAATTTAATTTTACTACTTAATGTATTAGAAAAATGATCCGTTTTTACATCCTATGGTCCACAATATCATGAAATATGCTAAGATTTCGAAAAATATCAATTAAACTTTTAAAAAGGGAATTACTTTTAGAAACTGAATAAAATATACAGTTGTCTAGAAACATAAAATTTCTTTTTAACACTTTAATGAAAATTTTTATTCATGAATGAAAATGATAGAATTTAGTTAAGTAATATTTTCATTTACAAAAAAGAGTTTTTAAGAGATCAAAAATGTTTCAAATTACAATTCTTTTTTCGCTTAAGAATGAAGAACTAAAAGAAAAATGAATTCAACTGAAAGATTTTAGTTTATCGATTTTCATTCCTTCTGTCAATGTTTAACTATTGGCTTTGTACATCTTAAGACTTAAAATTTATTGATATATAATTTAAATACATTTTATGAAGTATTCTGCAACATTATTTTTTTAACTTCTATACCATTATGCTGTCATTTTCATCTAATTTAACTTTTAATACAGAAAAAGATAATAGCAATAAATATAAAAATTTTCAGACTAATAATAATTTTTAATTTTGCTACTAATAAGTTCAAAATGCTTGTATAAAAACAGCTAAATTTGAAAAAAAAATATTTTGGGAAAAATTGAAAACATCAATTATAATTAAATGATCAAAACCAATGATGAATAAAAATATGATTCTAAATATAATATGTTTTCTTATTACAAAAACACCAAAATATATATGCAAAATTAAATATCAAGCAATTGGAAATATTTATTTAGAAATATAATATACACTCACATTAAAAGTGGGAAGTTTTATTAATATAAAGATAAAACAAAACTCTTATTGTAAATAATCATTCATTCTAAATAAATTTTTGCAATGAAATGATGTTCACTTTATGATTACCGTAAATTAGTTATAAATAAATGCAAAACCATCAAATATAATTTTATCTCCATTGCAAGCAAAACAAAACGTAACATTTTCTAATAGTAAAAGAATCGGCATGTAACAAAAATGTTTTAATACAAATCAATTCTTTGCCATAGGTTCTCAATCCTAATAGTCTAGAAAAAAGGATTGAAGAGTTCTTTACTCGCACATGGAATGTGTTTTGATACTCTTAATGGCACTCGATCAAACTCCGATAAGGATCCAGTGAAATTCAATATCTTAGAGGAAAAGTTTTGTTTTGTATTATTTGGTTTACTATTGTTATTAATAAAGCATTTCTTATTATTTTAATGCACAAATTTGCTGTTTTTAAAAGAGTGTATTCTACCTTTAGTTATAAATATAATGAATATTTGGTTTTACAACAAAAAATAATTTGCTTGTGGGAGTAAATTTATACTAATTTACAGGGAAATGTTGCTCATTCTCTCCATAAATTACTCTGGAATGGTATTTTTAGACTGATTAATTAGATATAATTTTAAATCCAGACGATGGTTTTTTAAAGGAAGCAATGCTTTTAGATAAAAAATGACATAAGCAAAATTGGAATTTTTTTTAAAAAATTATTCTTTTATTTATGTTATTAGAGAAGTATGTTAAACTTTTAGCCTTTTGATCAATCATAAATCACATTTTTATTTTAGATTTATTTATATCATTAAATATATATTATTTAAGATATTACATTGGTGTGAAAAACTTTAAAAAATGATATTATAATACCAAAATGAGCAAATACTTGTTTACAAGCAACATTATGGCTCACAATATGTTAAAGTTTTATTTCATGTAAATATATATAAAGATTTTGTTAAAAGAGATTTTCTTATATTTATATTAACACTTTCTGAATTATTATTACTGGAAAAGACACTAGCTTATAAGCAACATAAATATGTATAATTTTGTTATTGATAATTAAATATAAAATATTATGTAGATGTACATTGTTCTTTCAATTAATTTAGCATTTTCTTAAAAAATATTAATATATATTAAAACTCTAAGAGCAAGATAAAATTGATTTTGATTCAACTCTAGCAATATATATGAGTAAAAAGAAATAAAAAGGTATACATTCTTGAAAGCTGAAAGGTGCCTTTCAGCACCTTTTGCTTCAAGAGTCGAATTCTTCTCTAATGGGAAAATGTGCTTAACATTATTTTAAACACAAGAGCTAATTACCCTGCCATTAATTAATGATAATTTATGCGCATATTCAAACGGCGGAGTGGTTAGCTCAAACAATACTGTTGATGTGAGCATCAGAACACCTTCTTTCTTTAGAAAAAACTTGAAACTTAGGTAAACATTAAGATAAATTCTAAATTGCTATTTTAAGCAGAACCAGTTTTTTTACTAAAGTATAAAGGTATTAATATATATATATATATATATATATATATATATATATATATATATATATATATATATATATATATATATATATATATATATAGATAAATATATATATCTGTATATATATATATCTATATATATATATATAATATATATATAAATATATATATAAATAAATAAATATATATATATATATATATATATATATATTATATATATATACATATATATATATATACATGTATATATAATTATTGCATTCTCTATAATAAAAATTTAAATGGATAATAATTTAAATGGTTGAAACACTTAAATCAGCTTAACATATAAATTTCAAAATGCCTTTTTTAACTATGCAAATTTATGCCAGCATAATACATATATTTTTCGTATAATGCATGTATTTTGTTTCCTGCATGTATTTCAAGCATTTGTTTTGCTTTCTTACTTTATCTTAGGTCATGCTGAATTTTAAAAATTGAATGAACTACCTCTGATATATAAAATAATTCAAATGTTCTGATAGATTTTATGAAATTGTTTTAAGTAATTTGGACATAAGTTGGATGAAATGCATCATAATATTTTTAAATTTCTTTGTAATGCACATGAAAACGTTGTCCTTATCATTTAGTTGATTATAAGTATTGCTGTAGAGCAGAGTATAGAAGTGTTGAGCAGTTGTAATAAATAACGAAATTGGTAAATGACAGAAAAAAAATGTCTTTAAACAATATATTTGTGTTTTTGCAAAATAAATTAAAAAGGCAACTAGTAAGTTTTTACAAGACATGCAACATTGAGCAGTCGTTGTGCTTTTTTTTTGTTTGATTTAAAACTGTATTAATTCAACCATGTATATTGATGTGCAATAAGTATACGTATTTGTGGAAATGAAAATGTAATGTTTGTTGTTTGTAAAGAATGACATGTGAATTATCTAATTTTCTTATTATTCGGGCTTTTCTTTGTCATTTTATTCAATATTGCTGTGTTTTTTTTTTTTTGGGGAATTCGTGAGAAGTTATCGTAAAAGCCCCCCCCCCCAAAAAAAAAAAAATTAGGCAAACAAGATTATGATAGTAAAATTGCCAATGAGTTATTAAATTTATCTCTTTTTCCATATAATATATATATATATATATATATATATATATATATATACACACACGATTCATTTTGATATAATTATATAATTACAAAAGTGGGAAAGCCGAGTTCTCAATGGGTTGAAAAGGATTAAATTCTGAGGATGGTTTAATGTATGCCCCCAGAATGTATATTCTTAACTCAGATTTTAGGTAAGCAAAATAACTTTAAAAAACACTTAAATTTTATTTACAGAGTTAAAAGAGAATTAAAAGAAAAAGTGAGTTATTCAAAAGAGAATTAAAGGGGAAAAATATCCAATCAGGTTTTTAATTAAAGTGACGTAAAATCACAAGTGATAACAGCATTCCATTTTTCGAAACTAGAAATTTAGGTATTATATCTCATATGCATAGATGTAATGAAAATTTCAATTTGCATGTCTAATACAAAAGCTAATTATATTATGTAAAATCAACCTAAAAAATTAAATTAAAATACATTATGTAAAACTTATAAGGAAACCTTACTTCAACAGACAAATTTTATCTGGTTAATGAATATTTATTATATGAGTTTTTTTTCATTATAACAGTTGGTGACCTTATTAATAATGAAATTTGGAAAACGCTATTTCAATGAAATGTAATTTCAATGCTTCTAATTTTATAAAACTATTTTTGGAAATTATATTTGGAAATAATATATATTGCTTTATTCTTATATATTAAAATGAAAAAAATATTGTAAGCTGCCATCGAATACTTTAAATTTAGATACTGTGTTTTCTATAAAATATTTTATTCGCATAAATTACCAAGATGGGAATTTTGTGTGAGTCTTATCTATATTGCAATTGGCAGGAAAATCTGTCTGATGATAGATTCTATGGATTATGTTCTTATTATCTAACAGCTTTGGATTGAAAAATAAGTGCAGCCTTGTTGAGGACAAAACAAGATAATTCGATGATAGGTTTATTGTTTTTTATGATAATTTCTGAAAGTAATATCTCTCCTTTTTGTAGAGACATTCCAATGAGGAAACTAAAGCCATGTTTAGATAAGAATGAAAAATTTGATTCTAGACAGAAGACATCTTTCTTTTATTTTATAAATATTTTATATTGAAACATTTTCAAGTAAGATTTATTTTTAATCAATAATATTTGCTATAGATACCTTTGACATTGTAATCTCACAAATAAATACATAACATTTTTAAAATTAGAAATATTGAAACTGTATTTAATTAAAATAGCAGTTTCCAAATTTTATTATAATTAAAATGATAAATGTTTGTGTAACAATACAAAAATATGTTAAATTGTAATTAATAAATTTCATTTTTACTTTGAAATGAAAGATTCTTTAAAGTTTTAATAATTTAGTAATTAAGTCTGTATAAAATGAACTCTTGTATCAGAGTTTCAAATTAATTTTTTTCGCTTCATTTAAGTAATAAGAGTAATAATACTTAAATTTCTAATATAGAAAATTGGGATTAGATTATTTCTTGTTATTTTCATCACTTATACTAAATTAAAAATCTGACTGATAATTTAATTCCCATTTTTTTTAGTTCCCTTTTTAATATTAAACTGTAAACAATAACCCTATTTCTTTTAAAGTTATTTTGCTTTTCTAAATTTAGAGTTAAAAATATGCGCTCTAGATCTTTGTAAATCCATTCTGAAAATTTAATCCCTTTTATCCTATTGAGGTCTCGACTTTCCTACTTTAGTCATTCTTCTCAAGTTAATCTTCCATGCATTCTAAAGAAATAGAGTTTAGATTTTCTTACACAACTTTACCGTCAAAATTTTGTACACTTGTTTTTTGGGCGTTTTATCCCAAATTAAAAAAAACAAGGGAATATCTAATAAACTGAAGGAGAAAAAAGCTTAATAATATATAACATTGATTTGTCAACATTGTTTTTATAAACAACAAACATTGCCTTTCCTTTTTCACTGGTGTGTATACTTACTGCTCATAACATATGTGGATGCACAAATTCAAAGGAGAAAACTGAGTTTTACTAGCCACATGCCCATAAAGTTTCAAGCGTACATCTCTAGAAAACATTCAAATCACAAAACACTGTAAATTCGTAAATTTACAATAAAATAATCTTAATCTTTAAAACAAAATATAAACTAATATTTCAGTCAAACCTTAAGTTATATCAAACTTAAAACGAAATATTATTTGCATTTATTATCATTTGAATATAATTAATAAGAGTTTTACCCTGACATGAGCAATTAATAATATCAGCATGTGAATATTTTAAATTTAATAAATTTGCTTCAAAATTTCCTCATATTATTAAGTAATTTTCTTTTTTGCTTCAAAAGTTATCTGATATGAATTTTTCCCCATGGTAACTGTTTATTAATATAGACGGAAAAATATTTCTTTGTATAGATTATACACATGACATTTAGTATGAATCTTAATTGTACTACAATTGTCAGAAAATATTTCAAATGATAGATGCTATGGATTAGATTCCTGTTAAAATAGTTTTAAAAGTATGTGCAGTGTTCTTTGGAACAAAATCAAATAATTTAACGATAGTTTTTTATTATAAATTCGCAAATTAACACTATCTCGTTTCTCAGAAATATTCAATTAAGGAAGCTAAAGTTATGTATTAAATAAAAAGGAAAATTTGTTTAAGATTGAAAGCATCTTTTTCATTTATATAAGTTCTTAATTCCTTTTTTAATTTTTTACTATATTTCTTCTTTGCCATTCATACTTTAAAAAAGTACGTTCATTTTTCTGCATATTTATTTTCAAATTCCTTTGTGACTAATTAATTTGAAAATTCAAACCAAATGTCTAGGTATTTTAAAAAAACGCATGTTGCTATGTATTATAAAAAATCTATGTATAACTCCACTTAAGTTATTCGTATTTTTTTGTGATAGTGCAATTATTTATCAATTCTCATCAATAAATTCAATACACTAAAATATGGAATTTGTATACAATACGTTTTTATTACATTACAATATTATACAACAATATACATTTGAAAAACTTATATTACATAGTTCATATTTTAAAATTAAACGAGTACATTAGCGTATTTTCTTTAATAATATACATGTATAATAATGATTTTCAGAAGAGTTATATCATTTATTTAATATTTAACGTTTCCTATTTTGTCATTTATATGCACTAAAGAGAATGTACAGTGTATGTATCACAGAATACTTTAAAAATATGTCATTTCTCATAATAAGCAGCATAGAGATAATGAATTATTTTATTATATATAGTTTCTCCTTAAATCACATTTGCAATAAAATTTTTTTTTACTTCCTGCAATTTTGAAACATTCAATTTTTCTTCTAATATTAGCAGCAATGAGGTTAATATTTTTCATCAAAAATTTAAAAGATGGAATTTAGAGACAAAGTATAACAAGGTAAGACAAAAATGTAACTTAGTATACTATTCCTAATAATAAAAATTTAGATTTTGCGTTTTGTTATATTTGAAAAATACTGTATCCTCTTATTTAAAATTTATTTTAAATTTTTTTACAATCAAACAGTACTTTTAATGGATGAAATTCTTTTAATAATACTTTTATCTACTTTGAATTGAAAATTTAAAGTTAATTGCAATAAATTCAAAACAGAATTTGCTGAATTTAAAAATCTAGAGATACATTTCAAGTTTCGTTGCATATTTTTTACTAGTATTTGGAGAAATGATACGCAGTTTTCGCGATGAATGTTAAGCATAATATTCTTAAAAATACCATTTTGCAATAAGAGATTAAAAATTTTTCAAACTTGAAAATCTATTATAATAAATTATTTCTTGATTTTATGCTTTTCACTAGATACTTATAAGGCATTTAGTGATTATAAGCAATAAAGAATTTAACTAGAATTCTACTTTTAAAAGAAAAATCAAGTTGTTAAATAATCTGTGAAATAAAGGAAATTTATATTAGCAATTATTGTATTATATTTGTTTACTGTATATTTATTTCGAATTAAGTTCTTTACAATGAATTATTAATGCTTGTGACAAAAATGTATTAACTATTAATAAATTTAAATATGGCCGTATTGAAATAAATGCAAAAATCACTGTGTATTTGACACATTAGTATAAGTTTAAAGGGTTTATCGGAATATATTTTAATTTAAAAATTTAATGCTCCTTTTATCTATTATCACAAGCACAAAAATGATGTTTTTCATATAAATTACAAAATCTTTTAAGGTTAAAAAGAGGTACAAATTCTTGTTTGGTGGCACAAAATTAAGAATTTCTAAAATAAAGCTTATTACTTTAATATATAGGAAAAAACTCATGTTAAGCTTAAAGATTAATTATGAATTGAAAATGATTTATTAAATTTTTTTGATGGATGTACCGAAACTATAGCTGTAAAGACATTAAAATCGCACATAATTATTTTTGATTTTTTCTACACGTTGTATGTTTTATTATCTTAATTTCTTTTCTTTCAATTCTACAAGCCACAGTTAAAATATCAAAACTTAACAATTACTAAATCAACAAGCACATTATTATCTATATCATACATCTGTATTTGACATTAATCTTTGCTGATAAGCATACTTTAGTATATGATGATAATTTTAATAAAGTGATATTAAAATAAATTGTTCTCCGCTTTGAAATTGAACCTACGGTGCATTTAGAGGATTTTATATTTAGTCGATAAACATGTGAACTTTCCTGCCTGACACACAATGCCAGGATTATCCTTACAATAACTCAGTAAGTTCTCAAATTATTATCTCTCATGAGTAGATGCTCATTTTAAGGATTATTTTGTCTTCCATTCTAGATAAAGGAAAGGATAACAAAATTTCCAAAAGAAAAAGTACAGCAGTGATGCAGTTTTACATTATATAAGGTGTGATCTACATCTGAAAACAAGTTTGCCTTTTGACTTTTAAATCTACAATAAATGGAAAATTAACTATCATTAAATGAACTTTTATGCAACATATATTCGTTAAAAACAATAAACAGATTATTCCTTCATTATTCTTTTCCTTTCATTTTAAAGAATCTTAATTTTGCTAAATTGGTTTGAACTTCTATAGATGACGTTAAACACATTAATTTTAGAAATGGCGTTGCTTTTACATTTATTTTCTAAAACTGAGTTTAAATCATCCAATTGACGAAACTATTTTAACTTAATATATTTTAGTTGAAAAGTATACTTTAACTTAATATTTTATTAAGAAATCCTACTTTTTCTACAATGTGATTTGATTAAAACTTTGTGAATATGAAATACCAATAATCTCATCAATAATGTGTGCTTTGAATTCCTTATACAAAAGCGCATAAAATTTTATTATTACCACCGTTTTACTTGTAATAAAAATATGTTTAAAAACTATTAATGTGTTGATTACATTTTTGCTCAATTACAACCGGTATAAAATAATAACAACTTGAAAATTTACTTACAAAAGTAAGTATTTGATCATAATTATAAAAAGTAATACTTTAATATAAAATTGAAACCATTTTAATATACATTTAATTTATTCCTTTAAAATTGAACTTGATAATTACGTTTTTTATTAAATAGCCTTTCTAGATTGGAATAAACTAGTTTACTTTTCATTTTATTATTGCACTTTGCTCTTGAAAGCTAAATTATCTAGAAATTTTAGTTTAAAATGCAGTTCGAGCCTGTTCAAACATTAACTCTTGAGGAGGAATCGAACCTGCGATATGTTGAACTGTAGGTCCGAGCATTAATTACTCAGCTCCAAATTCAGCACATGGGTACATAATGTATAAATAATTTTTCATTAGTTTTATAATGATTTAAAGACTATATCTAATAATTTTTTTTAAAATTAATTCACTATTTACTAAAAAGTGCTTTTTAAAATTCACAATAATAATGATTATTTAACTATTTTATGCTATAGGAAGAATTTTCTGCTATTATAATTCCCTTTAAGAATTTTCTTTTAATATTATAGTTATCAATTGTATCATTATATATATTTCTGTTAAAAATGTATGATAAATTTAAAATAACCTCTCAAATTAGAAAAGGTTTTAAAGTAAAAGCGTTTTTAATAAAAATATTTTTATCATAAAACATGTATAATATTTTATTTCATATACTTGAAATAAAACTAATAAGTTTACTTAATTACTCTCATTTAATGTAATTAAATTCATACATTATATTATTTTTGTTATATATTTTTTTCAAGATAATCATTATTCCTCTCTTTTCATTTTAAAAGTTTTATGAAATTTTTAAAAATTTTAATTTTATTTTACAAATTTAAAATTTAAATAATTTTAATAAATTTCCATCAATAATATCTATTAACGATTACATTAATTATTTTTTATTTTTTGAATCAGTGCATTATAATAATGTAATAAAATAAGTGTACATTATAATAAATAACAAAGTAATAAAGTAGAAGCAATTATTTTACTTTTAATCACACTACGTAATACTTTTTATTTTTTCTCTAAGGACTGCAATATGTTGATCATTAATCCTAATCTGAAACGTTAGAATTCACAATCCCTCTACGCTATTTGAACAGAAAAATTATTTTTCCACAGTAATGTTACTCATATTTCTTTGTAATAATGAATGATTTTAAGGTTGAGTTATATTTTTTCTGAAGTTGTAAGTATGTGAAGAACGCATCTGTAACCTATGAAATAATGTTAAATAATAAGGCAGAAGAATATTTAAAAATTGTAAATCTTTAAATTACATTTCTTTTAGAAAATTAATTTCCTGTTTTTGTTCAGTACGAAATGGTTAAATATATGTAATCAGTGCCATTACATGTAAAGAACGCATTGAAAAGAGCATAGAATAATTTATATTAATTACATTGAAGAGAAATAATTACTATAAATTATTCCTTGATATTTATTCATATTATTAAAAATATATACACTTTATTGTTGTACTATTCTATTTATTCAGCTATAAACTGTCAATTTGCTAACAATTTAACATGCACCATTCCTTACTAATGTTTAATTTTTTGAGAACACTTCTGTAATATTTTTATTTTCATGCCCCCAGAACTATGTATAGATATTTTTCCTTAAAAATAAATGATATGCAGCTTTTCCTTCTTTATTTTTTCTTTTACACCACTTCTCTTTTATTTATTAGGAAACATTTATATGTATTCTTCTTGAAATCTTTAAAAATCAACATACCTTAAAATAAAAGTTGCAAATATTTCTTGAATACCATCCACTTGCCTTACAAATTGAGTAGGCATTGCATAGAAGACTCATGAATATTTAATAATAAATACAAATATCGAATCTTTCTAAGAAAACACGTTTTAAATTTAATGTTGAATATATATATATATATATATATATATATATATATATATATATATATATATATATATATATATATATATATATATATATATATATATATATATATATATATATAATTTACTATAGGAAAATATTAAAGGAAGCTAAATAATCCTAAGCAGAAATGCTATAGTAAAATATTATAAATTGTAAAAACATAGATTTTACTAAAATATTACTTTAAAGATAATTAAATATAAATTTAGATTTTATTAGAAGAAATATTCAATAAAATCTTGCCAAAGAATTGATAATTTTAACAGAGTATTGCATCATTATCTAAGCAATTCATAAAGTGCAGCATACCTATTCATTATTTCTATTAAAAGTTCATTATTTTCTATTAAACAATTTTTTATTTTTTTTAAAATAGTGATTTTGTATTTTAAAGGAAGAAATTTTTATACTAAGCCTTTTTTGATAATTTTAAAGCTTAATATGCGTTTGTTTTGAAATCACTTCTATTATTAAAATATAGTGTCCCCATGAGAAAAATAAACCTGACACGCCAAAATAATTCAATATAATTACTTACTGTGATACATATCGGATCATATTTTGGGTATTTTTTGATAAAAATAAGCTTAATAATAAATTTTGCATTAATATATTGAAATATGGTTTAGTTAGGATTCAGAAGATTATAATAAGTAAAACAAGATTAAGGTTTGAAGTTCTGAATATTTTTTTTCTAAATTTAGAGTAAACTAAGCATTGCTCATTCTCTGAGAACCAACTCAATCGCTAAAAATTAATGCATAATATGTGTAACAAATGCTTAGAAAATGAAATAGTTTTAATGTAAGATTTTTTAAAATTATTCATTTTACCTTGGAAAATAAAATGAATAAAAAAATATAATTATTGAAAATTAAAGATTAAAAAAAATAATATGCAAATGTCGCTCTGATATTTTACGTAACAAATTAATTGATAAGGAAAAATAATAATTAATTTATTAGGAAAGAATAATAATTAATTGTAAAGGAAAGCAAAATAATTAGTTGATAAGGAAAGAAACGATTGATTTATATATAAAATATATTCTATATCTGTAAGATTTCTATTGTGTTTACTTAACATATAACAGCATTTGATGCATTAAACACAGCATTATATGCATTTGACGAATATTGGTATATAGTGAATGGCATTTTGTAAAGTTAGGAAAAAATCTTTACATTACTATTTCTTATGTTGCTCTTTAACTCCATATATTCTACGCTTCTTTCAAGAGTCCAATTATTAGCTCAGAACAAAGCCTTTACGGCCACTAATAAGATTCAACGAAATTTAATGCCATTCGAATCTTTTGAAACACCCAAGATAGAAGTCTCATTCATGTTCAAAAGCGTCAACCAGCCAGACTTGCTCTCTTTCCTTCAGAATTTAATCTAAGAATGGGTTGTCGATTCTTTTCCCTCTGTCTTTGTGTTGGAAAATTGTCCAAAAGGTAATTTAGAAATCTTCACTCGTGTATTATTGAAATACGCGATTTCTGAATTGGGGAAAAATGGATTACATTTGCCTGAGGAACTAAAGATAAAGGAAGATTGTGTTTCTTTGGTTGCCTTTTCTGAAAACGAGTTTCTTTTCTAAAATGTAATATTCGTGGGTAATGATTTAAGGCAGTCTGGTGTATTGTAGATTTTGATTTGATATTTCTTTAGGCTACAGAATTCAAAAGGAATATCTTGATCACGTTCTTACATTTGGAATTGGAAAAATATGGCTTAGAAACTTAAAAGAAGTTCTTTTTGCGAAAATTATCAATGTTTTAAAATTATTCCTTAAAAAAAATAGGATGCATTTTAACTACGTAAAATAGTGTTTATTTTTTAAAAAATAGTATTAATTTAAATTACTTAATTAAATATTCAAAACCACAATTTCCTCAAAAACACACATCAAAATCTAAGGAAACACTCGAAAGAGTTATTGAAGCCAATTTTTACACCTATTGTGTGTGTGTGATTGCTGAAGTCACAGTTTCTATTTAATGAATGCACTAAAGATGCATATTTTCAACAATAGACACGAAATTTTATGTGTCACAAGTTATAGAAACGATGTAACTCCACCTAGACAACTTTATAATAACTAAAAACAATTTTGAAACAAATACTTTGACAATATAAATATAAGCGATTTTCTAGTTTTTAATTATTTTTTTTTTCCAAATTTTTCTATATTTCACAAAATTATTTGTTCGATATCAAGAAAATTATTAAGTAATATTATAAAGCGGCTGCTTCAATTTATGCTTCCTTAATCCTACAGTTTTTATTTAAAGAGTAATTATGCTGTTAATAATATCTAGTAAGGTAAATAATAATTTTTAAATCTTTTGGGAAAATTTTACTTCATCGGGTTATTATATTCTTATTTCACCCTGAATTTTTCTATAATATAATAAATAATATAAGATTATTTCTATCCAATAAGACTCAAAACTGAATTAACATTTATAAGTAAGTCTTATCAATTAATATTTCCTAATTAGTCACCTTGGATCACATTCTGAATATGGCATAGTGATATATTTTTACTTCATTAAATTTATAACATATGAAAATCAGCTATATGTTTTACCAATAATTATCAAAAGTCTATTAATTAAACTTCTGACTAATTTGCTTTTCAAAAAAATTTTATTTTTTGAACTAACGCATCTAAAAGAAATCTAAATGTAAAATCAGTGTTTAATAAGATTATTTAAGATAACAATATTTCTTTTTCACAATATTCATCATAATGAAAATCTTCATGATTCCTTTTTACCAAGAGAATGTAAGCTTCTAAGAAAAACCAGTTAATATATGTTTCATAAACATTGTCATTCCATATCAAAGAATTGTATCGCTTTTCGGTAAGTGCCTATTTGAGTGCTGCATAAAGATTTATTCTCTCTGTTCCATAAAAAGGTTAATGTTTCTGATGAAGTAAGATGATCATTAATATTCCGAAAGAATAAAAACAACACCTTACTGCTCATGAAGCAGAGAATTGGTAGTTATTTTATTGCAACAATTGGTGAATTCCATATAACAAAGTTGTAAGCATTTATCTATTTGGACTGCATTTAAAGTATTCACACTTACAATACTTTAAACAAAGAGTTTTAATTGATTAGTTATGCTATTTTATGAAGGATAAAGTTTTCATGATACTTTTCCTTCTTTTATACATATTTATTTAAAGGAAGATATGATCGACTTCTTAAAGCGTTCCGGAATCCAAATTTTTAGTATATATAAAATGTTTAACATTCATATAAGTGTAGATAAATAATAGACCGGGTGTCTGTGGATATGGATAAAGCTCGAATGTCTCGAAGTTGTTCTAATCTATTATTCGTCAGTAATTTGTGAAATTTTAATATGATACATTAAGTGAGTTGTATGAAAAATGTCGAGAGATAAATAGAAGACAACAGCGACATTGAGAACATTAATTTTTATTCGTTAGCAGTGTAATACCAAAATTGTAGACAAATGGAAGTAAGTTTAATGATTAAATAGTCACATTACTCTGCCTTCTAGTCGGATATTTGAGCTTAGGTATAGTGAATACGAGGTAACATTTTTTTACTCGACTTTATCATTGATAGTGGAGTTTTGGAATTGGAGTACATTCGTGTCTCGATTTGATAACTTTGCACCTTTATTACAAACGAAAGCTCTTGCTTCATAAGCAAATTGGAGTGTCTTGTTCTTTCTGTTGTTTGATAATCCTCTGCATTTAGTGAATCTTACATTATTAGTTATAAATATTGTACTTGGAAGAAATGTAAATAACAAAATGATATTTACTGGACAAATATATAATATAGGAAGTGTGTGTGACATGTGAAATAATATAGAAGAAATCTGAGAGAATAGTCTGAGAAATAAGAAATCTGAACAACCATCTTTGGTACAAATATTCGCATTGACGAGTTTAAAACTGGTCATTTAGTCAAATTGAGATTCAAGAGCATGTACAAGTAATGCTTCACCTAGTAGCGCATGAAATTTCAAAATGATGCTATTACTCAATAATTGCAGTGACTGGCGTATCACGTGACATGCACTCGGCAACCACTGAACAGACGTATCCTGTTAGTAATAGGTGTAGAGAATGTGCTGGTCTCGACAGCAATGGAACATTTTCTTAATCAAGAAAAGACCTTACAATATTAGCAACATGTAATCATGCATTATCTTGTTCTAAAGCTGCATTTCGTAGGGCTCAAATAAAAAGTTAAACCACGTGCTTTAAAATAGCAGAAATGTAATGGCTGCTGCTCAAATTGCCTTTATTGCGAAGCAGAGATTATATAAATATATATACTGGGGCATATTTTATATTATCACTTAAGATGATGGACCAGTAGGATGATATCGAAAAAAAAATATCAATTTTCGTTTTCCACGATGTCACCAATCGAAAACCTGACTACTTATGCTGTAAACAGAATAAAGATTATACCGAGAGTAAGACGTCCACGTCTTGCCATTGTTTCATCCGATTTTCACATTAAACCCAATTTGAAGGCTGAATTATTTGTGATATAACATTAAAAGACAGCCAAAAACATGATTTCCGAGCTGACAGTATATGCTGCAGCAAAGATCGTCGAAATGTTCATGTATATACATATTCTCTTGCAACTAACCAATTTAACAACTTAGATTTGTAATATTTCATTACAATGGACTTATGTACGATAATAACAGGATTGCATTATGAGCTGTTAGTGATAGCGAAAGCTAACACAAAGCACAGTGTTTTATATGACCACCCTATATCCATCAATTTCATAATCTGATTCGATGACAGTCAAAGTTATGTCAAACTTTCCTAGCACCAGTAATAAAATGCAATAAAACTCAGTCCCAGTAACTTGCAGTTTGAATTATATCAAAGTCACAAACGTGATGATAAATATTTTTTCTTTTAAGGGGCATTAGAACAGGTTTCCCTGAGCAGCAATATTAATATGTAGTTTGTGAATGAGATACCTGTTATATTCTTTCATTTGATATTATTGTAGGTGTCATAAACACTCGCAATTTTACAGTGTGTTACATAATTATTAGATCACCCAAATTATCCTTCACTTTAGTAGTAAATTACAAAGAGCGAATATTTTAAATTACTGAAACGCAAGTGAAATTATAAATATATTTTCTCAAATAATAATAAATTTAAAAATATGTGTAATTATAATTTCACACAACAAAAGTTATTTTGAAATTCAAGTATTACATAAATATGAGAACACTTACGCTTTTTGAATTCGAATTCCTATGCATTTTCAAAATCATTTTATTTTCCCTTTCAATGTATTTGTATCACAAGAAATCTTGTATATTGTATAACAAGTGTAGGCAAAAAACAATATTATAAAGAAAATTTTAATTTAGTTGTTTTTTATGATGAAAGGGAACTATCTGAGTGTAAAGCTCAATAAGTTCTTAAAGGCGTTAGAAATTTGGAATGCGATATAGGTTTTTTAAACTTTCTGAGGGTGATAATTGTAATATTTTAATAAAAGAGGTTTAATAAAGAAAATATGAACTACTGTCAATTTTTTATTTTTATGGCTCGAAAAATAATAATTACAACTAATATCATTTAAGAAAGTAACATCGGGATTCCTTGAATAGACAGATTAATGATGTTTCTGAGATGGTTTGAAAAGATTTTACATATGAAGGGATATATGACGTGAAGCAATTTCTGTGAAACTTTGTTTCAATTTCTTACCAACATATAATTTACTTATACCTTTTGGTTCACTTTTATTAAATGTCAGCTAGACAATGCTCTTTGATATGTTATTAAATCAACATAAAATTAGTTTGAAAAATAGAGGCTTTGTGTTTGATTAGAATGCGAAATCTTCTGAGACCATCACTTGAATTCCACAAGAAAGTTGTGCTATTATTTGTCTCATATGATGTATGTAAGTAATCTTATATCTTTGCTTTTTTATGTCTTTTTGGTAGGTTATGTCTGTTGACTAAGAAGCCTTTAGCTCATTTTGTCGCTTCATAACATGTGATGACATATTCAAGTAATGACGTCTTGACAGTTATGTTTGCACCATTTTCTCCACTCTAGAGGAAAGATCTTAGACCCAATTTATAACATATATGGACTCTTTTAGCACAATGTTCTTCTGATGTGTGTCAAATATAGAGCTCTCAATTTTTCAATCCTAAAAAAAGTCAGGTGAATCCAAGTCAGGCTATCAAAGTCCAAAATGTATAAGATTATTTATAGACATATATATGCTTTTTATTACTTACATTTGTTTCCAGCTGCATAGTTGTATCTACAAAATTCATTAAAATCTATCAAATACCTTGTAATTTTAAGAAAGAAGAGATCTTTAACTTGCTTATCTATTTTGTCATTAAACATCCACACCACACTGACATAATGCTAGTAATTATTTTTTTCAAAATATTAATGGGCATACATCCGAGAGGAATGGTTTTTAGTAAAAAAAAAATTTAAATTTTTACCCTCTGAATATTAATTTTTGACTCTTGTTCAAATTTCTAAAAGTAAATTCTTATTTTAACATACTTTTGAAATTAAAATTATTTGTTAAAAATCTTATAATTACTTATTGGTTAAACATTATCATTTATTTTAAAAATTTTAAGATATATTAGTTTTAAAAATGTAGACAGACCATTCATATTCTATAAATCAAAACTTAATTAACATGATATTTACTTAAATTATATAGAAATGGAGTTTAAGTTTATTTTTAAAAATTTTGATGCATTTAAAAAAAAGGGATAAATTTTATAAAAAAATGTTTATTAGGCAAAAATAATCCTAAACTGCATATTTACCAAAATTATTTTTGGTAATCAAAAACAAGTTAATCAGAAATAAATTTAGAGAAATGGATTACATGAAAAATAATTAATCTGAAATATATAAAATCACATATAAGATAATTACAAAGTGCATTTTTAAGTAGTAATGTAATAGTTTTAAGCCTTTATTTTGAAACCATTAGAAAACTTCTCGTAGTTATTCTGAAATACCTTGCTTTCTCAACGATAACGAAATTGACAAGATATTATGATCAAAAGCCATTTCAAAATTAAAAGGATATATATATATATATATATATATATATATATATATATATATATATATATATATATATTTCACATTAAAATCTTTTTTAAGATTAAAATTACAAACAATATAGAAGGTTTTCCAAAACAAGATTCTAGAAATAATCATGATAGTGTAATGCGAAAAATTGAGCCTAATAAACATAATCTGAATCTTCTTTTTCAGAAAATATCAAATTTCTTATCTAACGTTTACTTTTTAGATGATTTACATTAAAGTTCATTTGACAAACTTCTCCCAATTGTTAAAACTGAAAATTAAAGCAATGAGAAAATAGCTCTTATATAAAAACCCAGTATTTTGTTTGAATGTCATTACAAGGTTAAATAGAAGCAATATTATTACATTTAAGTTAATGACGTAACTTATTGGAAAGAGTCAAATATGAGCGGATATATTCTGCATCAGGATGACAAATTAATGCTCAAAGCATGATTTGAAACGCGTTCATCAGAAACAGAAAAACAAAATTTTGGGATAGTTATTATTTATTAATGAATCTTATATGAATGAAAATTTATAATTAATTTTAAAAGTGAATGAGTGAGGAACATGTATGATAAAAACATTATTTGATCAAAAATGACTATTCGACCAAAACTTTATGATTTGTCTGGAAAACAGAAAAAGGAATTAAAACCATAATTTATATATACATAAATTAAACTGTTATTTTAATTAATTAAACTATTTTATTTTAGAAATTCTCTTAATTTCTCTTAATTAATATACTGTATGTAACTTCTGAGAATCAATTTAATCTTTATAAAAGCATTTATTTAAGCAACTCTTAAAAATTCCAAATTTCATTTTATCTATTTTAACTTTTATCAGCTTCAAAAAAGAAATCAAAAAGTTTGCTATTGTTGAGAAGGATCACAATTATAATACAAATTCTAACAAGTTTCACATACTCGAAGTTTTAAATTACATTCGTTTAATTCTCATCTAAAGTGATAATAAAATATAAAATAAAAAATAGTCTTCTATATAAACAACCATTTAATGTTATAAGTATATGTTAATTAATGTTCAAGCAATAGTGAACTGTCAAACAAAATCATATCTGTTGTATTTTATTATTAAAATTTACCGTTATAACTTATAGTACACAATCTGATATATTTTTGTTTCATTTACTTTTATTAACTATGCAAAACTGTAATTATGTTCAATTATTTACTTGCAGTTACTTTTTGCTTTTATGTGGAATAAGACTTTTTTCTTACTATTTATTAAGATTTTGTTCTATTGTAACATTTCATTTCAAAAATTTTAATTTTCAAAACAAGAGTGTGCAATTTTCGTTACATTTTAATATTTACGAAATCATATCAGAAAATAATCAGTAATATTAACAATGAAATCTCATTGAAAGAGAATTTATTACTTCTGTAATAACTAAACTACATAGACTGAGTATTTGGTTAATTTTTAGGAGAAAAAAATTAAAATAAGAATTTAACTTGATGTAAAATTTTTAGTTTAATTGAATGGTGTTTTTTTAAAGAAACTGAATATCAAAGATATTTAATTTAAAACAACCCATTGCTTTGGTAATGTTATCCACACGTAGAATCAAGTTTATATATTTTTCTAGCCAGAAATAACTTGTATGAAAACAGAAAATATATTATTAGCGATTTTAAAAATAACAGTATAATATTTAAGCAAACATTTAGATCTAAATTATGATTTATAATTATTGAAATAGTTTTTTTTAATTATATAAACATTTAAATAAAAATTGAATATTATGTATTTTGTCTTGAGTAAATTCTCATACAAATTAAATAATAAAATATTTTTGAAAATTGTAGAAGGAATATTCTTTTTTCTTTCATCCCAATTCATGAGAATAAAAAGCTTACCAGAGTATTTTTGTGTTCAAACCTTCTTCTTATTTTTATTGCAAGTATTTTTAACTTTTTTAAATTGTTCTTTATACACTTTTAGCAAGTATTTTTAGCTTTTTTAAATTGTTCTTTATACACTTTTAGCATTCATTTACGTTTTTTTTTCAATATTTTTCCTATAAAATGCTTAAAATGAGAATAACCTGATTTCATAAGAAATATTCTTCAGATAGAAAGCTATCATTCTTTTTGAAAAAATAGAAATCAAACAAATTGTATCTGAAAAAAATTCAATTTCCAAATTCTTTGATTGGTCATCTTTTTTTAATAAAACAAATAATAATAACTTTTAAACAAAATAATACTATGAAGAAAAGCTCTAAAATACATTTCTGTTAGAAGTTAGCTATGTTTTCCTTTAAAAATTTTAAATTTTTAAATGGAATAATAAATAAAAAAGAATTTGAAATTATCAGATTAGTACAGAGGAGGCAATTTGAAATTTAAGTAAAAGAAACTGGATTCTAGAAATATTTTGAATTGATTCTGACAACAGTTATATTTTTTTATAATTATAAATTAAATAGATTTTACTACCTAACAAGTGGAAGAAAACACATTAATAGTATTCTGGAATACTATAATGTTAGTCTCATTCTTTGATTTTCTTAAAACAATAAATATGCTTTTTTCAGACAACCATTTATTTTTGATTATTTTAAACTTAGAAGCCAAAATCCCTTTTTAGAAAACGAAGATTCGCTTTAATTCCTTCTAACTATTTTAAAAAGCATAAAACCTTTTTTATTTTATGATGAATAAAATGTAACTTAAATATTCTTGTAGTCAATTAAAATTTGCTTTAATATTTTAACTACTCTTGACGTTTTTCGTAAGTCACCGAAAGTACTTGAACTTTATACACTGCATATTGCAAATATTTTATTTATAGATATTTGGAAATAAAAGAGAATAAACAGACAACTTATTCTTTTCTTCACTATATAACTCTGAAGATAAAATCTTTAAGCTTTATGTGTCTCTGAATTTTTTGCTGAAATTGACAGTAGAGCAGTAATTAAACCACACCTTATTGACAATGAAATATCTTTGCCATGATAGTTTATTAAACAGTGCAAAAATACATCGTGAAATTTCCTGTGTTTTAAGACAACTAATAAATGAGACATTCGTTTTGCTTCCAGAAACAAGACAGAAAAACAGATTTCAGCAATATATTGTAGGAAAATTTAATTTATCATTTTATTCGATTTTAACATTATACAAATCTTTCAGAAAAGTAAATAAGATATAAAATAAGAATATATGTAGCAAAATATAATCATTAAATTCTTTAAATATAATTTATTAAGTCTATATAATATTTAACTCCTAAATAAATACGCAGCGTGAGTCGTGAGTTAACGACCAATAAATTGCTGCACAGTAGTTATAAACGTCGTAACCTATTGTAGCTTAGCATACCCTTTCCAGAATGTAAAGAAAATAACTGAGACACTGTTGAACCATGTTTAGTACAGCAACAAATTGTTGTTTTAAATTACGGCAATAAATTATTCCTCCCAGAAATCTTTGAGTCACATTTATTTTCAGTAGTGAAAGAAAAGAGAATGTGCATATCTAAATTTAGATTTTATTTAATGATAAGAATGAAATTCTGGATAAGCGTTCACCTTCGAGAAAATATTTGCATTTGTAAGAGGTCATTTGAATTTCATAAATTTTATATTCACTCAGAAATATTAAATTTTTACTGTTCTTCTATTGTAAAGCGTTTCAAATAGAAAAATATATAGAAGGTAATTTTTAATTTTTGTGAGTCATTCAGTTATTTTAGAGGATTTTTCTTTGTTTCCTACAAACAGCTCTTAAAATTAAATTTGTCTTAGGAATAAATTAAGATTTTATGACTAAATGCAGTCATTACACAACTTATTTTGAATAAATAAAAATTATCTTATTTTTGATTATTTTAAATATTATTGTGAAACAATAATTTGTGATATTCCATTTTAGTACATAAAATGTTTTTATAAGATAGTAATTTGTAAATTCCAGCTCATTTTCTATATTTTACCCAGTGAAGGAGTAATATTTTTGTGCGAAAAAACTATTAAATATTAACTCTATAGAATATAGAAAATTAAATATTAACTATATAAAGAGCACATTTCAAAAATAATAAGTTAAATTTTTTATTTTCATCTGTATAAAATGCACAAAATATTTATCATCCAATAATTTTTTTATCATATAAACTATACAAAATTCAAACTTTCATTTTAATATACATTGCGATATTCATTACAATACTTAGTTTGTGACTAATATCAAAACAAAATATCTGTCTTGATTGTTTATATATTAAAATGAATTTCCGTTCGAAGTTGCACAACATCATTTCTTTCAAAATGTTCATGGAAAAAAAGACATGAATAACCATGAAAAACAATTTATAAGATAAAGATGCCTTATGAAAATTAAAGCGTTTTGCTATTTATGTTATCTGCAAAATATAAGACCTCATCACACTTGTATTATACACACATATGTGTGTGTGTTTTTTATATAATGATAATGTACGAAAAAAAAGAACTTTTTAAAACACAAGAACTTATAACATCATAAAGTTTTTATTTATTTTGAATAATGAACCACACAAGTATTAGTTAAAAGCCCTTAGGGAAACATATATTAAATATTGAAATTTTGCAACAATTACAAAATACTAAAATAAGGGAAAGTATTTTATGTGTGAATAATATTAATAAATAACATCAATAATTGATATTAAAACATAAGAAGTGAAACTAATGCATAGAATTATATATACGAGGGTTATTCTGAAATTTTTGAGGTACACGCAGACGAGTATTTACAAAATAAAAATAACGGCTTAATTTTAAATTACAAAGTATTTTAACACATAAGACTGTTTTCTACTGATTTACTTCAACTTGTTTAGCGTAGAATAAGTTTTAAACAGAAGAGAAGATGGAGTTGACGCGGGAACATTTTCGCGCTATGATTTTCTACGATTTTACAGCAGGATTAAATTAAGAAGAAAGAGTTCAACGGTTGCAAATAGCATTTGGTGATGTATCTCCAGCTCGTGCTACAGTATTCAGATGGTTTAGAGAAGTTAGAAGAGGTCGCAATTTTCTTCAGGATGAAGAACACACAGGAAGGTCGCCGTCAACAGTAATCCAGGATAATGTGACTGCCATATGAAAAATGTTAATGGATTATAATCGCTGTACCTATCAAATGATACAGAAGGAAATTAACATTGGATCCGCAGCCTTACACAAAATCATTCATGAAAAATTACATTTGAAAAAAGTAGTTTGCCGTTGGGATAATCTCACTGAGTACCAAAAAGAGGAGCGTGTCAGAATCAGTAAAGAAACTCTTAAATTGCTAAATGATGGTGGCCACCACATCATTTCTAAAATTGTAACAGGTGATAAAACTCACATACCGTTTTTTGATGTTCCAAAGCATCAAGAAAGCAAAGTATGAGTCTTTGAAGATGATCCCACGTCGACAAAATGGTGAAAAACAACGCACACTGAAAAAAATGATGTATGCTGTTTTCTTCAGAAGTACGATATTGGTCAAAGCCATTAAGTTGAAAGGACAGAAAAGAGTAACAGCAAACTGGTATATCATTAAATAACTTCCAGAAATTCTATAAGAACTGAATGTTAGGGGACTAATGCTTCACAATGACAATGCATCTTCACATACAGCCGGATTAACAGTTGAGTTTCTTAAGCAAAAACAAATTAAACTGATCGAACATCCACTGTATTCACCTGATATCGCTATCTGCGAATTTTATTTATTCTTTAATCTAAAAAAAACTTACGCGGATGTCGTTTTCATTCAGAAGAAGAGATTGAGGTGGCTATAAATGCATTTTTTTTATCTTTTCCAAGAAATGAATGGCTTGAGGCATTTAATCTCTGGAAAATTCGCCTACAAAAGTGGATTGATCCTGGAGGAGACTACTTTGAACACACTTTAAATTATGTAACTATAACTTTAAAAACCTAGTTGTATCTCAAAAATTTCAGAGTGACCTTCGTATTATATTTATTTTTGTTTAATAATTGTTCATAAAATGAATGAGAATTGTTCTTTATGAACATAATATATTTTATATGCTGAACAGTGCCTGTTATTCATAAATATATTTATCTATCTATCTATCTATATATAGTGTGTAATAAATTTATATATATATTTATACATATATAAGAATCTATTACACACTTATCACAGCTTATCTTTAATATAAAACAAGATATTATCAAAGCTCATGGAAAAATTTGAAACTCATTTATTATATGAGCTTCAACAATGTCTGTTAAAGTCAAGAGCGGTTGCAAGAATTCATTGTTTAAAATTAGTAGATCTGTAATTAAAATAGCTTATCTGCGTTGAAACTGATTTATTTTTCTTAAAATCAAATAATAATTGACAATGTAATTAATAATTGAATGATTTATAAATGAATTGTAAAGTATTTTCATTTAAAGATAATGTTTATTTTTTAAATTTTATTTGTATTTAAACATAATTATAAATTTATATTATCCCGACATAAAAGCAATTTTACTGAAACGCTGCCGCTAAAAAATTCAGTTATTGCATTTTATAAACATATAAGCTTTTATTTATACCAAAATTTTGCGAATATTCTAACCATTATAAGTTTTTAAAATCTTTTTCTAATTATGTTCCTCAAAGCGCATCACGCATTAGTGGATTTCAATAGATTTAATTGAAGAGCTTTTATTCAATAAATGCACCATTAAATATCTTTTCAATTTAATCTTTTGAAATTAATTCTTCCCTAAAAATGAAAGCAGTTCCACTTATAAAAGGGCACAAAAATAATTAAAAAAATC